>WBNO01031666.1:215654-359285 GCA_013400575.1 Peucedramus taeniatus | reverse complement strand
GATCATTATTTCTTAGATGTTTAAAATACTGACATTCCTTTGAAGACAGAACAAACTCAAAAAAATCCTGAATGAAGATGATGAAAAATCTGAAGAAATGGGACACAAATTGGTCAAATATATGAAAATGCTGGTGCATGAGGACTGCCTGAAAATTCATAAGAGACTTATTCATAAGAGAGGGCCCTTTGGTCCAGGGCGAAAAGGAATACATATTCTAATAATTGTAGGAGAAAAACACAATCAAACAAGTGCTAAAAAGCTAGAAAAGCAAATGGAGTGCTTGATTAGTATAACTATTTCCATAATGTGAAGACATAGAGATACAGTAGAAACAGACATTTTATTATTTAGGTGTGAAATGATTTAATAGAGTTTTAAACTTGGGCAGTTGTCAGGCTTTGGACGACGTTTCTCCCTTAGTGACACCATCTGTTTATATTATATATAAACAGCACAACTCACTCAGCTTTGTAGCCCATAGAATATCTGAGATTGGATTAACAAAAGAAATATTAGGCCATTAGAAGCCCTGCAAGTGAAGATGGGTTGAATTATATCAATTAAATTAGCAATTAAATAGTGTAAAGTGAAAGAAGGATTTTATTTCTGTGTGACTTTCTGTAAGTTTCCATGTAAAGGGACAAAGGGACAAAACAAACAGGATATGTCATGCAGCACACAGAGGCCAAACACCAAGTACCAACTCAAAACCAAGATTTGCTTCTCACAGACATTCTGTAGGCAGGGGCAGAGATTCAATGACATGTGCAGGAATTCAGATTTTTTTGTAGTGTCATCTTCAGTTTGATTCTTTTGGGTATTTGCCACCTTCTTAACAAGAACCTCTTTTCTACTCCTAATAATTTTATTTTTCTCATTGCTCGCTTTTTTTTGATAAAAATGTTTTCTATCACCTCTCCCACCCTTATTTGCCTTTTCTCTTTCCAGCTTATATTTAGACTTTACATTTGCTTCATCTTTTCTTTCTACTTCCTGTTCCCATCTTTACTATGTCCCTCTTATAAAAGCAAATATATGTTCTTATTATGTTCTTAGGTACTTGTATAAATTTAAATGCATGTATTTTGTACTTGGTGTATATATATATTTTATGTAACATATACTATATTGCTATATAATGCATATAATATAAACTGTATTAACTATATTTTCTCTGGAGCTCCAGTTACTTGAATGAAGGTGTTTATGTCTTAAAAGTAAAATATCACTTGTTCCCCACTTAGTGCAACTTTATGAAAAAGTTAATAAACCTCTTTAAAAATAGTTTTAATATTGAGTTTTGTATTTGAAATCAACTATAACTTACTTCTACCCATAAAGTCCTTCAAGACTTGCTGAATAGACAATGCATTATTTTATCCTAGCAGACTTAAGATAATCCAGTAAATAATAAAGGTAAGTCCTTCTTGCCATGTGACTGCTGTTCAGTTCCCTTCTTTTCAGATATTTTGAAAGAAATCTCGTTTGTTTGCAGACAGTGTTGATGGTGTTGTTGCTTCCTGAAGTTTAATGTTCAAAGATGGTTTCTCACACAACCTGACTACTTAGTGCAGAATCTTTGAGCAGCTTCAAGTGAAAATTGATAGCATGCCAAGCTATGAAATTTACTTTATGTAAAAATCACTGACAAGTTTTGTAATAGCTGGGCATGAAGCTTTATGTTACATTTCTTGCTCTCCCATTCTGCAGAGAGATGGAAATAGGAATTTAGTTTGAGCCTCATCTCCTTTTGCATTCTGTTCAGTGATTGATTTGGTCAGCAAACAAGAATTTCTTCAAGACCATCCATCACTGCTGGCATCAGTGGAGCTAAACTTTCTAACTTGCTGCTGTCAACCAGTCACTCGAGATTCCTGACATAAATACTGAAATGTGCAAACTACTGTCTATATTAGCTGGTTGATCTTTTCTTCAGAGGAAATCTTAATAGAATTTTAGATACTTTTTTATGTGGCATGATTAGATGAATACCATCACATTAACAGTCAGTGTATTGATCTGCGTAAAAATGTGTAAAATAGATTGTGGATGAAAAATTTGATGAAGCATAGTAAAATCACAACTAAGGTAGAGAGCATGTAATTTATGCAGCTTCTTTGGAGCAAATAATAGCAAAGCTATTAGTAATGCTGAATATAGCTGTCTGCTGCAAATGCAGTAGCCAGTTGTTAAATATTCAGTGTTATGGATTTTGCTACTTTTCTGAAAAAACAAAGGTAACTCAATGTTTGAAAAAATATTTACATGTAAAAGAAAACAGCATCTGGCTTGTTTTGTCATTTTTGCTTTAATTCCCAATACATGGACATGTGGGTGTTAGTACTTCTGCTTGGCATTTTGACAACCACTCAAACACTTATTCTTAAAGAACTGTAAGGCCAGTCATGTTCATACTTTGTTTCTGATACGGTTTTTCTCGGTGTTCGGTATCACATGAAATTAGCACATCTTGTAATGGAAAATTTTACAGCAAATGTGAGGAAACAGACCTTGAAATTGTACCATAGCATCAAAAAAAAAACCAAAAAAACAAAAAGAGTAGACTGGTCTGGTGGAAGAACAAGAATGAGATGCTCAATTCCTGGTTATGTACTGAAACATTTTGTGGTCTTGTATGAGTCCCTTTGTATTTCTCAACCTTTTTTTTCCCAGTTTACGCATGGTACTTTACTCATCCATTGCTGCAGCTCTGAAGTCACACTGCCTCTCTCATGATGGCCCATTCATGATGCTTCAAACTTGTTTAAATCTTAGCGTGGTAAACAGCTGTAAGTCACATGTGGGACAACTTACAGCTGGGGAGGTCTCAGTTCTGTTATGAGCTCCCTTCACCTCTGACATGAAAATCTGCAGAGCAAACATGCCCATTGTCAGTGAGAACTGCTGCTGCCCCCAAGACCAGACTTGGTGTTTGGTATTAATGTGCTGTGGGGCTCTGCTGTGTTGCCACTTCCTAGAATCACACGGTACCTTATGGATCATCTTTCCAGCCAGAATGTGCTGAGGGTTCACATGATTGCTCATTCACTCTAATGGTACCTATGTCTCCTAATTTCTTAATTCTTCCTGATGTTTCAACCTCAACCTTTCAACCTTTGCTCAGCTGGCAAAGCACTTATCAACAGGTTGCTCAGTTACTATCCTACTGTTCATAGTCAAATTAACTTTGCTTGCCACTAGCCTTAACCAGCTCCAGAAGGCATCAGCTCTTGTTATATTCTAAATTAATGCAAACTCTGTGAGAGTTTCAAACATACCTGAATAAGTTTTCTGTTGAAGCTAGTTATGTATGAAGAATCTGTAGGGAAAAAGGGGTCAAAATCTCTTTATTCCTGAAGTAGTTGTGCTTGCTGATAAGAAATCTTATTGCAAGGCCTGTGAACAGTACAGTGGAATATATATTTTGGTACCATATTTCCTGTTTTCAAATAGTTGTTCCTATAAATATAAGCTTATTACTTTGAGATTTTTAATAACCACAACATAATAGGTTTTACAGGCATAGCTAATTTATTCATAGATACCATAACAGTTTGAATTTATGTGAATTAGATGGTATCATAGTCAGTCATCATTTTAGCTTTGCTGGCAGAGATATTATAAATTATTCCTGTTAACCTAAACACCCAGCATGTTTTCAGATACAGAACAATATGAATCTTGGTTAGTCTTACAAAACTTAGACCAACCTCTTAAAATTCAAAGCAGGACATAGATGCTAATTCTGTCATGTACATCTGAAATTATTGGAAGATTTTAGATAGAAACTGAAGGTAAACTCTATTAATAGATTCAGCTGAGAGATTATTTGAAATTCTGGTATTTAGTAGCATGAGACATGTTCCTTGATTTTTTTGTGAAGCAGGCGTGAAATACAGAAACATTCTCAGAAGTATTAGGCTATGTTAAATTTCATCATTTACAAAGCAGATTTTAACTCAAATATTTGAAAGTAAAAAATTTTTTATAACTCTCCCAGTCATCACATCTTGTAGAACTTTAGATGGAAGCAAAGTACTAATTATTTATATTTTGGTTGGTTGATCAATGTAAGTAACATGAGGTAGACTGAATCCTGTTTATATTTGGTTGGTAGGGTTTGCTAGTCAGGATTTTCATATGCCAAATAAAGTAAATTCTGTTAGCAAGAAAGTTAATTTTGTCTTTTTACAGGGAAGACTTCATAGTAATTCTTAGTAATTAGAACAAATTGTTTAAATATGAGAAATACGACTGTATTTAAGAAAACTATTACATTAGCAGGTCCAAACATTCTTTCCTTTGTCTCAAAAGGATGGATGAAAGGATGGATTGTCTCTTTAGAACAGAAAATTCATGGAAAGAATAACAAAGCAGAAAAAATAACAGCCAATGAACTTAAAAAGCCAACATAACTTGCTGCAGGCATAAATAACTGCATTATAGAGGTACTTTGTTTAGATTCTGGAAAAGAAGTCAGCACTAAACTTTCTACATTTTAATACTCATTAGAGTACTTTGTATTAAAAAATTAAAAACTAATTTCTAGAATTACAATTTTCTAAATGATTTGGCAAAGTTAGCCATGCTTCAGAGGAACATTGTGTTGTGCCTTAAAATAGAATTTACTAAATACTTGAAAATAAGAGAAAGATGAGCTTATTTCAAAACTAAGGATATTAAAATTTTGATAGAAGCTTCTAAAATATATGTTATGAATATTAGTCAGCACTCCCAGAATGATTTGTAAAACATGTGGAGTTGTAAGAGTAATTAAACTTTCCCACTAAGTTATTCTTGGTCAGGAAAAGCACCAGGTCATTTTTTTTTATTTGGAGAATTGATGGCAAATATGTCAGTATCTTGTATGGAGAGGTCAGGATTCACCATTTCTTCACAGCTGCTTATATCTTGAAGGATTTCCATTCTAACAACCAGATTTGATGATTCTTGTTTTGTACTTGCCACTTGTGTTACTCCCTCTTTATGGATACTGGTTAAGGGCACTTTGTGGGGTTTTTTCCTTAATGGGATCCAGAAAAACACTATCAACAGGAAATTCCAGTATACAATACAACTTGTTCTCTAGGTCTGGGTGACATATCAGTCTTCCAGATCTCTTATTTTGTAGAGATTTTATGATTTTCCATGTAACTACTTCTGTTTTTATGAGGGCAGGATACAGTGCTCTGGATTGGAGATCATTGAGCAGCCACTCCAGTAGTATCTCCCACAAGACCAATTTACAAGTAGCACATAAAATAAGATGTATGTGGACTACAGGGTGCTCCTGAATAAGGAAATTTGAGAATCTGAAAGGATGGCAAATCAGCTGAAAATTGGTATTCCTTTGTTTTCTGTCTTTAAAATGGAGGTGATTATGATGATGATGATGCTACCATGTAATGTTTAAAAAGCACATGCCTTTTATGGAGAAAATGGCACTACAGTTTTTAAGTACCAATATACTAATGTACCAATAGTGAAGCATTAGCAGAGAATTCTCTCTGGATTTTGACCAGGATACAAAGAGATTTCTGTTAGTATTAAATTGCATGGGAGTTGCTCTTAGCTTAGCAACATCGATGAAATACCTGCTTTCATGTTTGGTAAACTTCCAGGTTATATCATTTATAACGAGAAAAGCACTTCCATTTGAAGACCAAGTGATCCTGACAAATGAAGCATCCCTTCAACAGTTCAGTATTGTTTTTTCCTAAGTTCATTTTCAGCCTTGAATTGGACATTAACAAATGGTTATAAATTGTTATCCATACAGAAGCAAAGTGAATAGGCAATCTGAGCAGATCAGTCTATCTGTACTCCTGGGTAGTTGCTACTATTCACTTGCAAACTCACTACAGTTACCATTGTGAAGAAAATAGTCAATCAAATTTCAAGATGTAAAATAAAATTGAAAATTGAATTGGAAGGTAATTTTACTTTCAAATGGCTGGCAAATGTAGATGTTAAGTGTGAAATGAATGCAGTTAATGACCATAGCTGGAAGAGTTATGCACCTGCTGATCACAGGAATATTATTATAAATGAGGTTGATTTTCTTGTTGACCACCTCATTTTTCTCAACATGGTCTCATTACTCTTCTATCACATCTGACCCTTAGATATAAATACTCAAGCACAGACATAATAAAAATACATTAACTCCCACATAGATTTTTAATTCATTTTTGAAAATCAAGATGTGTGCTGCAGATGTTTCTTGCTATTGAAGGTTTAACTAAGTTCTGCTTTTGGATAGCAGGAAAAAAAGTTGAATGTCACCAAAAGTACTCTGGAGTCTTTTTGCAACTGAGAGATCTGATGTTCCAGCTCCCATTGTATGAATTATTTCAGAAAAGAGTTTCTGAAGATCCTTCCTTTATTTTTATTTTCTAGTAAGCAACATAACTGAAAATTCTGAAAGTTACACTAACTCTTAAAAAATTATCTTCCTTCTCCTGGGGAAAAATATTTTATATAATTTTAAGGCATCTTCTTCTTTTTTTTTTTTTTTATTTACCTGTTTGAATGTTTAACCTACTTTTACCTGTGGAATATAATTAATTTTGTTATTTTAAATGTATTTACAGAAATAAATTACACTTCTTTAGGAGTGATTATATCTATGCATCTCAGGTTTTCCCCTTCCTTATGGCACATCTATCATCATAAAAAGTCTTACTTTAGACTTATATGACAGAGTCTGATATAAATGTATGTCTTTTGATCTAAACAAATGTGTTCAGTGTTACATTTTGGAATGTAACTGAGTTGTACATTTACCAGTGGCCTTTCTATAATCAAGGTTCTTATTTTTTTTCATGAGGGAGAGAGATAAACCTATTCATATAAGAAATAAATAGTAAAATTTAAGCATATTGAAGTTATAGTACAGAGTGAACTTAGGGCTTATTGCCACTTGTTTGGAGATATGCATGAATTAATTCTAGGGCTCCTACTGCTCTGTTATAGCCTCATTTAAAGCAACAGTCTCTACTGAGAATTATGCAGTTTGAGGTTCAGCAGGGATAGTATTTTTGTTTCCCTGTACTCAGGTTTTTGCAACTGCCTGGTTTCTCAGCACAATTGCTCAGCTCTACACGTAATCAGGAAATTCAGGGTGCTTCAAGCAACCATTGCTCCGCTGCTTTGGACTTCTATAGTGCACCCAATTTTAGCACTTCTAAACACCCAAGATTTAGAGTGAAGAGTTTCTGGAAACTAGATTCATAGGTTTTTCACCAAAGGCTATATGGGAAGTAAAGTGATGGGTGGAACTATGCCTTAATCAAAGGCTTTGCTGTGTGGCCCATGTGCTGGTGATCTTCATGGAGTTATTTCACAACTTGCTTGAACTTCTAAAGTAAGATCAAGCCCAGGTGCCAGCACTGTAAGACACTTGGAGGTGTTCTGATGAAATCACTTTTCAAGGTCTTGGTATAATTTGTCCATTCATGAAAATAAGTGCAGCTGATTCTGGAATCTCTCATGTCAAACAATAGCAATAGTGAGGATATAATAGTTTTTTCTTGGCACAGTAGTAGAATTTCTGCTTTTCAAGTGCCTGTGATTTATAAAAGGAACTACTAGTCTTTAAAAATGAAACAGATAGTAGAGTCTTCCACTTTGTTTTCATTTGCCCACCCATGTTATGAGGATGAATGGATTAAAGGTCAGGTTATCTGCAAGGGAGAGGAAAGAATCAGCAAGTTCTGGAAAGCTGGTGAACAGTTTGCTTTGGATGATGGTCTTAATGACTATGGGGGAACGAGCAGGTGCTTATGTATTTTTATTGCCTGTACTGGTAGAGCCTTTTGATATTTACATACTTGTAGTTTATTTTATACTGTCCTTGCTTAAACTCTCAAATTGGCAAAAATAACTAAAGTATGTAATTTGCCCCAGAGTTAATGTCCTCCTAAGTTGACCTAAGGAAACCTATGAATGTTTTAGGGGCTACAGGTAGTCCTTAGCTAATGAAAAAGTGTTTTCAGTAATAAATTAAAAAAAAAAGTCTACAGGGCAGTCTTACTATTTTAAAGTAAAACCCAGCATATGAATGATTATGAGTAATTACTTTTAGCAACACTAAGTAGTAACGAAAAGTTGTTTTTTATAAGTATTTGTCATCTTCTCAGAGGGGCTGCTAATTACAGAGAAATACTCGTCTGTTAGAAATAGGTTTGTTCAAAATAATAGGTAAATTAATCATTGTTTCCCCATACATTAAGCATATTCTCCCAGATTGCAGTCTTTAAAGTAATATCTGTGCTCTGGAGTGTTAAGAGAGGACTGTTGAGGAATGTCAAGGTTGTGCTGCTGTTGTGGTTCCACCCCAGGAAGCAGCTGAGCCACAGCAGCCCCCTTCTCTCCTGGGGAAGAGAATACCCAAGGGTAAAATTGCATGAGATAAAGATAGTTTAATAGGGAGAGCAAAAGCTGCACATGCAGCCAAAATCTAAACAAGGCATTAGCTCCTTCCCATGGGCCTCCAGATATTCAACCGTCTCCAGGAGCTCAGGGCTTCATGCTGTGTCATGGCTGCATGGGAAAACAATGTAGCTCTGAATTCCCCCATTCCTTCTCCTTCCCCACAGTTCTTTCTGCTGAGCATGGCACTGTGTTGTCTGAAACATCCCTTGGGTCAGCAGGCATCAGCTGTCCTGACTGTGTCCCCTCCCTGCTCCTCATACATCCACAGCTTCCTGGCTGGTGAGATGAGATGAGGAGCAGAAAAGGCCTTGACTCTGTGTAAGCAGTGCCCAGCAGCAATGAAAACATCCCTGAGTTACCAACACTGAGTTACCAGCACAAACCCGAAGCATAGCACTCTCCAAGCTACTCTGAAGAAATTTAACTGGGTTCCAGCCAAAACCAGTACAGCTGCTAACAAGACTTGAAGGAAACAGAACACCAAAAGTACCCTCTTTATCCATTTAAAGGAAACCTTTTTTTTTTCATGTGACCATGGCTGTGGTCTGAATTTATTAGAAATGCTGAAATTCAGTGTCCTTGGTATCATTGTGAGATGACCTGAATAGTTAGCAATAAACTTCTTCATTATAATTCACCTTTGAAAATAAGTCCTTGTGAAGTAAAACAGATAGACAACATACTGTGTTTACCTTTAAGATGAAAAAATCTATGTGCAGTGACAGATGCATTTTTAGGAAAAGAAGGCAAATAATGTTTTTCTAGTTAGCAGGCCCTAAGATAAGACAAGCTTAAGGGGCCAAAATACATGTGATTATTAAAGGCTACTGGATTCTTAGTTCATACAAATTGAATTCTTTCGTACTCTGAAGGGCTGTGGAAGGCTAGGAAAGAGTGTAGACTGTTGAAATGAAATTAGCATGTAAAGTGATTTTATATATGCAGGGATATAGCCACAAAGTTTGAATTGGAGAAAGAAATCTCATTACTCATCTTGTAAAATAATTTTTAAATTCCATATTTGCTGTCACTGACATAAAGGTTCTGCACATGAACAGGTTTTTTGTGATTTCCCAAAGATACTGGATTATTGAATTGACAAAGATCTGTTCCATTCTCTCCTGACTTTTCTTTTACAGGATAACTGATTTTGACAATATTAAAAGAAGATTGTATTTGTCAACGGTGCACAAGGAGCTGTCTGTAACCCCTCTGCATGCAAAAATCCCTTTGTTTATGATCAAGCGCAAAATAGTAGGTACTTTGGGAATATTACCTGGACTGAGGTTGAGCATGTTTTCTAATCAGAAATATTTTGTGTATATTATGAACATGTATATTATGTATATTATGAACATATTATGTATATTTGTGAATATTATGAGCTGAGTTTAGAACTCAGCTCCTACTGATACTTGTGTATGTCCCCTTTACCAGATGGCAGCAGAAGCACTTAGTGCTGCACCTCTTTTATCCTTCTTCTTATATCAGGAATTCATTCTCATTTTACAAAATTACTGCTGTTTGTGATGTTTCTTCACCTCTCCTGTTGATCCAGCCTCTATAAAATTCTCTGTGTCCCTGATACTTCTTCATGATAGTGCTCCTGCTCACGTCCCTTCTTCTGTAGTGACCTTTGATGACATTCACTGGAGGTAGGCTGTAGCTGGTGGCTGCTTTCACATTCTTCAGGTTCTTCCTGATTCTGGCATATATAGAACAATCTATGTCTCAAACTGATGAGAACAAAACAAAAACCATTTTCTTCTCCTCGTTCCCCTCTCCCATGCCCAGTCACAATATATGGTAATAGCTGACAGGATTCAAAGCCTGATGGTTGCTGTACAACCATGTAAGGATCGAAGTCTCAAAAACTGCTTTAGAAAATAAACATAATATGAGAATAATTAGATTTCAAATATTTTTAAATATATATTTGCATTAAGAGAACTAGATAACAATATACTAAGCAATTGTGAATTAAGGCTAGACATGAGAGAGAGTATTTTACAAAAAATCTCTGAATTTATAACTTTTTTTGAGATAGGTTAAGTGAAAGCAACTGTGGTAACTTAAAATTGAGAAGTTTTCTGCTTTGTGGGAAGAAATAGTTGGATTTTTTTAAATGAAAATGTATCAGATCATACCCCTGAAGTTGCTGTTAATTCAAAATCCAATGAAATTAAATTATTTTTCTTCAGTGTAATTTCAGTTAGTTGGTGTCAGACTAGTACAGGTGTTTCAGGATTAATGTGTGCATTAATGTACACCAAGTTAAATTCAAGCAGAAGATGAACTTCAGTTATGTATTTTAATTTAGATAATAAAGCATGAATCAGATATGTCTAGATGCTCTGATCATTTATAATGACAAATATTTTAATAACCTTACTGCTTGACCAACCTTAAAGAGTAGATCTATATTCCTTAGTGTATCTGAATACATATCCCTTAAATGGTTATCTGCATTTTTATCATGGCTTTTGCCCAAAGGAGGGAGCATGCTGCTTTCAGTGATTAGATAGATCTTTTACATGGCTCTGATAGTTCAACTTACTGTATACACAAGCTGATTGTTATTGTCATCATGAGGGGTTGTGAATCAGGATATATAACAAGTTGTTTGTTCCATCAGCAGAACAGAGTTTGCATTTTCACATGCTAGCTTTCTTTATTGTATTCCTACAAATTATTCTATTTTTCAACCTCATCACTAGAAGTATCAGTTATAATTAAATACTGAATTTTTCAGTCCATTGCTTGCTGTCTTCAAAAGAAGTATTACTTTCCTTCCAAAATTTCAGATTTAAGACCTCAACAGTAATGTATGCACCTAAATTTTTTCTCAAAAATATTTGCTATTTGTCAATTAGAAGCTAATATTTCTACCTTGACTTTAAAAGGAAATTAGGCATGTACAATCATTATGTTTTTACTTTTCTTTTCCCTTAAAATTTCAAGCATTGATCAGCTAAATTTTACACATGAGCAGTCATAAAAAATATATTACAGTTCTGCAAAATGAATGAAAATTGCTGTATTTCTCCTTAAGGCCATCTTGTTTATTTGCATAGAAGGTGTGTTAGCCTCAGCTCATGGGTTTTACTAAAGAGTATTGTTTCTCTTTTCTAGTGGTGCAATATGTGTATTGACTTAGTAACATTTACCTATGAAATATTCAGAGGAGCTCTCTTCCGGTCCTTGGATGGAATTATTATTTCAGCCAACTGTAAGCTAAGAAAAGTCTTCACTTTAAAATTCAAGCCGCAAGTTACAGCTGAGGAAGATGGTGTGTTTTAAGTACTGTCTAGTCTTAATCATAACTGTTCATGTTATAAAATCAAAAGCTTCTTATTTATCAGATTGGCAATTTGAAGGATTACATGATTTCATAAAAATTAAAGTGGTAGTGCAGCATATTAAGTCTGCTAGTGTTGGACTTAAGGCAACTAATTAAATATGTGTGTACTCCTGTGTTTTAAACACTGAATTCCTTAGAAGTATTTTATTGAAAAAATTCTGGCAAGATTTATCAAGTAGAGAGCTTGTTTTAATGAGGGTATTTTATGCTGATAGTAATCAGATTTTGACTAGGAACAGAGTATCTGAGGGGAAAGAGAAGTACTGAAAACAGTAGCATTTGCTGTTTGCTTTCTTAATTTTAGATGAAGTTTTGGAGAAAAATATTTATTTTTGAAATAATGCAGACAAAATTGTAATAAAACATTATATGAAACAGAGCTATGAAACTATAATAAACACCTCAGATCATGTCCAGTTATCCTAATGTGGTCTTGTTTATTGGGAAAGTAATATTGATGGTGAGCTGAAAAATGACAGGTTTTTTTTGTAATAGATCAGGATACTGGTCAAGTTTACCAGTCTCCAGACTCGCATCATAATCCTGCATCATCACTTTCCAAGGAGAAAACTTCATTCCTCACTGGTATTTGCAGTAATACAGGAGAAATTTCAAAAGCACAGCTGGCACTTTCTTATTTTAAAGGCACCCCTAGGAATAACTCAGCTTCTATTTCATTCAGATTTTCATTTTGTGGCTTTTAAGGAACACACTTGAAAAAACGTTTCTGGTTTCAGAAGAAGGGCTAGTTAACAGTATTGTAAGTGTAGCAAAATGTATCTTCCATTTGGAAACACTAAACCAATAGGGAAGAGGAGGCAAACCTTGTGATTACTCTGATTTTTTGTTGGTAAGATTGGAAAAAATATTAAGTAAAAAATGTCTACAGAGAGAATATGGTAAATTCTCAGCAGGAAACTGCAGTTCAAGCTCTCACTGGCATTCATTTAATTTAATTCCATTGGTACATTGTTTTTTCCTTTCCATTCTAAACAGCTTCTGAAATGTGCTTAAATATTCTAAATTAGATCCAAAATTCTAAAATGCAGTTAACATAATGAGTCAACAGCTTTAATAAACTGTATGTGTAGTAAAATATTACACTTTTAATTACTTCATTATCAATTCTATGATAATTACACAGCTGGTGGGCATTAGTACTTTCTGTATGCTTTTGAATTTCCTTATCTAGGCAATTCATAGAATCAGAGTCATGCAATTGTTTAAGTTGGAAAAGACTTTTAAGGTCTTTAGAGTCACAGTGTTAAGCCAGCACTGCCAAGGCCACCACTAACCCATGTCCCTAAGAACCCCACCCACATGGCTTTTAATTACCACCAGGAATGGTGACTCCACCACCACCCTGGGCAGCCTTTTCCAGGGCTTGACAACGCTTTTGGCAAGGAAAATGTTCCTAATATCCAATCTGAACAGCCTCTGACACAGCTTGGGGCTATTTCCTCTCGTGTTGCTGCTTTTTATGTGAGAGAAGACACCAACACCTACCTCCCTACAAGGTCTCCCTTCAGCCTCCTTTTCTCCAGGCTGAACAACCCCTGTTCCCTCAGCTACTCCTCTAAACTTGTTCTCTAGACCCATCTTAAATTTTCATTTCAGCTGAAGGTGTGGCTGAATTAAAATGATTCTATACTTCATACCCAATTAAAAAAAAAACAATAGTAAGATTTTTTTTGTTATTATTAGTTAAGTTTCAGATAACAATTACTCTTTAATAAAGCTTTTTACCTCTCAGAATAACTGGACCAGTTAGTTGAGCTCCACTGAATGCAGTGACATAGCAACTTGTATTGAGAGTAGTTGTGCTTCAACCTTGGCCAGCAACTAAGCACCACACAGCCACTCCCCTCAGTGGGATGTGGGAGAGAATCAGAGGGGTAAAAGTAGAAAAATGTATGGGTTGAGATAAGAACACCTTAATAATGCTAAACTGTAATGAAAAGGAAAGAAAAAAAAAAAGAAATATAAATAAAACCCAGGAAGGACAATTTTTTTTTTTATTTGCATAATTTGTTTGCCGCCAGCAGCTCCCCCCAGTCAGCTTTCCCTCTAGTTGATATGCTGAGCACTCTGCCATGTGGTCTGGAATATCCTGTGGGTCAGTTGAGGCCTGTCCTGGCTGTGTCCCCTGCCAGCTTCTTGTGCCCCCCTGCCATCTGCTCACTGACAGGGCAGCTTGGGGAGCTGACACACCAACATGGCATCAGCACTGGTCACATGCCACATCCAAAACACAGCCCTGTACCAGCTACTGGGAAGAAAATTAAATCATTCCTAGCAGAAACCAGGACAAGGGTCAAGTTCCTTGCTTCAAACTCCTCGGTGTAGTGGTAGTACTGATTTCAAGGTGCAATGAGTGTGTTACTCAAGTAGCAAGTATACAGTATGTTTTGAATTTTTAAGATTATACTAAATGCAAAGAAGAAACCACATATACAATGAAATTATTTCTGTATTGTTTATTATAGTTATTAATAATCTCAACAGAGAATTTTTTTAATGATACTAAATGCAAAGAAGAAACCACATATACAAGGGAATTATTTCTGTATGAGATCATTGAAATAGAAGAGGAAATACTTCATCTTTTCTGCCTCATGACACTGAGGCATAAAAGCTTAAACTATACCTAGTTTCTTGTTTCCATAGTGATGGGTTTTTATCACTAAGTATTGCCCAACAGTGATAAATAATGTACTGGCTTGGCAAAAAAAAAAGAAAATATTGAAGAAATATGTCCTGCACTGAAATACAACATGGGACATTTGATTTTTTTTATTAGAATCTCAGTACTTGATCCCTTATTCATGTTTGGGTTTCAGGTTGTGTTTTCCTCTTCTTTTCCTTGGAAAATAGGCTAATTCATTTGTTTATTATATTCAAGTCTTCTAAAATTTGGAATGAATTTGTGTTGTAACATCAGGAATGGTTCTGACGTGGATTCCTTCCTTTGCAGAGAGCAGCTTTCATAAACTCAATCTATATTGGTTATCAAAGGGAAAGCAGAGATAATCAGTTCACATTCTGCTAGTGCCTGGTGTCACAAGAATACATAGGCTGACAGCTTTTTACTTTATAATGAAAGCATAATGGAGTCCAAAGTTTGGAATAAAAGCTCGTTGAATTCTTTATTTGCATATATGGGACTTCTTTGCTAATTCAGTGCCACAGATATGAATATCTTATTTAGCTGTTCATTTTATCTGAAAATCACTGTATCACTGTTACAATTAAAGCTGAGTTGTAATAAAAATTAACAAAATGTATTTCATGATTGCTTTGTTTGCTCTGTTGACAAAGAAGTTTATTTTCTATGGCTATTCCAGCCATTAGTGTATATTTCTTTAAATGTATTCAAAATTTTTGGCCTAAAAGTATACACAATATAATTTTAAGATTTTCAATAAAAAGTGACCAATTGCAGCATATTTTTCAAATTACCATAATCTATTTAGTCTTTATAGGCATATGAACTAAAGTATATGTAATCTACCAAATAATATAAGTCAAATTGAATTCCATAGTGTCATGAAGTAAAGCCCATGTTTTTTGATTCTAGGTACATGCATTGTAACACCTGGGCCATATGAGGCCTCAGATGATATTCCTCCAACCTGCCAGCTCAATTCTGATGTCCCACAAGTTACACAGCTGCTGGATCTAAATGAAATCCACAAGCCAAAAATAAAATGCAGGGAAAATGCAGTGCAAGAAACAGGTATTCTGTTGCATTAAAATACTATTAATACAATCCATACAGTATGTGTACAAACAACTGATTGTTTTGTAAATGTCCATGTTAAGAGTTCCAGTGACAACTCCTGCACACCTGTAGTGCCTCAAGCACATAGACACATGTGTGTTCTATACTTTGAGATCTGTGTGGAGCCTGAACAGTTCTAATTCAAGTGTGAGATTTATAACAATATTTGAGATGTCATATGAATGTACATTGAGGCATTGTACAGTGAAGTTGTTACATTTCTTTTTAAAGTATGTTCACATCAATGAAACTCTTCTGTCAATATGAGCATGCAGCAAGCTCAGCCCATACTCTGAAAAGGGAAATCTTGTCTTATTGGTGTCTTGTCTTATTTGAATGTTTCTTTAAGCTACAAAATAATAAACCATATAATTTAGAATTTGGCAGCATTGCACTGAAGAGATTTATTAAAGAAGCTGGGCAGCTGTGTGCTCCAATACGAGCTATTAACTTGGATAAAAGCTAAGAGAAGGCAAAGAAAGGATTAAATTTTAAGTTATTGTTACAGCTGAAGGCTAACAGCAGGAGACCTAAAAGGTTTTTGTTCTAGTCTCTGTATTGTTTATCACAGTTATGAATAATCTCAACAGAGAAGTGAATAACAGGGGAGCAAAATTTTGTTATGATACAGATACTGGTTTAAAAAAGAGTGGGATTTCAGAAAGTTCTAAGCTTGTGAGATGGGCAATCCCATATTTACTTTTTCCTGAAAAACAAAGCAGATAACATGCAGAAAATAGCACAGTTTTCAAAGCAAGGTGTTCATTTTACTGGTTTTATGTCTTGTGGCCACCATGTTGAAAAATTATGTTGTAGGGACCACTATACGAGGTAAATGTAGAACATGACATCACATAAAATGTAGCTTTGCTAACTGCAGAGGATTCTACATTGGAGAGGAATGATAACTACAGTTAAGCTTTAAAGGATCAAAATTAAATGAATCAAGGCAGGCAGGTTATCATCACCATAGATACAGCTCAGTAGAACTTCCAGATTTTAATATGTTTTAAAAAACTAAGTAGCAGGAAATTCAAATTCATAGGAAATGAAAAAGGTATCAAACCTTTAAATCATTTTTGCATTATTATCTGAAATACTTTATACATTATCAGTTAAACCATCTCAGAAAATATCTTACAGACCAAGAAGTGATTCAGGAAGAAGCAGCATGAATGATAATCTCTCACATAAGATATGCTGAAAACATTAAAAATTTACATAAGGGCATTTGTAAAGTAACCAGTGATACAAAGGATGTTTAATAAAAGCTGTTTTTCTTATCTCATGGCACAAAACCAAGATATCATTTGATGTGATGATGCAGTTGAAAATTAAAAACTCATAAAAGAACATGCCATGTTACACAGAATATGATTAAAATATGGAATCTACTGCTAAAAGAGGCTGGTAAAGAAATTTATATGATTCCAAAATCAGTTGGCAATTTATATGGGTAACAGTAATGTTGTATTTAGCAGCAGTAAAAATGTGAAGACAAAATGCAGTTTTGTACTTTCAAGTTTTTCCAACCTTACACGAAGAACTGTGTTGAAGGCAGATGATTTCAAAGATCCATACTGAATTATCTTGTGCTATTTCTGAAGCTTTGGGTTTGGCCTTTGGAACAATGTTAGGGAGATTATTGGCCTGTTCTAGACTGGCATTTCCTGTGTTTTTATGTTTAAGTTGGCATGTCTGCTTGAGTAAGAACTGTAAGCCAAGAATCAGTAGAAACTAAATTGTAGATATAAATGCCAAGATGTGAAATTGCTTAAATAGACTTGGGTCAGACAATTGAGAGCTTTTTAGTAAAGCTGCTATATTGCTTTAAAACTGTGTATTGCTTCCTATCTGCAGTAAAGTCAACAGCAGAATTTCACCAAGGCAAATATATTTACAGTCCTTATTGTCTTGATTCAAACTACTGATTATCTCTTTAAAACAATTTTGTAAAGAGATAGATTATCATTAAAAAACAACAGTATAGAGAAACATAGATTATTTATGTTCATTATTGAAAATCTGGAGTCGTAAAATTATTCATAAGCAGTAGTGGTCTTCAATCCCACCTTATAAACATAGCATGTGTCCTTCCAGACATGTTTTTTAAATTTCAGAAGTTGGCCTGCTTGAAATTGGAAGCTTTGGTATGTTTACCAAAAATTGGTACATTTTAATTGGAAAATCTTTTTTTAATCCTCTAAACTTTTTGTTTATTTGATAATCAAAAGCCCAAATTATTTTTGGTATCATCCACTTTTAATTACACGTATTATTTCATTATGTCATCAACACACTGTTATGTGTAGATGTAGGTAATTAATTGCAGTCAATTAATGTAGTCATTAAGAGAGATTTTAATGCAAATCAGCTTTTCTAATTGGAGCTAACAAAATCCCAAGGTAGCCAGTAAAAAAGAAATTGATGTTAAACCAAGGCAGGTCATCTGATCTTGTGAAATGGCAGCTGTTAACAGCAACCAAATGTCACATCAGGAAAAGAGTCAGGTAATGGCAGTAAGGAGCTTCTTCTGGGCTTATTGGTACAGTAAATGATGATATTGGTGGCTAATGTATGATCTGGTTTTCATTTCCTTGATGACACTGTAAATAAAGCTGATCTTGAAATAAGGTTATGAAAAATGCTCAGGGGAATCAGCAGAATATTTTGTTTCTATTTTATTGCTTTATGAAGGTGTCAAATCTCTAAACTGAGATAGCAATTTAATACAAGTTGTAGCAAGAAAATATCTTTGGACATTGTAAATATTAAATATAAATTAATGTGAAGATACCATTTTTATCAGCTCTGGAAAGGAGAATTTACTGACAATATTGGAGAATTATAAAAGGAAAATAGATAGTACATGCAGCTCTACAACCCCAATGGTAGAATTAATGTGTAACCATTTTACTGTCCTTCCTTTTTAAGTTTTTTGGAGAACATTCACCTGCATTCCATATTTACTTTTTGTCTTGAAGACTGATTGGCAATTTCCATGCTTTAAAATACTTATAAAAACAAATCTACAGTTTAAGCAGTAAAAAAAATTAGTGAAAAGGGTAGAATATTTTAGCAGCAATAGAGTACATTTGCAATATTAGGGCTCAGCCCTGGTAATACAGTAGATTCAGTAATTTCAAAAAGCAGGCTACATGTAAATAGTTCTCTGAGCTGTGAATGATACCTTGACAGTCTTGCCTTCATTTTTTTTTTTTGTGTTGTTATTTATTTATTCTGTTATTTATTAATTAAGGTTCTTTTTTCTTCCTGTCAGAAGTTAGGTTTTCATTGAAGTTCTAAAGAAAGCCTGCAAACCGTTGGTTTTTTTTTGTTTATAAATAACCCACTTTTAAATAAATCTTTAAAGCAAGAAGATTAGAATTATGTCTCTATAATAGACCAAAAGTTTCTTGCTGATATGTTGACACACTTTTATAAAATGTGCATTTGCTATTCCTATATTTCTAGGGAGTGCACTTTAAAGGAACATAACTTTTGTATATGTTTAGTATTCATAATTCTTTTCTTTTGGTTGATTCTAAAATAAATGCTACTTTTTATTGTTTGTAAGTACTGTAATATTTTTAAACTCTTAATTTTCTTAACTTAGGTATCTTGGGTAACAGAGGCAACATATGCAATGGTAAAACTCAGGATGTATCACATATTGCATTTGGATCAAAGATCCTTGGGCCACCTCCATCTTCAAACAGAAGAATCAATGCAAAGGTACCTGGAAAGGTAAGAAGGGCTAAATTCCAGCAACACCACTGGCACTTTTGCAAAGGAAGATATTGATAAACAGAGGAGTTAAAGTAAAGGTTGTTTTCAGAGGCTGCCTCTGGAGAACTGTGATAGGTCGTGGACCTCCAGTGCCAGAGATCCTCTAACATCCAGAGGGGGGCAAGGAAATGCATGGGTGGCTCCAGCACAGGGCATAGGTTTATTAAGCCCAAATGACAGAAAGCTGAGGGGAAATCTAGCTGCTATTTTCAATGAATGCAGGGCTGTAGAGAAGCCAGGCCTCTTCTAAGAGGTGCCCTGAAAGGCCAAGGGCAGCAGGCCCTAATGCAGGGAGGGTCTGACTAAATACAACAAAGTGGTTCAGTACTGCAACTGTCACAAGAGATTGGAGAATTTCAAAACTTCTGAAGACATCAAAACTTGAATAAAACAAGCTGATTCAGCATCAGACATAAAGGTGCCTCTTTCTACTGAAATTACTCTTATCATTCTTACTTTTCTGATTTTTTTGTTCTAGACTGCTGAAATTTCTGGGTGTCTGTGTGTCTGTGTGTGTGTGTGTAAATATTTTTCCTTATGATGACAGCTATAATGCAGAGCAGAAATTACATTTCAGGGTGCTCTGATAGTCAGCCTTACAGTAGCTCATGTGATGCTGTCAATTACAATGCCAGGTAAAACACCTGATCCCAGTCTGCCAGCAACAAGTATGCAGGTTTTTGGAATCTGATCAGGACTACAGTTTTCAGTTTAACACCAAGAATAAGGGATCCAGCCAACTCTTGTGTAGGAAGTCACTTGAAAGTCAGGATGTAAAATGGTATTCCTTTCTTCAAAGAAGAAAATACTCCTGAGGTCTAAAATAACTACAAGTTTTAGTCTTTTTATTCTGGCAGTGAATTCTAATTTTTTCCCCTTTTCTTTGCGTTGCTCCATTCACTCAGTGAAAAAAAAAAACCTCTGCTTGCTACTTGACTGTAAAGATTGAAGATACCACACTGAATAGAGCCTACCATTAAGTTTTGTGAAAAGAAAGTGTTTAAAAAAAAGATTTGGAAATATATATTTGAAAAAAAGTTTAATGTATAATCTGTGTTTTACCTTTGAATATTTTCAAAGCTGTTATATTTTAGTCTTTCATCAAGAAATAATGTCTTTCAAGGTAACAAAGACCTTGGATAGCAAAACATCATGCCAGCTTCAAAGTTCAGGAATGCCAACTGAAACCATACCAGAAATTGAGAAATTGGAGCTACCACTCTGGCCATGCAATGATACTTTGGATCAAGGAGGCAAGAGAAGTACTCTCCAAACAACTGCAAATGAATATCAAAATGGTAAGAGCATAAAGCAAAGAATATGTAGACTTCTCAAACTGCCAAATTTTTGCATGATTGTGCCTTTGAATCTAGGACTTAAATTTTTGTTTTTCTAATCCTTTATCTACTTAATTACTGAAGACATATTCATTAAATCATGATTTATTCTCCTGTATGAGGGTGAATAAATGCTCATTCTCTCTGCAGCTATTTGTATTGTGAGTGACTGAGCCAGGGATCATCACCTGCTGGCAGTAGCCACAATTTATACATATGCTCCTCTTTCCTCATGCTGTGAAAATAACTGAGCTGCTGCAGTGGTTCTTGATTGTTTTGCAGACTTTTGCAAGCCTGTTTTTTATAATTACTATGGTTTGCCCTTCTTCCATACCTTGTGTTAATTTTTTCCTTCCTTGTGGCTGCCCTGTTCCTGCTGCCCTGTAAGATTCCCATGCTGTTTAGATGTTTGCATCCCAGTACAATGCCCCATATGCACACAATATGAGTCTTCACAGGCATTTCATTTCTGCATTGCATTTCAGACCCTGAAATTCAGACTCAGAAAACATCTGTAAGTGGAGAAGCAGATTTTCAGCTCACCTCACCACAAGTACCATCTCCAGACAAGAACAGTCATATAAGATTATCTCTAAAAACTGAAGCCAAACCCACATGGGAGATAACCAGTGGTATGGTACTCATTTTATGTTATTTTATGTTTCAGTTCTATGTGGTCTGAGGGACTGTTGTAAATTTCAAACAACCCAAAAGCAGTTCATGTAAAAAATAAACATCTGTGTTGTGGGGGATTATGGAAATCAAGCACCCTGCAACGGAATTGCTTTTGAGCATTGATAAAGATTTGCAGGATTAAGCAGAGTACCAGAGCAGTGAATGAATATCAAAAGAAAAATTGCATGCTCTCATGATTAAAGGAAAAGAACTAAAAATAATTTATTCTTTAAATCCCTAATAAATTTAACACTGAAGACTCCAAATATGAAATGTACAAGAAATTTTACTTGTCCTAGATAAGAGTTTAGAATATTAACTACAGTACCTATGTAATATCGTGAGGAGAGGGGGGGAAAGGAGGGGGAAAGGGTTGTTTTGTTTATAGAGTAAAGAGTGGTGATTTATTTCTTTTGTTGTTTACAGAAAGACACCTCAGCTTACATTTAGGGTTTTTTCCCTTTCTCACCTGTCTGCCAGAAAGTGTGGAATTTTTTTGTCATACATTGTCAATCAACTTCCTTTGCATGAGTCTGGGAATTGCATTATTGTGGAAAAAGTATCCCTTGTCTCTCTGAAAAAGCAGTGTTACTTTTTAATAGAAGGTATTGTCACCAATTTGAAAAGTGGTTGGACTATTCAAATGTGCTCAAAATTGACCAATGAGATTTTCCTTCATATTGTGAGTGATTTCCATTGTGTTTATTCCTTGGGGATACTTAGAAGTGATTATATACTCTGGCAGTTTCAGTAATTCATAATTGCTCTTATGGGTTCCATAATTTGACTGAAAGAGATCCAAAATGTTCAGGCAAATAGACAATTCTTCCTGAGAATTTTTTAATTCCTTCCTATTTATCTGAATTTTGGGAACTCTAGGGCAGGAATCACTGTCTTAACTTGTTTTTCATCTAGAACATCAGGACCTCTATCGAGTGTCAGACTTTTAAAAAAATTAATCAACACTTGTTATTTTATTAAAATATAAGTGATATAAAAAGACAGCGTTAGGGCAGTAGGCAGGCCTGTCTAAATGCCCTCTCATAAACTCAGAGGCAGAGAACGGAGGAAGAAGGATATGTGTAAACTCTGTTCTTTTGCTGTTTGCATTTGAAAGAATGAAAACTGTTTCTTTGTAACCTCAGTTGTGTGTACAGGCAGATAAATGCATTATGTGAGTTCATAAGGTATAGTTCTACAAATTTTTTGCCCCTATTTTCATTACTTGTCACTGTTGTCATTCTCAGTCTGCAGATTTCTTTCCAGTATATGAAGTGATCTATTTTATGTAGATGACTTAATGATTTCTTTATCCATTAGTACTGGATTTATTTTTTCTGAAGAACTTCTCATAAGCAACTTCTTCATCAGCAAAGTCCCCTTCTAGGCTTTGTTCTGGATTTCTTCCAAAGTGGGATAAACTTGACCTGAGAGAAGAAATAAAATGAGTGAACACTGTTTATGCCAATCTTATTTACTCAATGCTGAAACCTTCATTATAATGTTAGGCTGCGATTAGAAGCTTTAGCATAAGTCTGACTGTGTGGAAGAGCTAATTAGATGTTAAGGTGATCATTCTTGCATTTATGTTGTTTGCTGCAATGTTGTGATTACGTAGTAGTTTGCATATTTTACTCAGAATGTACTCCAAATTATTCATTACAATTGACATGAAAATTATGAGTTAAAAAGAAATTCTAGTATAGGTTTTGTTGGAGAGGTAATGGGATTTTGTTTGGTCCAAAACTCCCTGTATCTTTCACTTGTGGACTATTGAAAGACTGCTACACTGACTGCAGGTTACAGAAGTTGCTAAACTGTGTAACCAGCATAAAATGTCATCTTCAAATCATACAGACTTTTCTGTCTTCCCCCTGGATATTTCATTAAGAATAAGTACTGTGCTATGCAAATGAATGTTTGGGTTTGACTTACTCCTAACTCAAGTATATTTCTTCAACAACTCTAGAATGTAGTTCTTCACAGGGTGGCTTAGACTAAAAAGGCAGAATATTCAGGCTAATATTATATAAATAGTAATCATTTTAAAGTAGCTCCTTATATTTCCAAACTCATTTTGGTCTGGTCAAGACATTATAATGGTGACTTAAGTGTAAGAAATTTTTGGATATCTGAGGCAGAGCCAGGACTAGAAATCAGGGGTTTAAGGCTCTAGTTGCCTCATGTTCTCTAAACACTTGACAAAAACTGTTATTCTAAGATTTCTTTCCCATGTTTTGATATTTCATTCAAAATTGGCTTAAAATCTTAAAAAGCAAGTGATTCATCACATTGTTTCCTTCAGAATTCATTACACAATTGTATCTGTAATGCCCTCTACAAATGAAACAGCAACAACCGCACTAGAAATTATTCTAGAATAAGAACAGGTGAGATTGCAGTGTGGGAAGGGGGTTGTTACTAAGTCTCTAGACAAAAAGTCTACTCTTTCCCAGTTCTATGTGCATAAGAATTAGTGAATTCTCCTGAAGTGGGTTGTACACTAAGTGTATAACCATACCCTGGAGGGCTCTTCACAGTGGTCTGAGCTATTAGTGCATATTTGTAAACCACAAAGGCGGCATGAGACATGTCAAATCTAATTTTATCATGGGAAAAAGACCTGAATACTGAAGGAGTGTATGTTATGTATTTTGGTGTAAGTCTCAACACTGACAGGGAAACCTAATAAAATGTGTCTAGATTAAAGTGGAAGGGTGGGTGCCAGACTCAAAAGAAGACTGCAAAGTGCTGAGGTAAGAAAAAATACAAGAAGTTTCTTAGCTAGGTAGCTTTTGAAGGTTTGCTTGTTAGTTTGTTTTGAAAAACGCAGCAAGTAAAAAGTTTAATATTTTTGCCTTAGGAAAAAGGGTAAACGTCATTTTAGACTTAGCAACCAAAATAGCTGGGAGAAAGATTCTTCACATCCAGAAGAGTTGTCTAGTTGAAGTTTGGGGATAAGTAATATTTTTGTGTCATTTCTGTGTGTCACTTTCTGGAGTTGTGAACAAGGCATCTCCATGTCCAAAGACTTTCAAAACAATCTCAGTCTTGGTGGGCCAGATTCCTACAGGATAAATAATTGAATAATTGAAAATACTAGTATGACAGAGTTTTAAATCATGTTAGGTCACAGAATCAGTTGGGGAAAAAAACAGTTCCTGAGTCTTTGTTCTTGAACATCCAAATACTGTGTTCAGCCTCACTTGAAAATCTCATGAAAATATCCCTCTTCTCATTTCATTTTAATGAGAGAAATGGTTGCTTAATAAAGGTAGCTTATATAGATAGCAAAGTATAGCAAAAGCATAAAATCTGTGAAATGTTCATGACTGTGTTTTCTCTTATGATTTCAGTTGTTTTATTTGTGTACCACCCTTCACATGCAATTCCAATTGCCTGTGGAAAATATTTTATCAGAGGAGTGTGACACAATCTTGAATGATTGTAGACTGGAGAATTCTGCTCCAATATCCTCCTTTGAAGAACCTTTAGTCATAGATCAGAACTAAAAGTCATTTGGTTTACTCAATGAAGGGTGTTTCTTCAAAGTTTTGAGTAGTCTCACTCATTTCTTGATGCTCTTGGAAAAACTAGTCCAAAATATTTATAAAACAAATGGAATAACTTGCATGTTCAGCATTCAAGGCTTATAATAATTAAAAGCAGAATCTACTACATTGTTTTAAACCAGAATGATTTTCTAATATAATAAAAGTTTACTTAAAAAGCCTTGGGGGCTCTTACTAAAGCTAGTCTTCATGAAGAGATTGAAAAATGGTCTTTGCTGGAACAAGAAGATGCAAGCCATGGTCGTACAAGATACGTCAAGTCCCAACTTTCCACTGGTTCCTGGATATTAACTGGAGTTTGGTAGCCTTACTAGCTGTCTCCAGTAAACTGGAAAAATCACAGCAACACAGTAAGAAGACAGCTGTTTCTCCTGGCATCTCATTCTTCTTTCTTCTGCCTTCATTTATGGTGATTCAGACTTCCTCCCACCCTCTCACTCTTTCCAAGCTGCTGAAAGTACCTGAAGTGGTAATTCTAACAAAACTAAAAGTAAAATATCACAGTAAAGCACAAAATACCACCCTAAACTTACTGTCTTCTGTGGTGGCAAGCATTTTATTATTGCAATGATACTTTATTATTACATTTTTAGTATTTTTTCATTGAGTTTTTTTAATATGGTTGATGATAACTTTGTTTTATGGAGCTGGAAAGCTTCAATATCTAGTGAATAATCCACACTACAGTACCTTTAATGAAGATAAGGGAGTATTGCATACTTGAGCAATTCTCCTTTTCTTAGATGCTATTTGAGATTGGTTGTAATCAATCAAATTGACATTTTTTTCCATACCATCATTCCAAACAATAAAATATAAGTTAACAATAAGAACATAAAAATGGTCTTTTCATGTGTATCTGGTGCACTCAATCTTTAAATCCATTTCTGTAGTTTATTGTTTGTTTTAAAATTGTCAGATTAGTTGGGGCTATATTCAGGAAAACCTGGTGAAACAGATATCTTTATACATTTTTCATGTCACACTTTTTTATCAGAAAAGTAGTTTGAAATTGAGATTTAAACCATAAGTTCTGAATGTAAAAGTGTGGAATTTCAGCAGTAAAGAAGGAGCAGATTGTAATATTTTGAACTTTCCACCAATATGTAATTATTTTTTAAATGTCAGACGCAAAAAAAACGCCTATAGAAAAAGATCAATGGCCATATTAAATAAAATCATGCTTTCCTAGAATAAAATTCCATTGTGGGTTTCAAATCTTGATGGCTAAACAGTTTCAGGTTTGCAAATGGCAGGTTTGCATGTCCTGTACCAAAGCCTGTATACTTTTTGAGCTCTGTTTAGAAATTTTTTTACCTTTGCACTTTGAAAGCAACCTGATCTTTTCATGGTGTCCTCATCACTATTATTCTTCTTTGATAGGCAAAATATTTCTGTATTAGGAAAACTTAATTTGCTGTACAACTTTCTGAGAAAATGAGAATGATCAGAGTAGCTCACAATTTACATACTTGGAATTGAAATTATATGTTTCAGATAAATGGGTGTTTCCAGAGAGATTCACTGAGAATATTCAGTTGGATAGGAAGGAGCACTTCGGAGCTACTGGAAGTTCAGACTGCTGTAATTTACCCTCAGCCCAGAATGCCTCTCCTGAACATCACAACAGGGAAGCAGCTGATCATCAAAGGAGTCAGAAAGAGGTTTTCACATTTTCATCAAAACCTCGATCAGCTCCTTACGGAAAATCCCCAAATATATCACCAGAAAGTCACGTTTTCCCACTGGAACTGGAGCTAGACAGCAACGGAGAACATGAGCAAACCAAAACTGAAGATAGCTTTGAAGGAACTGACAGCAGTGAGGAGGTAGGCCACTCTATGCATGTAACTCTTGATAAAGCAGTCCTCATCCTAAAACTCCTAGGATTAGATTCTGTCTTCAAGCCAGACAGAGAGGATAAATCATCTTTTCCCCATATACCAATGGGTAGATTTGTCTCTGTCAGGTTGCTGTGTCTAACCAGATACAGGACTCAGTGCAGGTGTAGCCTGTGTAACAAGTTGACAAAAGAAACCTAATTCTGTCAGCCCCTGTGCTAACAGAGAGATGTCACAACTGTGCATCATTACTACAAAAAAGATTTTAGGAAAGTCTGCATCATAGATTTGCGTGAGATCCAAGTCCTTTATGGTTGCTCAAGGCTTCAGTAAATAAGATTTCATTGTGTCTTTTAAAACTGAAAATGGAGACTGGTTTTGCTCATTGACACTGTTGAAAGTGAACTACAAAATTCCAGCTTTTGAATGTCACTTGATTATTGGTATTTCTGCTGCATATCCTTTCTGAGCATCACCAACTTTAATTCTTTTGCAATGCAGAAATCTTCCAGCAATGAAATCAATGAAAGAAAACAATTTTTAGTATATCTATCTAGTATCATTTGATACTTATAGAAATTTGCTGAATTGTCAATGTATGCAATAATTTCATTATGTAATTACAGTAACTACTAAAGTTCCTCCTTTTATGAACATTCTAGTGTATTTCATTTTTAACTATAAAACTTATTTCTTAGCATTTGAATCTGTCACTCACAGCAGATAAATAAAATGTTATTGAGTTGCATAATCGCAAGATGGACTGAATTTAACTGTTTTACAAAATAACTGAGGGAATCAAACTATAAACTTCCAAAATATGTATCATTAATAAAACTGAGGGATTATCTTCTTGAACGTACATAAATGCTGTGTAATCCTGGACTCACTGAAGTCAGTAAAAATCTTGGATCACTTTCATGTGCAGCAGGATTGCACCTCAGCTGTGAGAGGCACACTGCAGGTGATACTGCCTTACACCCTCTGTGGGAACATATGGCAGAGGAGCAGCCTCACAAGATGAGGATGAGGCTGTTCTCTTCTCGTCCTTTCTTTCTTGGGAATAAGAACATTGAGGCAAGCACTAGATGCACTCCTGCATTATTTCCTTCCATCTGTTCAGTCCTGCTGATTGCTGTTGAGATGGGATATGAGTGAGCATCATACACTTGATTCATGGGATATTTTGCAGAGACATTGTTAGAAGCATGGATATAAGGTTAATAAACTAACCTCTAAAATTCTTAAATTGTATTCAAATGGTAATGAATATGATATCCAGTATCATATGATTACCAGAGCAGAGCAAAGTGATCTCAGCGGGAGTTACTGCTTCTACATTTAAGTTGAAGATGCAATGTGAAAATATGGAATATTAATAATTCAATGGAAAGGCATAGTCATGAACATATTGCTTGGTTTTGGCTTACAGTTGTAATAAATTGTATTGAAATTATGAATGTCAGGTAAGACACAGGTTTTGGAGGTTACCAGCAGTCAAAATCTGCCCAGACATTTTGAAAAGTGTAATTGGCTTCAGATGTAAGAATATGTTTATGGTATAGTCATTGTATTTTCCAGGAAAAGCAACAGAATTTTTTTGTTTGTTTGTTTTTCAGAATCCTTGTAAGTTTAAAATCAGGAAGCAGAGATTAAAGAGAGGTTTTGAAGTGTTAAGGTTATGTAAAACTGAACTGTGTAATGATGAGAGGGAACCAACCACTCTTGCTTTGTTTCCTAAATTTAGGATGACAACAGTGAACTCATCCAGTGTACTGAGAACATTGAGAACAGCCACAGTAGACAAGGAACATCTGATTCAGCAGTTTTTAAAGAGATCCCATTAAATGAGATGTCACAGAGAAATGAATACTGGAAGAATAAGGAACACAACAAATATAACTTGGAAGAGGCCGTCTTATCAAAACCACAGAGTTCCACCATGAGAAAAACAGAATCTATTAGCTTTCAGAGTTTAAAGCCTATCCTTTCTCTTTCTCCAATTCAAAGTAAATCCAAATCCTTTAGAGTAATTAGAAATGTATCTGAAGAAACTGAAAGATATGAAGGAGTTACAGATCAATTCGAAAGATCTGTCAGTAAAACATCTCTCAAGAAAGTCTCAAATGGAAATTCATGTCTGACAGCACAGACTTGTGTAAGTGATTTTTACTTTGAAATTGAATTACTAGATTGCATAGAGAAGCTATATTAGATATACCCATTTGCATGAAGTGATTAATAGTACATCTTTCATTCAGATATATTCTGGCTTTATCATAACAGCATTTACTGTGCTGAGTCTGTTGAAAGTTGATTTTGTAGGGGTTTGTGGCACACAAAATAATACTCTAAATATAACAGAAATCACAAGCTTTGCAGATAAAAAGATGTGTCATTGAACAACTCGCATTTTGGAAATAAATTAGTTAGAAAATAATTTGGGGCTGAAAGGCTACAGAGGAAAATTGGCAGATTTTAAATTGCTGTGTTAACAAATGACCACAGAAGGAGTGTTAATTTGGGTACTCCATGGTCTCTCTGTGTCAGCCCTGAGCAATGACAAATTATGTAGCTGAGAGCCAGCAGTGAGGCTTCTGTCCAGCAGTCAGACATAGATGGCTGGAGAGAATAACAGGGCAAGGGCAGGGAAAGCACCCGGGGGTACCTCAGCAGCAGGGCCCTGCAGGCTTCCTTCCAGCAGTCCTTAGCTCAGCCATTTCTTCAGGAAAGGTGGTGTCTGGGGTGAATAACTGCTGGTGGAGTTTTTTTTCCACAGATTTGTGTGTTTGCTTTTTGCATCTATATGGCCTTTGCCTTGTGACAATGAATTTCAATCTTTAACTGCTATTTGTGGGGGGAAAAAATGTATCTTAATTTTTTTAATGTATTGTCTCATTCCTGGTGCTTTCTTAGTCTTCTCTTTGTTATTAAAAAAATGAGTATTTTTTTTTTAATTAATATTCTTACCTGTGCCACTTCCTACTTCAAGGCTTTGTATCATATTCCCTTGCAGGTGTCTCTTTTACAGGTCTAGGAGTTTTATGGTAGTTAGTTCCAGGATTGCTGTTTTGTGAATTTTTTGGGGTAATTTTACCCAGGGATGTTGAATTGAACTACTGCATGATCATTGTTGTAAGAATGGGGTTTGTTTTCTAGTATCTTGGATATACCTTGAATTTCTTATGATATTGTTGGTCCCCAGGTATTGCACACCCTGGGGACCAAAAGAATAGACTCTTCTCTTTTGGGGGGGCTCTATGAAGTAGTTATGCATTGTTTGAAAAACAAGTTTCTACTATAATGTCTTGGACTATGATCTGTACCTCATTTACATGAAGGAAATGCACATCTATAATTTTTGTGTCCTTGTAGTTTGTCTCATCTGCTGCAGGAAAGAGAGCGTGCTGTGATTCTGCTGGGGGAATTTTGGTCTGTAGCATTTCTGTGACCTGTTGATACAGCAATTTTAGTTACCTGATTTGACAGCCTCTGTGCAAAGGGAAGCAGCAGTGATGACTTCCATGGGACATGGCTGCTGCTGTTGGGGCAGGGCCACCCCACTGAAAGGTTCTGCCTGCCCGGGGCTGCTGTGGCTGCTGAGGATGGACAGCCCTGTAGTGAGCTCAGGGTGTGGAAATCCAGGCACGGAGCTGGGAGGAGCCATCTGAATTGGGCACAGATTAAAGAATAGTGTCTAGGAAAGCATGTTCAGCTTTTCTGTGTGTCCTTGATGGGGGAATGCTCATCCTGCCCTGCCACAGATGCTTCAGGGCTTTTTTGTGAAATGAGTCTCTTTTTGTACTGGTGCAGGGGCTGGGGTTTATGTGTCTCAGTGCTGGGGAGTTGTCTCTCAGACTGGGAAATCTCTTCCTGTATCCTGCAAGTAGTTTATTGGATTGGTGAAGGCCCTGCACTTTTCCTGATAAAAACAGAACATCCTTTTCCATGAAGGCTGTGGAGACTGGTTTCCTTTGGGAAGGAAGTAAATCAGGGGGAAGCAAGGGGAATGAAATACAGCAGTGCAAGTGAAAATGAGAAACACTGAGACTTTATTATCATGTGAAGTATAAGCGGCTGGTGATTTTAAAGATTATGAAAAGCAAAAAAAATTAAAAAGCTAAGAAAATCCTTTTAATAGCAGCATATGTTCTATGTATTTATGATCTGGAAAAGACATTAGAATTGCCACTAGTGATGTAGAAAATGTGGAAAAAAAGCAATGCATGGGTTCATTTCTATTTGGAAAGAAGATAATGTTTCTGTAATTTTCAGTGATAGGAAAAGCCCCAGTTGATACCAATAATCTGATTCTCTTTTTCTTAGAGATGGTAATATGCAGTGAATGTGTATGATAAAATTTGTTTATATTTTGCATTTCCTTACCCTCCTATTATAGTTTATAGGATTTATTTTTTCTTTTTTTCCAGTAGCTACTTACATCTTTGCAATTAAATGTATTCCTTGTTTCCTGATACTTTCAAGTTCTAGAAAATTGTTCCAATTACAGTTCAATTATGTTTATTACTTATCATAACTGTAACCTATTTGTCCATAATAAATGAAATTATACATTTATTACTTTCCTTAAATATATTATCTGTCTTTAAGGCAGCCATCAACTTTGTCCTGTAGAACACAGCTAAATGTAGGCTCTCTGGGTGGATTGCAATAGTTGATTACTAATTTAGACAATAAGGTTATTACCATACTGCACTTGTAGCTGTAAATATATTGCAATGTGATTTGTTGCTTGTATTTTTTTCAAGAACAAATCCTATGATTAATGTATAAAAACTCATTAGCTACAGATTTTATTTTATTGCTACAAAACATAAGATGAAAGTATCTGGCAGATCTAGGATTTACACTTGATCAAGTCTTAAAATTTTACAGAAGCCCTTCCTTGGAGTTCTTTGACACTTCTTTTTGTGCTCATACAAGGGACTAGTAAAGGAAAAAAAGTGCTTAACCAAGTCTTCTGCAATTGATTTGCCTGCTGCTTAATATGCTTTAAGAACCTGGTTTCTTGCAATGTTTTATTCATGTTTTAATAGAGTTCTCTATTATTAAGTTCAAATATTTTTAATTAAGAAAGAAGTATAGCCCTCTGGGAAATATTGCAAGCATGTAGATAGCTGGTAATTAAAGTTTTCCACACGTATAACTGCATTCAAACAATTCTGAATAAATCATTTGAACCTAGAAGAATGCAAATGTCATTATATATGAAAAAAAAACCCTTTAAACAACAGGTTTTATCAATCTAGCAAAAGTTTTAAGTGCTTAATAAAAGTACTTTATTGTAAGGGAATGATATTCAAATAGACAAGATAAGCTTTTAATTACTAAATGAAATATTAATTTTAGACAAATTTACGAGTATTGCAAAATTACTTCTTACATCAAAAGATTCTCCTAAATTACAAAGTTAACTTAATTTCAAATTCAGTTTTCAAATTCTCTCTTTGAAAACCAACAAAAACAATATAAATTTTTTAAAGAGGCTTTTTGGTACCAGTCATCTGAAGTTGAAGAATAAATATTCCAAACTATTTCTCCTTCATTAGTTTATTTTCGGGGATGTTTAACACAGAAAATGGTCACAGCCTCTCTTCTTCTTCCTGAGTGTGGTATTTTCAGAGTGAGACCATTACAGGAAAAGAAAACAGAATGACAATTTGAAATAAGCTGGGGAGGGGGAACAGCAGATGTTCAGAATTATGCTGTAATAATTCCAAAAAACTATGCATCTTTCTTCATAGATGTAAAGGAAAAGACAAGCAAGTTTGGGCAATTTTTTGTTCTTTTATTAAAAAGAGAATGAGGAAAAAACTTCTTTCAATAGTTAGTGCTTTTATTCTGCAGAGCACCAGTTCATTCTGTCAGTTTAATGACTGCATACCAATTATATGAAGGAAGAAAGATAAGCTGAGGCTTCTCTTATAATAATCAAATAACTGCAGAACGTTTATATATAGCAAAATTAACAGGAAATCAGCATGTTCAATAAGATCAATAAAAGTTACAGCAGATGCAGATCTGGAAGAATACTGATACATCAGAGCAAAGCAGGCTCTCCAAGCACAACAAAGAGAGCTTTGGGTGAGGTGAACAAATGACTAATAGTCACTGAGCTAGTAACAGGCATTCAGAAAGGGTCTAGAGAAAACATCTCATATTATTTAAGATTAAAAATTAAAGTAGTAATCACAATATTCGGGAATTAAGCTTGGACCTCATTAGCCAGGTTTGTAAAAAAGGAATGGTAACTAACTGTGCAAACTGCTTCTGTCATCTTATGCTTTGTATCTTCTGTCTTCTTCTGTGTCTTGTACCTTGTCTCTTATATACATAGGAAGAAAGCAAAGGAGTTATAATTTCATTATGAATTCTGGGGGTAAGGTGACTTCTGCACCCCTCAAAGATACACTAAAACATTACACACCACACTTCATAGCAAGAAAAGTTCTCAGTGTTCGTATCACTCGTACTTCTGACTTGTGTGTGTTCTTGAGGTCTTCAGTTACCCAGTGCCTTCTCTCAGGAAAAGAGACTGAGAGAGCCTCCTTTCTGCCAGCAGTATGATACATAGCTGGTCTAAAAGATGCATTCTCTTCACTAGGATCAAGGCTCTGTCCCTCTTTGGGATACTGTTATATAGTGTCTCACAGCCCACTGGCCAATATTCCACTGATCTAAATCCGTTCAAGTCCTGGTCACTGCCTGGAATCACTTTTCAAGCAGAAATGCTTTGTACTTGCATTTAGAACTAAAACTAAATGTCTCAAGTATTAGACTTGTTCCTTTGTGAAAGAGCAATCTATGTGGACCCTTTGAAAAGGGGAAAGCTTTTCTTAAAGGACGTGTTCTTTAAACAAAGATAGTGCCAACAGCAGGTTGGGTGACTTTAAACTATCTTATCTTAAGGGTTTGAGCAAGGCTTAAAGTATCAACTGCAAAATTATTAGTATGTGTTTGCAGCTTTTGGCCTGTGGATCAAGTTTGTTATAACAATTAGGGTTATATTAACAATTCCACCAGTGGATTTGAAGTGAAAAGACATTGACGTTTACTTGAAAATTCATACACTAGCAAACTTCCAGAATAAACTTTGAAATTTAGTGTTGACATGGCTTTCCAGAGAAATTTTATTCTGTGTTTGACCAATAATTAAATGTTACATTGATGGTGTTGATGATACTGTGATAACTGTGGGATAGGCTTTAATTCAAGATTTGCATTTAATAGCTGATGGATTTTTGAAATTCTTAATGTCTGCTTTTATCTTCTATTTTTAATTGCAGTGGAACAGCAACTTCATTAAACACCCTGGATCAAAACTGCAGTTCATTACGGTGCTTGCAGTGTTCTTTCTTCCTGTAATTCTTTATAAATATGCTTGATCATCATAGCTGAACAGAAATCTGTTAACTAATTTTTTCTAGTAAACATTTTGTTTTTCTTTCAGTATTGAAGCTTTTTGACGATTCTCTGAGAGATTCTCCAAGGTCTCTCTGGGTTTCATTCATCTATTCTGTTCCGTGATTCTGTCTATGTTGTTGACTTTTCCATTTTATTTCACAGGAGTATGACAGGAAAAAGTACCAGTCAAATAGACTGAGTTCATCTGAACTACAGATGCTGGCCAGCATGACGAGACAACAAAATGAAGAATTATGGGATGCTGGGATCTCCCATGGGCTGAGCTCCGCACAGATCAATTGCTGCAATGTCAGCCTAAGTATAAGCAGTGATGATGATGCAGCAACCTTGAACTCTTGTTTCCCACCAGTAAGTCTAAACCCACAGTGTTTTCTCAGGGGTCTTGAATACTAAATTTTCTTTGAGTAGAGTTGAAATTTAAGGTATCATTACCAAGGGCTCTTAGAACTTATCAAGTAAAACATTTAACTAAGACACGCGCACTTCCAGCATGTTCTCTAGTAACACCATGGATAAAGAGCAAATCTATTATATATATTCCTTCCTAGAATCCTGAATAATCATGTAGGCTGTACAGTTCATCACAATAGTGGCTGACAACCTGCAGGTGTGTGATATAGTACTTAAAAATAGTTCCAAAATGAATGAAACCCTGATATACCAGTCAGCAGCTGCATTACAGTGTGAGTAATGGAAAATAATTGCTTCTTACAACGATAAAGTGTCATTACTGAAAAGCTAAATGTTTAAAGAACTGAAGCAGGAGGAAGCAGCAAAAAGCTACAGTAGTTCTGAGCACTTAGTATGTGATCATTATGTATTTTACACCTTGGATCATTATTTGTCCTGGTACAAAGTGGTACAGAATCACACTGTATAGCTGCACTGTGTGACAGTACTGCTATAAGAAACAGAGTATTTGCTGCATTCCACCAAAAAGTATTGAATGTATGAAAGCACAGAATAACATTTCAGGAACTATATAAAGGTACTAGCAGGAGCTGCTGTAAAACTAGATAACCTCATACTCCATATATATATATCAGCAATATAGCTGTTATTTTATTCCAGTTGAGGCAATAATAAACAATGAATGGGGCTTAAGTAAAGCACACAGCACAACACTGAGGCAAATCCAATATTAGAAAACTAAACACAGCTGTGTTGCCCCAATACAAACTATTGCAGAGTAAATGCTCTAAATGTTGGGTGCAAATTACTTTCAAGGTTCTACAGGGTCCAAATAGAGGCCTGTAGCAGCAACTTTCCATAGTGAATGATCAACACAGTGCTGGAACTTTGGAGTGCCCTGCTAAATGAAGGTTTCAGATGAGAAGAAATGTATTGATAAGTGGGTAATTGTACAAATAAGAACTTGATTTACAGAGGAATATTTTGCAGGACATCAGAGAAACATTAGTTGGTATTAACTATTTGATATACATCTCCATTATGCATTTTGTTAATTTAATATTTCCAATGTGTTTTCTCCGTACTCATTAAATAGGTTCAAACATGGTACAAATCTGCAAGACCAGACAAATGGAACTCAATTAAATGTAGAGAATAGCAGTCTCATTATTTTTTTAGTAGTTTAATTATAAGGAAATTGATAAGAATATTTAGACACGTCAGGTTTGGTTAATACAAATTACATGACTAAAACAAAAGGAACTTTTAAAGTAAAATGTACTGCTGCAGTATTCAGTAAAGCACAATATGATTGCAAAGACTATTCTTTGATCTTACAGCCTTGATCAACTTCTGTAGCTTCAATCTAAAATAGTGTTTAGATATAATAGGTTAGCAATATAAATTGCAATTTAATACTGTAGTTTTTTATAACAGCCTTTTATGGCCATCTTTCTCTACATAATTCAAGGCTAAAAGACAAGATTTTTTCTTTGAGAGAGTTCTTCACATTTCATTCAGCTGACTGAAGAGTTTGGTGTGCCTTACACACTCAGCCTTGTCAGGCTTCTCCTCTGCGTTTTGCAAGGTGGACATTGAGGGTTCAAGATACAATGGCAAGAACCTCATTTCCAAGGAGGAATAACTTAGGAAAGAAACCTAATCCTTCTCAGATAAAGACTAACCACTTAGTCCCTCACAAAAACCAAGAAATTCAGCTTTCGAGGTCTTCCATACCCATTTACCTCAGCCTGTATGGAGAGCAGCACTGTACAGTACAGTGCTGGTTAGTCCCCAGAATCTCCTGCTTCACTTCATATTTTCCTTGCTGAGATATCAGCCAGAGCACCAGCCATTCATGGACATGATGGAAGTTTTTTGAGTATGGACTTAGTGTTTAACACTATTCAATGTAATTCTGTTCCAACATTTGGAAAAAGGCAGAGTATCTATGTGAGGGTGATAATTCACTTTGTAGACCTTTGGTATCTAAGAAGGCTGTTAGCAACATTTGTTAATGGAGGTGATTATTTAATCACCCCACATTCTTTTAACACAGAAGCTTTTAAAAGAGTAGTTGGGGGAACTCTTGGTATGCTGATGTTAAATGTCAGTATATTTTGATACGCTTAGAGGGAGCAGAATTCCCTCCCTGAACCTGCTTCCAATGCTTCCTTTGGATGCAGCACAGGATACAATTGGCATTCTGGTCTGACAGGTCATGTCTAGCTCTTCATCCCCCAATACTCCCGAGTCCTTCTCCATGGAGCTGCTCTCAATCCCTTCATCCCCTAGTACTAGTAAAATCATCATTTCCTCAGCTGCCAGTTTTTATAAAGTGTTTATTATATGTATATTTATTCCTTATATATTTTTCTTATGTAAAAAAATATATGTATAGAATAAAAGCAGATTTGTTTTTATGTCTCTGATCTTCAGTACCACTATCGTTTGAGTTAAGAGAATTTTCAAATGCTCAATCCTTCCAAAATCAGAGGTACAAACTGCAGAAAACTTTATAGTATATAGATATAGATCTGTAGCCATCTTCCAGTTGCATAGGTAAATTATTTTAGCAGTGCAGTATATAGAAAAGAAATAGAAATAATCCTTATATTGGAATTTGGGAAATTAAGTACAGCTTGAAATTCTTGTCATGATTAAACTTTCATACTTACATGTGTTTTCAGGTTGTATCTTTCTGATTCTTTAAATCAGTAGTATCAATTGCTTTCTCTTATGTTTTTCAAAGATAAATAAGGAGTATTTTCTTACAAATTTTTCTTCATTTTATACATCTGTGTCCTTTAGGTGGAATCTATGGCAACAGCACCACCAGAAGGCAGCTTTTTGTGTATCTTTAATTTTGAAATACCTTTGATGTTTTGCAAGGCAGGGCAGGATATAATCATGTTAGATAGTGAATTTATGTATCAAAGTAATACTCTATATATAAACCACATTCTAACTGAGTTTAATTTTTTTCATCACTTAACCATTTTTAGCCTGATTTCCAGAGTCATTGAAAAGTGTCATGTTACTGACTTTAATGAATCTGAGAAACCCTTGTGAATGTAAAGGCACATAGATCTATCATATTATTGAGCTGCAGTTAGAACAGATGTCCTTAACAACTAAAAAACAGATATATTAAAATTGTGGATTTATATTCTGTGATAGTTTACCAAGAACTGAATATATGCTGTCAGGAGAAAATGTTGAAATGTAAGTGGTTTAGCTGCTGCTGCAAACTATGACAGCCAAAAAGGAATAAAATCACTTTGAATATTATACATTAGCTAGCGTAGCCTCAGTTATAAATATGAAAAACTTCTACTTTAAAATGGGTTTACTTTGAAGGAGAATTGTAAACCCTTGTAAAATGTGTGTGGGGCACAGTTTCAATTCAATAATATGCGTATGTAGAGCTAAATATTTTAAAATATTTTATTTGACCATGTCTTACCTGAATGTTTTCTTAAATCTTAAGAACTATGAAAATCCATGCTAGATTTGCAACACTATGAAAGACACAGTTCTATATATTGCAGAATTTAATGTGAAGTTTATACTCACACATATATACATTATCCAAAAAAATTTGCAAAGCTTACAAAACATTTCTGTTTAAATGCCTTGCTTTATTCTAGAGATCTTGTAAGACTTTCTTGTCCTGTCAGGGAATTGGCTATTCAGTTTCTTGGATAGTTGTTTCCATACTTCAGACACCAATTCAGACACAACACAAACATTCTGGAGAAAGATCTATACAAGAATTCAGGATATATTACTGCATATGGTCCCTGTTCCTCATCAGAAATGCAAAGGAGAATGAAGATTCTCCTAATTGCTCACTGATATATCCTGGAAGCTTGCAGTGGTATAATAGTGATATAATGTTGCATTAGCAGAATCCAAATTATGGCCACCACTAAGACGTGTCTTTCAAGTAAGGAGTGCTCACAGAGAAGAAAGATTACCTGTTCCACAAGCAACTTCCTAAATATAAATTCAGTCACATAAGTCTTGATCTGAAAAATATTTTAAATAGTACTTCCAGGTTCATACCTAATTTGTGGAAGGTCTTCTGGCCTCCTTTGTGAGTTTTCAGAAAAGAAAGCCACTTAACACAGAAATGGTCTGGCAGAACTGAAGTCTGACAGACAAGAGGAGCATTATTTAAACCCAGAATTATGCCAGCTGTGAGCTCAGTTTGACAACCCCTGGAGGGATCTGTTCACATCAAGTCAAATTGCAAAACTGAGGAAGAGTATTCTTTACTATGAAATGAGACTAAAAATTATTTAGACAGATATTCTGGTTCATAGATGGACTAATTCACTCTCTGTCTTGTCCTCATCTTCTACTAGCTATCATCTGGGAATTGCACTATCCACCACCAGGCAGTGAGTCATATTTGGTAGCAATTAGGATGTCATTCATCCTGAACATATATTTTACAAAATCCCTTCCCACTTTCTGAAACCATGAGGACATACTCATTTTTATATTAATTTTTGTTTTAAAAAATCATTTAATAACACCTTTTTATTATTTTAGCATTTAATTTACTAAATTGTACAAGTATTGTTAATGTATGCTTACATTTTTACTTCTTTTACATTTCCTTCAATAATTTGTTTAGAACTGATTTTGAGGTGTGTGATAATGGCAGGGAGAGTATCTTCTGGTAGAACCACATATATTCTGGAGAAAATGTGTTTGTGGATTTTAGAATTCTTGAATTTTTACATCAGTTTATGAATATTGATTTTTCTTGCAAATGATTCTTTTTAATGCCATAAACCAAATGTAGTTTGAAACTTTTGGGGCATGTACTTACAATGGGTAGGTAAGATTTGACTGGGAAATTATAATTTTTTGTATGAATATTCATACAGTTCACTGTTAGCTATTCATGAACAGCTTAATCCAGGCTTCAAAGCTGCAGTGCCATGGAGAATCACATGTGCTTCAGAAATCTTCATTTGGGACTGCTAAAATCAGTGTTATTGCTGCTTCTAACCTGGTCTGCCAGCCCTCTTACCTCTCCCTTGGTGATTTCTACTCTTAAAAATGTTTGTTCTGCACAGAACCTTCCAAGATTTTCTTCCTCATCTTTGTACACGTGTTCAATCCTGACTCTTCTGTCATACAAGACTTTAACACCCTCCATGTCTGAAGTTTCCTGACTATCCCAACACTCTCTCAGGCAGCAGAGAAATAACTGTGTGATCACCTCCTTAATTCATATGTATTTCCACCCAGACAATAATAATCTTTAAAGTTGTACTTTTGTTCAGTTAGGACCAGAATATCCATTTTTAATTTCACAGATAAGAAAAAAGACTGTAAAATTCTAATATCAGAAGCTGCAAATGTATATGCTCATGCCAGATCTCTGACATACTTCTAAACAATCCATTATTTTTATTTTCCACAGCCCGTCAGTCAGGAGCATCACTATCAGAAAGAAATGAGCCCACTTTCTCATTCCAGCCCATGGTAAGATTCCATTTATAGCCCAGGCAGTAAGGATTCAGTTAGAGTGTTCTGAATATTAAATGTGACACTCTTTGATTTAATCTTCAATCTCTTTTCAATTGCAACCTCCTCTCAGAGGGCTTTATTGCTCGTTTTAGTCATTGTCTACAGTATGTCTGAGCTGTCTGGGAACACAGAACTGAATTCTGCATGTTTTGGATGTACCACTGTGTATTTAAAGTATCTGACACAGGCCTTGCTCCTGCATCTGCTTTGATGTGTGATTCAGCAAATCGTCCTCATCTCACATACATACACTCTCATCTATTTCTTTCTCCCTCTCTGCTTTGAAGGCTTAGAGCTAGAATTCTGTATGTGACTGTAGGTGTCAGGGAATCAATTGGTTCCAAAAGATTTTAATGCTACTTATTAAGAAATGGGGTTTTTTTTCAATAGATAGCCCAGTTAGGAGAGGGGGTTACAACACTCTGGGATAGAGCAAAAGGATCCTGTCTACAGCATATTTTATGTGTCAGATTTTTAGCTTGATCTGTTTTGTTTGGAATCAGGAACAAAATCCCTGTGAATTCAATGTAAGGTGAGATGACAAGGGGAGAAGGTGGCTAAGGAAAATTAATCACATTGAGACTGTTGAGACAATCAAGATTAATTGTCTAGTTTCAGACCTGCTTTGTACCTGTGAAACCCTAACATCACTTTGTCAATTTTTTAACTGCCTGAACAAGAGGTGTACTAATTTTTAAAAGTAGTCCTATTTCACTTTCACTTGGTGTCATTAATGTGGATTTTGAGTGTCCAAGTTTTAACTGGATGATGTATGTGGGTTGGGGGGCAGGGATAGGAGGAGAGGACATTTCAGTTACAACTTCTTTATATTTTACCAACAGTCTGAAATGTTTTCTGAGAGCTCACTGTCAGTCAGTTGTGCAGGATAATGTTTCTCCTCACACAGATGTTTTCAGCCACTTGTCTCACCTGCTATCCATATTCTTATGGATTCAAAATCTTCTGATTAGATTTTATTAAATTAACAATCTGAAACTTTCTGTGGAAGTTCACCCAGATGCATCAGTTATTGCAAGACACAGCCATATATTTGCAATATATTACTGGAGTTAAAGAATAATCCTGGATTCCTGTTCCCTTTCACATGTACATCAAGGTACTTCTGTTTGTCTAGAAGACTTCTCTGTCTTGGGTGATGGTTGTCTAAGGAACGACCTCCTTATGAGTTGTTGAACGGATGAAGAGGTACCTTGAGACAGAACTTTGCACTCTTTATTCCAAAATTGATTTTATAGTTCTGATTACATTATACTTGCCTCTATTTTAGTGCAAGATACATTGTTTGTCTTCTTTTTGCTCACACGTTGGTTAAGTCAGGTTTTATTAAGTTATTTTTATGCATGTGCTAAAGCAATTTGGTGCTTGGTACATTTTATATACTGGAAAAACAAATAAACACCATTATCTATAAAAAGAAAGTATTTCATCATATCAAGTTAATATGATCAACAATGAAAACTTGTATTTCCATAAAATAAAATCTAAAACAAAATAGTATAATTTATGGCTTAGTTCTTATGCTATTTTAATCCAGTACACACAGTAGACTTAAATTTCCCTAGAAATCATTTTTGAGAAATGCAGGTGGTATTCATAAAATACCTGACTTGCAAGTGCCTCGTAAATTCAGTAACCCTTGTGAACTGCCAGAAAAGCATTATTGGGCTGTAAATACAGAAGATGACAAAATTATGAGGTCAGTTTGCATCATGATATAAAAAGTGGAGATGATGTGACTTGAATACCATTATTCACATCGTTATCTTTCATTTATAATGGAAAACTGTAATGTTTTTCACAGAGAATGTGTACCTAAATAAGGAGGAAATAAAATTAATGGTAATTCTATAACTTAGTTCCTAAACTGTTTCTAAAGGCAATTTTAAAAAATCCTATATACACAACTAGAAAGTGTCTAAAACTTTGTAAACTACTATAGCTTTTTAGGGAACACACGGAATATTTGAAATACAGCCCCTTCAGGTGTGTGAGTGTAAATGCTATGGTATAAAGACATGGTGCATTTACTGAATGAACAAATAGTTTTTTGAAAAGAGGGCTAAAGAACAGGTATTGAGAGTAATTTTTAAAAGTGTAGTAGTGATATCTTCTGGGAAATGAAAAGAGACCTATGTGGAAGCTATTGTCCAGTAAATGTAGGTTCTGTCCATAATAAGATAAAAGGACAAACCAGGAAAGAAAGCCTGTGAATTTAATGCAAATTCAGTCAATAAAAAGACTCAGCTTGACTCACTGTCCATTGGTTCTGCTGGGTAAAGGTCATAACTCTGCCAAGAATATTGCTTCTGCCATAGAAATCAGCCCACCTGGTGATGCTCTGCAAGGCAGAGAACCAGTTAATGAAAGGAGACAGCTGGGGGCAGAGGCTGCAGGGCCAGGAGAGTGAGGTGATGTGGGTGTTCTGGCCCTGGCCCTGCAATTCCCACAGCTGATGTGCTGCTGGCAGAGCTCGGGAATTGCTTTCTTCTCTGCAAATAGGGAGCTGTAACTGTCTGTGCTGCTTCTTCCTCCAGTGCAAAGACTACATTTTGCTATATAAATAGCATCTACTTAGTAAGTTGTTCTCCTCCAAACTATTTGTGTGTCATAGAAGGTTTGGAAGTTTCAGTAAAGGAAATCCTGGAAGATAGTAAGTGTTATAGCATTTCAGCCATACTGAACTGTAATATGCAGAGCTGCCCTCTGAAAAAGATCACTTGAACCTAATTTATTAAAAGACTTTTATAAACTTCTACAGATGCTCTCCAGAAAATTTATTTCTGGTAAAAGATGTTTTTTCTGCCTTAGAGAAAGGTTTCAACTTATTAGAAAAACCCTTTCTTTATAAACATTGCCTCACTAGATCCTGTCCTGGCATCCTACTCAACTCTTCCTAAACTACAAATAAAATTTGTTCCTCTTGTTCAAACAGTTGTTCCACGGAAACTGCGCTAAAGTAGGGCACAAATATTTCAACATTTGAGTATCCTTTCACAAGAAGCATATTTTACTTAAATAATTTCATGCCAAATGTGCATGGCTAAATTTTCAATTAGGTTTTACCCAGATGTTTCTTTTTCAGTTTCTTCTATCTAAAATCAGCTGATAAGGCCTGCAGCCTCTGAAAAATGGTTAAGAGCCATTGACCTCCCTTCATGTGGGCTTGGTATGAGCTGACTAAAGCAAGTTGTCTTGTCATTGTGACCTGCATTTGTTAAGTTAGACTGATTGGGATGTCATCATTATTCTTCCCTCTACAATCAAAAAAACCTAAAAACTAAACAATGCAATCAACCCAAAGAAAAGTAAATAACATTTTCATCCCTTTTATGGTAAAGGTTATAGATTTGAGATTTGTCAACATAAAATGTTTCACTGATATGAAAGGTGTTTCAGGAGGACAATAACTTATAAAAAAAAGTTGTTGGTTTTACCTTAAGGTAAAAAACAGAACCCAGATCCTCAGTTACTACTTTATCCGACAATGCAATTTTCTTATTTTTGTAATGATATGCATGCACAGCACTTCAGGTAATGAATCATGAGATGCCTAAACATGTACCTTTAACTAAAATCATCTTTTATTTTTATTTAAACCTGATGACTGGTAAAATTTAGGTATGTTAGTTATAAATATAAATTATATATAAATGTAATGAACACCTCTTTCTGTGCATTCTGAACAGTCTAAGTATTTTAGGGAATAAAATATTCCTTTCTCTTTCTTTGAAATTTTCTTCTAGAGAAGTCTTTTTTTAGAACCTATTCTAAAAAGGTTCTATATAATATATGTTACCACATATATTGCCATTATCGTGCTACCTGAAATTTGCATAATTTGCATAATATCAGTGATTTCAGCATAAAAACACATCAGCTGTAAACTTTCAAATATTAAAAGTATCTTCAGCTTTGAGACTACCATTCAAGTACTTTCATCCAACCATCCCAGATGAAAACTAAACATTCCAATAGCTGGTGCATGTGTTATTATACCATTGAGAGATTCTGTAAAATTAAACTCACCCATGAAATGGAGCAGTAAAAGAGGGATTGCAGCTATAACATTTATTTGCTCTACACCAGAACCTCTCCCTCACGCAGGGTGTGAAATTCAGGCACAAGAGGCCTTTGTATTTCCATGCAAAGGTTTGAATAGCAGAATAACTTAGTTAAGAAGCACATTTAAAGACTGAATTTTTCAAACAAAGAAGCATATTTATTCTTATGATTCATTATAAGATCATACAACACCATTACTTCTGCAAAACAGACAAAATTACATTAAGAAGTAGTATAAAATTACACAAGAGTTGTCAAAATAAGTGAACAAGAACGATGTATCACAAAATGTACTTTGGTTTTTATTTTACTTGTTCAGTTACTTACCCACAAAATAGAGTAATTTGCAGTAGATCTCCCAGTCGTTAATCTGAATTAGCAAAGTTCTGCTGCATTTGTCAGGCAATAATGTGCATGAAAAAGAACATGACAAAAGAAGCAAATGGCACAGGAATCATCTAATTGAACAGGTTACATTTTTTAATCATGATGCTAAAAAGCTTAGCTGCTGAAAGGTTATGGAGAACCAAGTGGCTAACATGTTAAAGCTTGTTAAAATAATCCAAAAATCCATGGCTTTCCCTTGTATGGGAATCTAAGAACATGGAAACATGACAGCATATGCACTAAGGATTTAAATATAAAATATGGCAAATAGTTTCAAACATGCTGTTACATCCATGTCAATGTAAGGTAGTCTGTTTGTTTTTTTTTTTTTTTTTTTTTAGCTTCAGGACTTACCAAGAATAAATTTATTGGTTGCCCACTTTTTCTGGATATTCCTGGGCCATTCAAATAAAGGCCATGCTTATTTGTAAAGATGGACAACAGGCAGCAAAAGATTTTACCTCTCAGACATGTCATATTGGAAGGACAAGATCCCTGTTCCCAGACTGTTATAATCTCTCTTTCCATACTCAGCTGAGCTGAGCTGTGGCCCTTTACTCGTGTGGATTTTTCCATGGCATCTCCAGTGTTTATGGATGACAAGTTGCTTTGGTCCAGCCCTAGGTCAGTACCTAAGGTCTTAGTCCATCTTCTGAAAACTCTGAGAGCCTTGGGAACTGCACAGAACAGTCAGATGCTGTTGGTGGCTGGTTAGGGAAAAAGGAATTACTTTGATTGCAACAAGACTTCTTAGTCACTAGATTCAGGTGCTTTCTGAACTGGTAGAAGAGTAAAATATCATTTCTTTCTAAAATTTTATTTAATTGTTAAAAATATGCAAAATAAAGTTCATCCTACCTAAAAGACACTTCATTAAATGTGCAAATCCATTTCATTCACTGATCAATGAGTATCTAATGTAGTTACTAGAATTTACTTGCTTAGGTTAGATTAACACAAAGGAATTTTGACATACCTTTGCAAATTCTAATTTATAGCTGATCTTCTGATAAATGAATCACAACTAGCAAGGAAGAAAGAGCTAGTACTTTACTTAAATCAGGTGTTAAAACACTGGTTTTCTCTGCTATTGCCATTTATATTGCTAGTGAATATCAAGACTATAATCTAGCCAGCAAGCTAACATAGTGATGATCTAAAGGTTCAGTCTTTGAGTAAAATTAAATGTCCCTTCCATTTAACAAAAGCTATGATAGCAATTTCATGTATTTAACTACAAAAGATAGGCCAAATAGCAAAATATATTAATTACTAAGCTGTTACCCTCCAAATTCAGGTCATTTGTATTTTTAGATATAGATGATTGTGTATGGTTTTAACAACCTGCACAAAGTTATTATTTCAACTTTGATAAGGAAAGACAAACTGGAAAGCATTAACAGGTCAGACTTTCAGCCAATAGCAGTCAGCATGATTATAGTGTACATACCTGTAGTAGCACCTAACTTTATCTAAATACCTTGTTTAGTAATTAGAATTCACATCTCCTTTGTTATCCTTGAATCCTATCTAGCACCCCTAATATAGTTCATTTAGAGGTTTAAGACTTCAAGAGCAGATTCAAGTGTTCCCTGCACAGTTGCACTTGTACTTTTTATAATCTCATGGACAATTAAATTATTTAGCTTTTAAGAAGGTCCCTGCCTCCATTAGAAGTGCAGCGTTTGGCAAAATGGACTTGCTGAAGTGGTTTGGAGGAAGGAAAAAGGCATTTTCTAAATATGCTAGTGATTTTCTCAATCTTAGTGCTAGGAAAAAAAGAAAGTTCCAGTAAGGCATACAGTAAATGAAGATATTATGTATTAGGGATGGAATGAATCTGTCACTTTGACGGATTGTGAGGCAGAGAACAGATTAACAGATTACTCATAGTCAGAATGCAGCTCACTGTGAAAAATGTGCAGGAAATGATAAGTGTTGCTTTGTGCTGATTTAATGATATCTTGAAACTACAGTAGCACTCCAGGAAAATAACACAATTTTAGCTCATGGCTTACTTTTTTTTTTAATCATCAATGTATTGCCAGATTTCCCTTAAATACTTTTTAAAATAGAACCATAAATTCATGAAAAGTCATAGGAAGATATATATTTATGTTATTTTTCAAGATTTTTGTTAAAATATGTATTCAAAAATCCTTAGTTTTTATGTATAAGTATACTCAGTATTCTTTTGGTAGTATATCTTCTGCTGCTGTGAACTCACTCAGTTTTTCATTTAAAAAATGCTGGTTTCCTCACCTGGAACTGAGTAGCACTGAACAGTTATTGATGTATAAATTAATACTGAATTTGTATTAGTTTATGGAATTTTTATGGAAAAACAAATTTTCAAGAACTTGAATTGTTTAAAGCATTTTAGATACAATAATGGACAACTTAAAGCTCAGGTGATTTCATAATTATTTCAGTCCTGTGTAGAGGCAGGACTTCAAATTAGTTTCAACATATTTTCAAATAATAATTGCATTTTGTACATACATCAAACAAATCTCATCATTAATAGCCTGTAAAAGTCCTTGCTTCACTACTGAAGCTATTACTGAAGAATTTATTTCTATGGAGGGACTTCTATTAAAAAATAAACCCAAACCTCCCATTATGCATACAGGATCAACATGTGACAAAGCAGAAACAAAACAGGTGTGTATAGGTAATTAACTTTATTAAGTTCATAAAGTTACACATGTGCCTGAAGCTGATGAGATATGTAAATAATTGAAAATTCACATCTTTTAATGTAGAGGAGCCTAAGCACAACTCATACTCCAAAAAAGTTGGATCAGGGAATAGATGAGGGGTCTTACAAAGCCAGGTGACTTTTTATTAATTTATCTAAGAACTGAGATAGTCTCTACTAAATTTTCTTAAATATATATAATTAAAATTAAAAACAGGACAAAATTAAGTCTCTATCTTAGCAGAACTGGATCATCCTTTAGATGGGAGCTGGCACTCTGCATTCATTGCATCATGATAAGATATCACTTATGCACTTTCAGCATTTGCAGCAGGATTTGCTCCACATGATATTAAATTCTGCTAATACAACAGAAGTATGCACTGAGATTTAAGTTGATAACTACACAAGATGTCAGGAATTGGTCCTTTTTTTCTGTTAAAATATTTTTAGTTTAGTTATACTAAACTATTATTAATTTATTCATACATTGACATTTTCTGGCCCTCCACAGTTAGTCAAATAATCCACTGTAAAAACACAGTTCAGCAAATGTACTCCTCTTACTTCAGCCAGGCACAAGTCCATTCTCCTCTCAAGTTCATAAAAATTCACTAAGTAATGCAGATAAACACGATTTTGTGGTTTTAGGGATTGTACCCTTCAGGTGCTGAACAGACTTTCAATCTGATGTGTTCATAATGATACAAAACTAATGCTGGTTTTTCATTCCCTGATTTGATATAGCCTTGCACTTTTGCAGTATTCTACAAGGCTGAACAAATATTTCTTTTAATTTTGGTACAGATTGTTGGACAAAACCATACTAAAACTTTGAAGCATTTCATTTTTATAATAAAGTGCATTAAATGATCCCATTGATTTAAGTAATACAAATTAAATGTGATCCAAAAGAAATGCAATAAAGTGTGCTGTCTCAAGACAGTGCAAGATTAAAAATCTTTATACTAAGTGATTTGACATTTTCTCAGTCTCCCAGTCTGCTGAGGTATCTGTGAAAAAATCAAAGTATCAAAGGTGTTCATTAAGATTTCAGTGAAAAACTTCTGGTTCTAAGGATTTCTGTTGATGGTAATAATTTTAATACATTGTCATTGATAAGTGCTACTTAATAAAGCATCACTAATTTTCTCAACAGACTTTGCTGATGGAGGCCTTTTTTCTGCAAAATTTACCATACTGTCATAAAACTGATGTTCATAAGTCCAAAAGATTCTTTTGCTTTCCATCACAGTTCAGCTGTCATGTGACATTTCACTATATAACCACTATTATCTGAAAAAATTTTTAAAAAAATTTTAAGTAATAGTATTTAAGAAAAATGTAACAATATTATATAACATTTGCATAATATTTTGGTATGGAGAATAGCTTTCATAATAATGAAGAATTTTAGTGCAAGCTCTAAAGGTACATTTGCAAATTGAGTGTGTGTGGAACCACTCAACACTCATTCTGAGTCTTCCTACAATGCAGCTCACAATGTCAAAAGACAACTTTTGGCATTCTACACTGTTATCAGGAAGCTCTAGATGGCTTATTGCACATTGATTATATTGATTACAGCTGGAGGCATTGATAACATAAATAGAGTGGTTTTAATTAGGCGGAATGTGTGATTAGCTTTCCTGTTTTAATTAGATAAACTAGCTTCTTTAATAAAAAATATATATTCTCTGTTCACTCAGAATAAAACCACAATAACCAGGAACAAAGACCACGTTCTGTTTTTCTCAGAATATTGCCAGTTGCCTCCATGCTAGTCCTTGACTTGTGTCAAGGTCTAACACATTTTTCAGGATGCTTTTTTAAAATTCACTGAAACCCTGTGGTGGTGATGGTGATTATGGGGGATGGTGATTATGGGGCTGATTTCCAGACAGGTCAAACCACACATGCAAGGGACAGAAATGGAAAATATATTCTACCATGCTACTGGGTATCAGCCTGCATTTAACTGTTATTCCTAAAAACTCCTGAAGCTTTGGTGTAGACAAAGAGCCTTTGGCTGCATTCAGGAAATGCAGATAAGGTGACAATGACAGCTCATAAGGAGAAGTCTGGGCAAGCACATGGATGTGTGGATTGGTTGTACCAACTCCCAGTGGCCTTAGCTGAACAGCAGGAGAGAAGGATTGGCTGTGAAGCTGGCCATATATGTGAAAATAATATGATGCTGTAAGAAAATTTTAAAGTATGTTTTTTTACATTTTGACATGATGGAAAATTCAATATCTCTTCCTTTAAATCTGCCATACTACTTGCTGGATTTCTACACCAACAGTTCTGTTTCCTGAGGCGGAAAATTAGGTTTTTTTCCATTTTGACTGCAAACAGATAGGTGATTGTCCCCAGATTCAACCCAGATTATGCACACATGCCAACAGCAGATGATGTAGAATCAATAACAAGTCCAGAAGTAGCAGAAAAACTAAAGAAAAAACAAAGCAGTCAGCATATTTTAGCAATTGTACCAGATGACTGAGTCTTGCCATATTTCTCTGACAGAAGTAACTTGTACATCATGAAGGCTTTTCAGAAAATAGAAGTGTATTACCTGTTTCCTTGGTGTTGGACAATCAAGTTGAGACAATTACATTCTGGAATGTAAAGAAATCTGCCAAGCTTTGGAAAAATTTATCCCTTTTAGATAAAGCCATGATGTTGAAGTTACCTCTACAGCTCTGGATAATCTCCCCAGCCTGTAGCACAAGTTCACATGCATAATGCTTTTGTGCCAGCTGTTGGAATAGCCAGATGTAAGATGAATCAATCCCAAACCAAGTTTAATTTACTCTTTAGAGCTGCACTGCTCCCATCAGCATGAAGCAAACATATGGGAATTTATCCCCTTCTGTACCTCTTGCCTTGGAATGAAATAGGCTGGTCAAAAATGTTGGATCTGGTTCTGTCAAAATGAGGTGATTCATTGAGGTCCCTCAAGCTCTGTGTTCAAGTGTTGATTTGTAGTTGTTCAGTGTAGTTAATGATGATATGGAAGCTTTAATGTGTTAGAGCTCTTTACTGCTGTAGAGGAGAGATGGGATGGGAACTTAAGGAAACATCAGCTATGCACAGTGTGCAGAGATTAATTTCATATGTGAAAAGAATTACAAGGTGTGGTCACCTGAACAAAGAATGTCTTTATGACATGGATGTGTCCTTCCAGGGCTATCTTTCTCTGAATGATAGTATAATATGAGTGACTTTGTCACTGCACTGCAGTTTGCAATAAAAAAAGTGACAACAATAACAATAAAAAGAGCTGTTCTGTTTTCCTTTCTCTGGGCTGCAACAATCAAAGACAGTGTTTCATAACGTGGGGTATGTGAAAAGAACATTGACCTTTGTGTAAATGTATGGTAGCATGAAAATAATTTTTAGAAGTTATCACAATAGTGTCCAGGAGAGACATAATTTGTCCATGAATAGAAGAAAGTACTCTCTCCTCTATGATGAAGATCCCATCAAAATCTTTTTCTTTACAGAAGTAAAATAGATATAGGACACCTGTGATAAGAGTCCTCCATATTTTTTTGCCAGTAGGTAGAATCATGTTCAATAGCAAATTTTTATCTATTACATAAAAGATTTTATAACAGTAGGAAATGGATATAAAGAATTATTTAGAATGTATTTGTCTAAGAATGTTTTTCCCCCATATCAACAGCATCACTGAGACTCAATCCAATGTTTCCTCTTCAGAAAACTGTTAGTGGCATTTATTTCTTGTCTAAGCTCAGCTCTAACTCACCCTCCATCCAGACAGGGACTCTTACACCACCTTCTGTGTCACCCTGCTGCAGGGGCACCAAGCACTGCCAAGTCAGTGGTAACCAAACCCAACACAGGTTGTGATTGTCTTTGAGCCTCTTTCTTTAGAGGGGGTAAGGATCTTTAATCAAATTGACTCCCACAGGTTGTTCATTCCAAGCCTTTATTCCTCAGAAAAGACTCTGATGGGTCCTGTAGGCTTTCAGAGGATAACTCTGTGTGTTATGGATCACACATCCTGTACACCCTGTGCTGAGAGAAACACACCAGCTGGAATCTTAAACCACAGATTTTAATGTGAACAAAACAGGTGAAAAGGCCTGAATAGAGAAAGCCTTAACATTTAATAATTATATTAACTGTAATAATTTTATAATAATTTTATAATAATAAAATCCAGCTTGACTTTGTTTCAGAACACTTGACAACCTGCAATTTATTTTGGCTTTTTTTTTTTAATAATCAGAAGAATTAGAAAAAAATAGGAACACAAACTGTGTTTTTATAGATGATATTTTGATTTGTATTTTTCAGGGACAGGTTAAATATATTTAGTCCCCCTGTCATTCCTGGAAGCCAACAACTAGAAGAGAACACTAAATCTTCAACAAAACAGAGAACTCCAGGTAGGAATTTATGAAGACAATGAAAAGAACCTGGGTAGAAAGACACTTCTAAATGTTCTTTCTGTAGTGCTGGTACTGCCTTCTCATAGTTTTCTATCCTACTGCTTTTTGGTTTAAAGTTCCCTTGTTTATGAATCTCAGCTCAAGGTAGCAGAGTTTTCCATGTAGAATTATTTGCCTTTGCTAGAAGAATAACATGCAGTTGCTCTTTCCTGGTGTTCTGGCTCTATACAGATTAACTCATAAAAAATGCATCTTATTTGTAAAAATAAGGAATTTATGCTAATGGGGATGGCAAACCTACATAAGAAAGAACACAAAGACCAAACATTCTTATTCAGAGGCATGATTATACTTGCATAAGAGATACTTCTCTTACGAAGAAAAATTGCAGATTTAGCTTTAAATGAAATCTTAGTGTGATTTCCTGAGGACTGTTGTCACCAGAGTTACAGGCTTTTGCTTATTAATGGTGTTTGCTTAGAATGGTAAAGACCTTAACTGAAACTGGAAAGTCAACAGCAGAGTAAAGAAAATACCTTGTTTTCCTCAAATGCTCTTTTTCTTATCAGTTATCTTAGGAAACAGGGTAGAAGGATCATCATCATAGAGTATCATAAAATGGTCTGGGCTGAAAGGGACCTTGGAGTCCAGTTCCAGCCCCCCCTGCCATGGACAGGGGCACCTTCCCCTCAACCAGGCTGCTCAAGGCCACATCCAACCTGGCCTTGGACACTTCCAGGATAGACATTTGCATTTTTGTTCAAGTCTCAGGAATTCACTGAGAGCTCTCATAAATCTGACCCCTCTATTCTGGCTTTCCAAGGGGGAAAGATGTCTCAGTGATTTACTGTCTAAAATAAATTATGCCACTCAAATTGGGAACATTTTCATAGACGTAGGCTTGTAATTGTTTGTGACAGCAAAATACAATTTTTCTGTCAGGAAGGGACCTTGCTTTGAAGAATCAAGTAATATGTTGTGTTAAGGGTCCTAAATAAGCCAAACAGAATTGAACAGTCATCCTTGAGCTATAGGCACATTGGATAAAAATTCATGAAAGGTCCCAGACAACATTTTTCATTAGTATTATGAAATCTAAGGCTTGTTGCAGTAAAACTATATTGTTTGTCATTTTTAAATTGTGTTTTGTTTCTAATTATCTTTAAAAAGCTTTTTAAAATAAGTATATTTGGGAATTTGTATTTTTCCTGTTATCCACACTAGAATTTCCAAACTGTTTTGTGAATTATTCCTTAACACATTTTCCTTTAAACTGAAATATTTTACATCATATGCCTGTGATTGCACACTTAGAGAAGAGAAATTGTCTATATACCACAGCTTTTTATTTTGGCTTTTTATTTTTGTACCTTCATTCAGTCAAATTCTGACTCATGTATATGTAGGATGTTTATAATTTTGATAACTTCATACAGAAACTTTTCTATCTCCAGATACTCAAAAAACCCCGCTGTAATGAAGCGATCATTTCTCCAAGAAATAAGAGAGAACGACAAAACCATTCCATGACCTTCCCTCCCCAGACAGGACAGTTTGGATTTTTTCTGAACTACTGGACACCCCTCTCTATGAAAGTAGCAGAGAAGCTGTAGTGCTGTGTGATAAAGGCCTGTCAGATTAGACCATCCCCATCAAACATTAGAATCTGGGTATTTTCCTAGATACCTTGGTTTAAAAAAAATCCTGATGGACCATGGGAACTAGATGGTTTGGAGCATCATTTTTGAAAGAGGTGCTAAATAAATTGTGTTCTGTGATATATCTTGAAGACTTTGGGAATTTTTTTTTTTTCCTTATTCACTTCATTTGAGTTCAGTTATTTGTGTGGCAAAAGAGCTGGTTCATTACTGAAAGTTATATACCAGATCTGAACAACAAACTGAATGGTCAAATCCATTCCAGAAAATTCTGCTGCCCTGCTCAGCCTCACCTTTTTTTGATTTTTAATATCACATTAAAAAAATACTTAATTCTCAGGTTGGGAAGTGTCCCAGAATTATTTGCTCTGTCTATGTAATTTTTCAGTGTTCCAAGTATCACAGGATAACAAAAACATATAATCAGCCCTGAAAATCTGCAATGAGTCATAATGTATTCCAGACAGGAATTTTATTTAAAATTATCCTTTAAAAAATAGTATAGCAATAGTAAATTAATAAAGATTTGTCTCTTCTTATATTTTAAAGAAATCTTTAAGTTGAGGCTTAACTTTGGGGGAAAAGGTGATTCCTAAGAAAGTATTTTACTCTGTAGTTCCTTTCTTAACATTTGCACCATCCATGAGTTAAATGGTGAGATGCAATGAGAAATAGTCTTCTATTCAAGAGGTTTCCCAATACAATAAGAGGAAAATTTAGACTCATAAATATGGTAAATTTCCATAGATTTTTCCATTATTGGGCACTGATGTTTCTGAAGTATAGACTGTTTTGTTTATCTTGACACAGCAAGAAAATCTCCACATTAAGTGACAGTGACAGAGCTTTGGAATTTACTTTATGGTATCTTGGTCTTAAGACCAAGGGATAAGGTTATAAAAATTCTAGGAACCACAGTCTTCTTTTTTGGGCCACAGCTGCTGACACAATTCATATGGTAACCCTGCAGTTCATAATTACAGGATAGATTTGAGCACTGTAGTTCAGTGTTCAAGGATCACCTTGGAGAAAATATCAGCAGTGTTCTTTCCACTACACCATCTGCTGACAACTGATCCAGTGCACTTGACTTCCATCAGTGTCAGAATATGATCCATGTATCTAAAAGTGAGATTTGCTACAAGACGTTTTCTAGTATTAAAACCTAGAATATGATAAATATATATTTCTGTCAAAAGAAAAACAATTTATTTTAGTTCTCCAGACTGTGATGACTATGTAAACACTCTTGACATAATCCAAATAACAACACAGTTATTTGTACATTCATTTCTGAGCTCAGAAAAAGCTGCCACACGCCTGCCCTGTTCTTTGTTATCTGGGTTTAGACATCTTGATCAAGTCTTTTTTTCCAGAAAAACAACAGCTACCCTGATTTCAGTGGGACAGCATTTCATTTAATGCAACAGGTATTTACAGGTACTTGCTACCTTCAGTCTTCTTTCAGCTCAACAAAAAAACACTCATCCCTTTGTAATGTGTATAACAGACCTCAGTTTTCATTAAAAATCAAATTATTTTCTCACCTAAAATGCCATTTAATTTTTTAGTGATTTAAGAACAGAAGCTTTGATTTTGCTTTCACCATGAAATGCAAATTAAACTGCAAAGAGGTTTTTTCATGCAATCCTGAGCAGCTTCAAGCCCAAAAGTGTGGGTGGTGGCAACATGAACAACAATGCAAATTTTCTTTGAAGGTGACCTGTTGATCAGTTAATTTGGCCACAAGCACTTCTTTCCTATATATGGTCAGGCTGCCCAGAATGTACCACTTGAAACAAGACACCTTCTAACACAACCACTACATACTATTTGAGTCTTTTAGAAGAGTGTCACTTAATTTAAGTAGTACTTCTATTTGGGAAGAGGAACAGCAATGAGGTTTTCATATGTCTAGTCAGAACTGAATACTCCATGCTGCTACTGGAAATTTGTTGCAACACCTAGAAATGTCTTATAATGCATTTGGGGGTCTTGTGAGCTGCTAAAAGAAAGAAGCCTGACTTTAAAAACAAGATAGGTCTAGAAAAATAAGTTCTCCTTTTGGTCACATGAAAATAGATGGAGAGAATTATTGATATAAAGGTATAAATCCAGCTAGTCCTGGATGCAATATAATTTTGATTTGGTATGAATTTAAGGCACACAGGGAAAGAGGTGTAGCTCTGATGGGTCTGGAGAATTTTTTACTCCTAACTCAAACCAGGGAGTATGTTGAGTGGCCAGTTCCAAAGTAAGGAGGGAGGGACATTTAAGCTAAGGGGAGAAAAGAGAATAAATGAAGCATAGGCACTGGAAAGCAAAATAATAAAAGGAAGAATGCAGTGGAAATAACAGCATGGTTTCAGGTGAAATTGTAAGGCTGTGTGAGGGAGTGAGGCATGAACACCATTTGCTTGTGTACTGTGATCTGAAATGGAGAAAAAGACATTCAGTTCTTCCCCTTCATTCTGCATGGCATCACTTGTCCCAAGAGCTGTCCAAACAAAATACCCCAGTTGACCTCATTTAGTTTTCTAGGCCTGATGAAGCACCTACAGCAGGAAGGGAAACAATTTGGCTTTACCTTCTCATCTTTGGTTAGAGTGAAAGACAGTTTCTTTCTGATGGTATTTGTTACGTGCTGCTGAGGAAACGAAACTGAAATCTCTCCTAAAGGGATGAAGTGCACACTTCTGTATGCATCAAATGCACCAAGTTACTTTCTGGTCTCCAGATAATGTAACCTATTTATTGCTGTGTGATCCTGGCTGTAAACAGACTGAGAGTTGGGAAACCACTGCTGTTTGCATGACAGGCTATTCCTTGGCATGGAGCTTTAGGGTGTGCAAAGCACTCAGTATTAACAGGCTGAGTATGGGATGAACATTTATGATGAAATTCAAGATATAGATTGCATTCAACTGTGAATTATTTCCTATCAAAAAGCTGTAGATCATATGACTTAAATCTAGCTTATATGAAAGGCACACAAGTTCAGAAAAGAAGATAAAATATATAAAGCATCTGTAAGAAAAACCTGAAGGGCTTTATCAGTGTATTTTAGACAAAAGATTCATTTCTGTTACCTGAAAGTTTTCTTGCATTTTATATAACTTTTATATAGACAAGATAGATTTAAAATTTTTATTGTCTGGAAGAATTTTTTTTTCCTCTCTGATATTGAAAGATCTTTTACACAGATTTACCTCTCCTGGATATTTAGGTGACATATTGGATACCAGACATCCAAATTCTTTCATTCTTAGCGGCCTTAAGTATGCACTGACTGTCTTTGTTCAAGCTAAAAATTATTAAGAAGGTTATTGAGGAAAATACCACTGAAGAATACTGTTATCCACTATTAGTAAAGGTACTTTGGGTGAACTGCTCCATTGAACTTTGAAAAGTCCAGTTGTTAAGCAAACTCCAGCTGACCTCATTTCACCTCAGTTAAGTACAAGTCTTCAGAAATATAATAAAAATGTGAATTGCTGTTATCTCGAAGGCAACAATTCAGAAGATTATACATTTGAAAGAAAAAATCTCTGACAGAAAGATATTTCCATGTTATTGTTTGAGGGAAGAAGAGTGATTTATTCTTACTTTCTCCACTTTACACAGGTGAAGATCACCCCAGTGCTGAAGAAGATGAGGAAGTTTTGACTCTTTTGTATGATCCATTTCTGAACTGTTACTTTGACTCGAATTCTGGGGAATACTATGAATTGGCATAGTCAGAACATCAGAGGATATTATTTTGTATTCACAGTATCTTCTAACTTCTTGCAAAATCTGACTGAGCCATATAATCTATTATATAACTTAAAACTTAAATTAAACAATAGGTTTGCAACCAAATTAATATATTTGGCAAACAGTGTCTTATTTTTATAGCTTTGTATTAAATTGTAATGCAGTGGAAGATCACATAGCATAAAAGTTCCTTGTGTCTAAGACAGTTATTTGCTAGTCTAATTTATTTCCAATATTCACAGCTTCCATATGAAAACAAATGAAGCTGAATCAAGAAGGTTGGTGGTGTTTATGTGTAAATCATGGTTTTACTCAAATAAAAAAAATTACTTGTTTACTGTGTATTCTGTGAGATGCTGAGGGTATCAGCTACCATCAGCTCTCCTGCTGTAACAACCCAGGGCTGAAGAGTGGTGAGGGACTGGTCCAACACTCCAAAAGTGGAGTCTTGTTTCAGGTAAGGCAGGGAGGTGTGTATGTGATTTCTGTGCTCAGAGGGCAGGTCCAACATGTTTGTAGGAGTTTCTCCATTACACCTTGCAATAAAATAATGCAATTCATTTAACACATCTGTCTTGGGTTTCAATGCAGTTTTCAGTGAGTCCTAAGTTCCAACTTGGAGTTTTAAATTGCCTGCATCACTGTACATTTTGCTTTTATGTAAAATAACTCTACACAGAGAAAGAATACAGCTAAAGAGCACAAAGATCACAGAGAAAGAATACAGATTAAGAGAGCATGTAGCATTTGAAAATGAAATCACTATATAAAATTAATCAAATACTGTGCATGTATTTTATTTGTTTTATTTATTCATGGATTTATTACTGTGCATGGATACTGTGTGGTGTTCTTTGATCTAAAATCCAGTTAACCTGACCCTGATGTTTCTGGCTGCTGCTTGGCTCCAAGCTGTGCCCAACATTCCCAGCCCCAGAGCAAGTGCAGTGCTGCTTGCCAAGAGCATCCCCCAACCAGCAGGACACTTGTCTAAAAGGTAAATAAATCATTGAAACACCAGCTGCCAGGTATAGGAGAAAAGGTGTCACAGGAGTTGTCCATGACACAAGGAGTCCAAGGAGTTTTGTTTTAATGGAGTTGAGTCAGTGGAACAGCTCTGGAGTCCATCAGTTCAGTACATAACACCTTCCTGGAGACAGCTGAAGGGAATGGGAAAGTCACATGGCAAAAGTGATCTATAGGCATTTCTGGTGATTCTTGTTCTAAGTTTCTACTTGATTATATCCAGTGCTATCCCACTGTAATTATTTTCAAGCTGACTACTCAGTGAATTTTTAAGAATAATGTATTTGAGTGTCATAAAGCGAGCTTAGTAAGCTCACTGCAAGTGATTTAAAATTATATGCCTGTAAATTATATGTAATTGTAGATCCCAGTTAATGAATATCCTAGAATCAATTGAAAATACAGTTCTTAATAGTGGCTTGGCATAAGATCAGATTGTGTATTTGGCTCTGTGGCAGGTACAAACATATCATCACAAATTGATTCAAGGAAGAGTAGCACTGAAATCCACAGGAAGACAGATACTGCACTGAGATAATTTACTTACCCTGCCTTAGCCAGAAAGATTTGTACCTCTTCTTGCTAATGCCATAATCAGTTTAAAAGTTCAATGAAATCATAATTTTGACTTTCAAAACTCAAATGCTGGCTTGTACATACTTGTGCATACTGGGCATGTTAGCATCATTTAGTGATCAGGACCACACTCCCTCTGTGTGTCACAAGGTTATTTAAAATATGTTATTAATTTTCTTTCATAGCCACATGTCTCAGGAGAGGTTGGGTGTTCCAAGGCACCACTGTGAGTCCAGACTGGGTCCCTGATGCATCTGAGATAGCCACTCTCTTGGGAGAAAAGAACCCAACTAAATACTGGCTGCAAACTGGTGTCAGAGGGATTGTCTGCCAGCACCTGTCTGGGTGGATGTGCTTGTCCTGGCTTCACAGCAGGCAGTCACTAACCTGTCACACACAGAACTGCACCAGAAGGCATCCAAAGCTTGGGCAAAAGGGAGTCCTTGGAGACTCCACACTCTTATCCCCATCTTTAATGAGCTAAGGAGCCAGGTGAGTAGTGACAGTAGGTTCAGGGTGAGTCTGCTGTTCCCAGTTCATAGTCAAGTACAAATAGGATCTGTTTTCTTGTCATTAGCACAGTAGTATTTTATAAGTAAGCAGTTGTAACCTGCTTTTCAAAATCAGCAGTTTGGGATCCTTGCCCTTTGTGTTCTAGTTAGCAGCTTTATGTCTTCAGCATCTGTGGGGATTGATTGCCATGATGCTGTGAACAACACCTCTGCCTTGAGCAGCACGACAGGCTCACAAGGGCTCTGAGTTTTGCTCACAATGTTTTCCTTAATCATCATCCTGTGAACCTCAAACTAAAGCACTGCTGACACACAGCAGGTGCTTTGTTGAGCCAATTTGTCAAAGCCAGCAGTTATGGCAAGTGATGAGGAACACAGAGATTTGCTCTTAGCAGTCATGTGCAATGTTTGAGGCCATGAGAATCAGAATTTTCACTAGAGCATGCTTTCCAACAGGTAAAAATACCTGTGTCTGGGCATAAAGTTTCAGGTTAATGAAACTGCAGGGATTTATTTCTACAAACCTGGCATCAGTTATGATTTTTGGGAACAGAAATTTTGAAATGCAGTAAATTTTAGTAAAGCTTCATTAATGCTCCTTGGACCTGCATTAAAAATAGAGGAATTTAAGTTAGCTTGGTAGAGCTGCTGGAGTCAGCAACAAGTGAACCAATTGGTCTCTCAGGCCTTTCTATGTTCCTTACACATGTGAGATGTAACTGGTATCTCTGCTTTGTTTCTGCTTGCTAAGAAGCAATCAACCAGCTTTCAGACAGTTCAGAAGTAAGAAGAAATCTTTAAAATACATTTCATTGCTTTAATACACAGCCCAGAGAAGTGTGTTTCTGTGTTGCTGGAATGACTCTCCTCATCTCTCATTCTTTTTGTCTTAGGTCCATCTACCATGGTTTTCTCCAAAGTCCAGCCAAATTACCAGGTTTCAGCCTTCAGGTGTCTGTGGAGAGCAGCAGCACTGAGGTGCAGATCTCTGGTACCTTGTGGCACCACGTGGACTCCTCCCAGCAGCTCTAAGACTTCATAATCTGGCAGTGCTGTACCCAAGTGTTGTTTGTACCTGAGCTCATTATGCCAAACAAAGAACACACTCTGTCCTAAGCAGCTTACAGTAAGAAATCAATATTGATTTTTCTCCTCTGCTGCCTGGGTTACTAGGTGAGAAAATATGAAAAGTCATGCTTTATTATTCACATATTCCTCAGCCATAAAGCATTCTGTTCAGAGACCTATCCTCCAAACACTGAGTCAAGTGGCAAGGATTCACAGACTGCAAAATCCTAGAAAACAATTTTGCATAATGCATTTCATATTCAATTTATTTTTCTATGGTATTTCTTTTTTTCAAAAAAGGGCCTAATTTTTTTAAGCAATGGGCTACGTGTAAAATGAAAAGACAATCCAGTCTTTCCTATGTGATATTGCTGATAATCACTGCTTTTCTCATGGTTACTATAGAAACTTGGCATCCTTATCTGCCACCTTTTTTGGCACCTTGGAAAAAACTATTTAAATTCACTTCCCTGATAAACTGAAAGCTTGGCTTCACAATACCCATGGGAATACGTAAGTGTAACAACAATATTTGTCATTTCTTCTTATTTGTTGTTTAACTTGCTCATTAGCAGCTGTAGAGGCATTTCTGACTGTGATGTTCAGGGATCCTGCTGCAGGCATTGTCACCACCACAACTGCAGAAGTTCTGGATGAAACCCAGGAGCAGCCATGAGCTCCCAAGGGCTCACATGCAGCAGCCCAGGGTGCAAAGACCTGAGCAGGATTTTGCTCCTATCACACCACTCTAAAGCAGTTCTGATTGCAAATTTGACAGTTTTCAAGCACAAATAATCTGTGGGCATTAAACTACATGGTAAGAGTGATTATGAAGGTTCCTGTGGTAAACCACTGGTGAATGAACAGCTTTGTGATGCTTTTAATCCCTTTCCAAGTATTTGCCATCCAGTCTGCATAGCAGATGAGAGTGGGCTTGGGCTGGGGATGCTGAGGAGCTGAAACACATTTTTGGAGGTGAGTACAAGGCCAATGCAAACACCAGGTGTCCCAGCTGAGCACAGCTCCCCAGCAGTTTCACTTTTCTTTTGTTCTAAAGGCACCAGAATTATGCTTGTAAAAAAGGTTGTTTTTCTAGTTCTGTCAAAATGTGGCCCAGATGGGTCCCTCTGCTTATACAGCCCCTGCACTGGTGTCCTTCAAGATCTCTGCACAGAAATCCCCTCAGCACTGGAAGAGAAAGGAGATGTCAACACCTGAACAGCTGCTTTTGGCTCCCAGCCATCAGGCACAATGGTCCAGCGTGGGCTGCAGGGGGGCAGAACATTCTGCTAAAGCCAGAGCATTTGGTGATCCATCCCTGCAGCTGTGGCATCTTCAGCAGATCTCAGGGTTTTAATTTGTTGTCATGTTCTTTCACCAGGAGTTTTGAAGAATAGACAGTTTTGAAAGATGACAGAAACAGGTTACAAAACAGCAGAAGAAAAATGTTATCAAGAGCCATTAAATAAAAGGCAATTTAACTTTTGCATTGTGGCTGGAGTGCTCCTGGAGACTAACACTGTGTTCTCATCCCAGTTCTCACAGGTATCCTCACCTGGCCACTGCCAGAGAAGAGGCAATAGTGGGTTCTCTGCACTGACCCATAGAGCAACAGTAAAATACTTTTCATACTTTTCATAAAGAAACCCAGCTAGGCTCCCAGTACAGACTGCTAGTGTACTTCAAAATATGTTTACATTAGACTGCTTAGGGGGTTTTTCAATGAAAAAGTTTATTATTGGATGATTGTGCATTTTATCTGCATGGGAGACCAAAGAACCTGAGGTCACAGAAATTACTGACGTTGTTTTAGAGCACTGCATATTTATTAGACCATCTGCTGCTGCAGCACTCAAGGCAGAAACCTTCATACAGGCAATCTATTCACAGCTACTGTTTTACCACCTGATGTGCAAAATATCAAAGCTCTGGATGTATTTATTATGGCACTGAGTAATTTTCTAATGAATACATAAAGCTCAGCAAACATCCCATGCAAGATTTTCCTGTACATTAAGCTGCTGTTTTCTCACTGGGGCTCGAGAGGGGCCTCTGAGGAGGAATACCATTGTGTCAATGCTCTGAAATGTTAGTAGGGTAAAACTGAGTCATTCCAACTGTGTGCAGGCACATCCTTGCATGGGGCTGCCCATCACACTGTAGGGATTGAGCAGAGGAAAACAGGGATGGAAGGAGCCATGTGGGAGAGTCTGGACACCCAGGAAGGGCTCCTGCCATCCTCAACTGCTGCTCCTGTGCAGTGTCACACAGTTCCCCCACTGCAGTCCCAGTGCTGCCTCCTCTGGGGTGATCCTGAAGGGGCCAGAGCCCAACACTTGCTGTGAGACCCCCAGAGAGGAGCCCAGGGGATCATGGGCAGCGAACAAAGATGTTATTATGAGGGATGTGTTTCATAAAGAGGAGATCCTTCCCCTCTGCACATGTAGAGCCAGGCTGGGACTCTACACCGAGCCCAGTGTAAAACATGAAGAATCCTCCACCCTGTCTGAACCCTGCCATGGGTGTCTGCCCTGGCAGAGGAGCTGGGGGTGCTGAGGGCAGCTCATCATGCCATGGGTACAGTGCAGTGCCCCTGCTGTGCATTTCACCTCATTTAATACAATCTATAAACCCTCATGTGCCAGTAGAAGGAAGTGTCTGTCAGTCTGTAAGGTGCTCCAAGGACTCATCTTTTACTGCTATCTCCTGTTAACTTCCAGCTCAGAAGCAAACCAACACACACCAGGTTCTGAGACACCCAGGAGAAGAGTGTCAGCTCACAGGGATCCATCATCCCATCTCCTGCTGCCACTTCCTCTCCAGAGCCACCTAAGAGCTACACACCCACAGATAGAAGGCATTTAAGGTATTTATACCTTCCTCAAACCAGGGGGCTTGGTATCACTTTGTGCACTCATCACATTGAAGGCAATCGTGGGAACACTTTGCCACTGTTGCAGGTTAATGATGCATTGTTTAAATGGGAATGAGCTGTCTGTAGGCAAATTTACAGCTGGGCTTGGAGCACTGAGTGCCAGGCAGAGTCCTGGGGCTGAACCACGGTGCTGCTGCCACTGCCTGTGGCAGGGACCTGCACCCAGCCCCCCTGCCTTGGACATGCCTTTCTCCTCCTTGGGCTCTGCTGGCTCAGACCCCATCCATGTGCACCCTGAGCCCAGAAAATCTTTGTGACACACATTTGTAGGGCTCTGCATAAAGAACCCATGAAATAAGGATAAGGGGGCTAATTCATGAATTTGCTTTCCCTTCCTGGTCCTCTGACACCTCCAGCTCTGCAGCCCTCTCAGCAATAAACTCAGTGCCAGGAGATTAAAATGTACAACTACGTGACACCTTATAAACCACATAAATATGAACTGGCAAGGCCCTGTAACAATGAAGGATTTTGCACAAAATGTTCAGGCACTAATTCAGTCTCAAGGCTCTCTTTCCACTGCAGTGGGTATGCAGTGCCATTATGAAACTTTGACTGAATTATAACCCTTTATTCTTCTAGGGCACCTTTTTTTTTATCCTCAACAAGGTTTTGTTTTGAAAACAAAATCATGAAAATAAAGAGCATTAGAAATACAAATTCACTTAGTGATAGATTTGTTTTCCCTGGAAAACAAATGTATTATATGCTAGGAAAACACCTATTAACTTGTAGTTTATTTTAAAGCTAATGGATAATTATTATTCTGTGGAATTTTTTTCCCAGTGAAGAGTTTAGTTTGCTGAATGGTCCCTTTCCATTTGCAGCACTGATGTTTCTCTCCCCTGCATTAACACATTACCAGATGTTATCAGAACAAATGGCTGTGCTTTTGGCTTTGCATTTTTCTTTCACATTTTTGACAATTGTTTTTTATATCTTGCATAAATCACTGTAACACATGATAAAGTAAAGCAGATTCAATGCCTGTGAATAGTTAAGACACTTTTTCTCCTTTATGCAGTGGCCTGTAACTATATTTTAAAGCAGCTAAAATCTTTTATCAAGCACACTGGCACATTTTTGTAGCTGCATCACTGGGCACACTCTAACAGCTCTTAAGAGCTCTCTCACAGTGTCATGTAAATCCTTCTTAACTCTGCTTTATTGACCACAGTGGTTCTGGATGAGAACCTAATGCCAATCCCCTCGTGGGCAGGGTGGCACCTGCTACCACATCACCATGGAAATTCCCAAAGTTCCTCTTGAAAAACCAATCCAGATGTTGCAGATCATCACTGCTTCCATAGGGAAACCAAGCTGGAGAGAGGACACCATTTGCAGAGGGTTGGTGAGTGGAACAGCCCACAGCCAAGCAGCCAGGAGCCCTTTGATCCTGGTGGAAGCTCCTGGGAAAAGCTCCAATCTTGTGTGGGACAAGGGAACAGGAGCACCTCACCCCCACATGGGTCAGTCCTGGGGGAACAGCAGGTGACACCCAGCACTTGGGGACATTTGTGGCTGTAACCAGCTGATGGCACCCAAATCTGCAAACCTCCTGTGATCCCAGCCACCCAGGACACCACTTGTTCAGTGCCATCTGCAGTCAGGGTGGGTGGAAGGGGGTTCTTTTGCTCCTTTTATGAGCTGATTTATGACTTGTTTACTTGTATGCCTCACCCACACTGCTAATGGTGTAATTAAACCTTGTTAAACTGCTCAGGCCCCCCTCAGGCATGTGTTGTAACATATTTTTCCCCCCAGAACTATAATTATTGTGTGGGGGGGAGGGGAAAACCTGGGTGGTGAGGAAGGATGTCAGGCCAGCTTGGTTGTAATAAATACCTATTTAGCAGGCAGAGGATGTTTAGTCCTAAATCAGATTGTGTATTAAAAGTGGAAATTGCTGAGATTGGTGTTTACCTGTAAAACCAAAATTACTTCATGAAGAAAATAATTATAGATGCAGGCTCTCTAAGAAAGCAGTTTTGAGCCTTTATTAAATAGTTAAAATCAAGATGCTGCTGTGAAGCACAGCATCAGCACATTGTGTGAGGGTTGGCTGGGAGGGGGCTGTGAGCTGTGTGTGTTACATACCCCACAGAGCTCTATCCCACCGTTTTCCAGTGAACTGCAATGTTTTCTAGGAGATAACAACTCCCATGAAGTAATATTAAAGCAGGTGAAACAGGGCACAAGGGAGGTGTTTTAGTACCAGAAAAGGCTGACGAGCTCAGGGAGTTATTAGGGAAAAAAATGAAATTGCTATTAACAATAGTCATTTATTAGCTGTAACAAGTCAGCAAACACCCAAATGAGGGAGTTCAGAGGCACAGGGCTCACCATGGCTGCCTGCTCCAAGGGAGCCCTTCCCCTCACTCTAAAGCAGTTTCAATTCAGTGCTGGATTTACCCAGGGCCTTCTGAAGCAGATGCAGGGGTCACTCTCAGGAGAGTCTCTCTGGATGTGTCTCTACAGCTGGGGCTGTGTGGGTGCAGCTGGGACAGCACCGGAGTGCCCTGGGAGCTGCTTGGCCACATGAGCAGCACCAGGGAGGTTGGTGGCCGGGTGGCAGCTGACAGATGGCAGCACAAAGCCCCAAATGCCTTGCAAAGGCTTTTGCAGGGCCAGGGAGCTGCTTACTGTCACCTAAACCTGCTGTGGACACTGAGCCAGGAAGAGGGTGGCCCTTTCCTGTAACTCTCCTCCAGCGCCGCGTTACGAGACGGCTCTTCCAGGAACGCGTCCCTCTCCTTGGAGCTTTACAGCTGGAAGCTCACCAACAACTGCTTGGATCTGGACTATTTTTAGTCAGTCCTGTCCAAAAGGCAAGTCTTTCCTGAAATACGTGTTCCTCTTGGATGAGTGGCCTAGCACAGGATGTGGGAGAGTCACTGGAAGGACAAAGAGCCCCGGGTTTGGTGTGAAGCTGGAGCTGCGCGTGTCGTGTGTCCGGCAGCGTCGGGGCAAACAGCTCCTCCCAGCACACATCACTGGTGTGCCAGGGCAGCAGCCAGCGACCACCAGCTGGAGGGTCTGCAAAATCAGGTTATTTGGGAAGGAATTGCTGAGGCAGAACAGCAGCTCACCGCAGTGCAGGCACTGTGAGGGTGTGGGGTTTCATAGGCTGAATATGAGTGTCTTTAGTCTGGATTCACAATTTCCCCTTCCAAGGATGGCAGAGCTGTGGTGAAGGACTCTGGGCAGCCCAAAGGTCTTGACTCTTACCTTCACCCTGACTCTTCACCTCAGGAACTGCACCACTCTCCATGCAGCTCCTGGATGGAATCTCAGTGAGTGCTGGAGATGGGAACAAAAGAGGGGGGAAATAGATGGGTTCCTCTTATGGAGCTGCATGAAAAAAAATTCTTTATAGAGTTTTTCAGGCAATTAGCCAGTGGTACAAAATGGCATGTGAAATCATTCCTAAAAATGAACTGGTCGCCGTGCTGCCCTAGACAGAAGTTGATGGATATTAAAGCCAAGCATTTTTCAAGGGAGTACAGACAGAAGTGCAAGGAGTTTTCACCCAGCTTGGCTCAGCTGTGTGTGTGTGTGTGTGTGTTTGTGTTTAGTTCTGTTATCAACTCTCTTGAGTCAAACACAGGAGTCCAGCTATAAAAATTCTCACCACTGGTGAATTTTTGGATGCTCTAGAAGTGCCATTCATTGATGTGAGAACAGCCTCATACCCTGCCTCAGTCATGAGGGAATCTCTGTGACATGTATTACACAAATGCCCCTCATGTTTGGCCAGTCTGGCTTGAAAAGCTCTGGAGGAATTTGCACTTTTGCAATTTTACCATTTCCTTTGATAGCATCAGCCATTTGCTCTGGGGACAAACTGGCTGTGAACTGCATCGTGGCTGAAAATCCTCTGGAGTACAGAAAAGGCAAACATTGTGTATTGAAATACAGCAGAAAGAAGAAAGACTTTTCACCCTCTAAAACCATAATGCTTGAGCTGTTGGTGCATTGTCACTGTAAGGGACACTGGGTCAGGGCTCCAGCCCAGGGTTTCACATTCTCAGGCATCTCCTTTGGAAAATGAGGAAGGCAACTCCAGCCTCTCACTCATCAAATCCCTCAGCATGCTTGTCTCAACCAAGAGTAAACGCTAAATAAACACATCTAAACAACTGAAAAGCACGTCAACATCCAACTTCAAAATAAAATGCAGTGAAGTGTGAAATTATACCTTTTATTCCATAAATCTTCAGCAAGAGGCACAGTTCTATAGCTTGTATCACGCTTTAGTACTGGCAGAATTTAACACACCATGCAAAGCCCCATAAGGTAATTACATTTCATCTGAACAAAGCAACAAAATCCCAGCTCGTTCAACCCCCTCCATCTGAGGAAGGATTATAGACAATTCAGCACATGTTGATTTTTCCTGGTGATAAATCCAAAGCAGGTCACCAATGAAATGTGAGTGTGGGCTCCCAAGGCAGCTGATTTACAGGGAAAAACAGAGATGTTATTTGGTGTCCTTCAAGGCAGTGTCACCCTGCTTTCTGAATCTTCCTGAGGTTTATCCTCCACCTAAAAAAAGCTTAAAACGTAAAACATAACCTTGAACAGACCATTTTGGCACTTGGCAATTACCCCTGTGCAGGTTGTTTACGTGCTTCACAGCAGACTCCTATCCAGATTTTAAAGAGTTATTTAATTTTGCAATAAATGAGGTTGTATGAGTGATGATGATGATAGAAAGCCAGCAGAAGACACTCACAGCCCCACATCCTGTAACACCAACCAGTCTCCAGGGGTTTGGGCATACCAGACTCACAGGCCAGGCTGGAAGTATTTGTCATCAGAGGATGTGTTGGCTGCCCTTCTGCCAAACCAAGGGTATCTCTGTATACAACAAACCACAATTAATTTAACTAATTTATCTATTAACTGCCCTCAAATAAAGCCTCCAAACTTTAATTAGACCTTTGTGATTAAATGCAATTAAAACCCTTAAAGCAAGTCAACAAGGACTGCAGGCACTCATTCCCAAAGCCAGCACAAAGCTACAAACACACACAGGAATGGATAACTGAGGGTGAGGACAAAAGCATCTTTCCCCAGGCACAAAGTAACATGACTTTCTATAATCCCTTACTCAGCCTCTGCAACAAGACAAGACCTTGGAAAGGAGACAGGACACAGTGGCCTCCTGAGGGATGGGGTGAGAGGCTCAAAAGTCCTAAAAGGGGAGAGGAATGCAATTGCCTGCCATGATAGGTGTTGTTGCACCAGCCCAAATAATGATGATGCCCCTCAGCAGCCCTGGCAGTGATGGGGTTCAGTGATGGCACAGACACAAGGGAAATTTGATGGGTCACTCTTTTTTCTTGTGCCTTGTTTCCTTGCATCTGAACCAAGCAGTCTGTGATAAATGTTGCACAGTGATGGGAAACATGGGGGAAAGCCATGACAGCTCCCCAGCACTTGGTGCTGTTGTGTAAAACTCAAGGCAGGCAATGCAGAAATAACTTGCACGAGCCTTTCCACACTTTTTCAGCTGATAAACCTCATTAATGTAGCTCAGTTCCTAGTTCCTTCCAAAAACAACTGAGACTTGAAGTGGTGCATGCAATTGTGTTGCCACAGTTGAGTCTTGTGCAAGGAGAGGTCAGAGGGAAACCATCACGATTTCCAAGACAGAGTGAATGACACTGAGTAGTGGCAGCACAGAGGATTAAATAGTGCTAAGAATCACCTGAACAGAGAGGTGGAAGACATAAAATTTGATGGGAAATTTTTATATCAAAAAGTTCCCAACCTTTCTAGGGGATGATGAGCAATGGAAGATTAAAATGAGTCAAAATACTGCAAGGCGAGCACTAGACAGATTGCACAGAGCAAAGAATTTGGTAATTTTATCATCAATTGTGATGAAATAGGAAGACAAAACTAGAAAGGGCTATGAGAAATTAGGAAATGTCATTGGGGTAGGGGACAGCAAGGAGGTGAACAGCAAGCAAGGAAAAAAATCTGATTTCTAAATATAAACCACGTCCAGGTCCCTTGTTCCAGCTGTGGTCATTTCTCTTGCCCTTTAGACTTTTTGAAAAGCTGATACTAAGCTATAACTTGAAAAACCCCAAATCCTCCCTGCTAATGGCAGCTGTATTCAGAATTATATTCTGTAGTGAGCTGGAGTAGAAGGAGAGTTGCAATAGGCACCCTGCAGCTCCCCAGCCACCACAGCTCAGAGTGTGCACGGCGCCAGGAAAAACCCAGCAGGTGCAGGAGAGTTCCCTGAGTTATTTCCTATTCTCTGTCTGGCAGTAAAGACACAGCTACACCGGGTGGTAACTCTTAGCAGATGGTGACTTTTTAAAGTTGATTGCTGTATAAATGATACTTTCTGAGTTTGTTCGTTTTAATTCAGATTCTCAGTAGTGTGTTCAAATGTCAGAGAGCATCATATTTCTATCTTTTATTTCCTTTGTGAGCAGAAATCTTCTTTAAGAAGTCTAGGAATTACAGCTTGGGAGAGAAGATAGACTCCCTCGATGAAAGTGATCTACTTTACAAATGTTACAGAATACTATAAAAACAGGAGATGCAAAAAGCCCCACTGGCTTTGTTCTCAGCGGAGAGTTTGAATTTCTATTGCGCTTTTAAAGAGACATTTTGTCTGCACTGTAATGTTTTATTGGATCTGTGAGGTCCATTAGCAGCACAAAAGCAGGATTTCCTCTGCTGGCAGCACAGGGAGAGTGGGGATTGGGGGTGGAAGACAACTAATTAATTTACTACTGCAGGTAAATAGTAACAGGACAACTGAATGAGGACTTTATTTACCCCCCAGATGCCCCACAGCCCCAAGCTGGGGGGGCCATGGGCCAGACCCCATATCCTGTTCTGCTGTAGCCAACCAGCAGATCTGGCTGGCCACATGTGCAGGACTGTCATGCACTCCTTTGAATATTTGCTTTTCAATGACACAAACATACCAGAACTGGCTACAGACAAACCCCCCACCGACCCAGCACTAAGGTCCATCACCTGATGACATCAGTACTCTGAAAAAAATGGAGGTGACAAATAGATGAAGCACCTGTGTGATTTGCACTACTGCAGACCCCCTGCCACCAGAAGAGAGCCCCTGCCCGTGTCCCCAGCTTGGGAAAGATGTTCCAGAACAGGAGCCACTGTGGCAAACTGGGGACATTCAAAGGGCTCTGGTATAGTCACTCATCTGCCCTCTGTACTTCACCTCCCCTCAGAGTCTGTGTCTCAGCCCATTTATTTATTGCACCTCATTGGCAAAAAAAGGAAAGACATCCCCTGGCCAGAGGGAAATGTCCCAATTAAAGAGCAAACGATGCAGTAAAACAGCAGAGCATTCTTGAGAGCCATGGTAAAAGCAGCCACCTCTTGTCCTCAATTTATGCTGTTCCCATCACCCTGGGCATTATATTTGTGCTGACAAGGATCAGTTTAACCCCTGCCTGCAATCTAATAAAAAGCTGGCATGGTGCAAGCATGCATAATCTTTCTTCAGTGTCCTAGAATGGATGCAATAAAAAACTGCTGCTGCTGCTCGATGGCCACAGCCACTGCCTGGAATAAATAACTCCCTGTCCAAAGCCAGCAGTGGGAAGGGCTTTGGACCAGAGGCTTTTCAGACCTTCATCCCTTTATAGAACTTTATAATCACGGGGTTGTTTGGGTTGGAAAAAACCTCTTAAGATCATCGAGTCCAGCTGTTCCACCAGCACTGCCCAGTTCACCACTAAACCATGACCCATGAGCCACATCTACACATCTTTTAAATCCCTCCAGCAACTCATCCACCTCCCTGGTCAGCCTGTTCCAATGCTTGATAACCCTTTTGGTGAAGAAATTGTTCCTAATATCCAGTCTAGAACTCCCCTGGTGCAGCTTGAGTTCACTTCCTTTGGTCCTGTCGCTCCTTACTTGGGAGAAGAGACCAATCCCCACCGGGCAACAATCTCCTTTCAGAGTTGTAGAGAGCAGTGAGGACCTCCCTGAGTCTCCTTTCCTCTGGGCTGAGCCCCCCAGCTCCAGCTCAGCAGCCCAGCACATCTGTGAGTGCAGCACGTGCCCGGTGGCAGTCACCCACCACCCCTCAGTATATATTAGGGGCAGAGCAAAAGGAAAAGTCCCAAAGGCCTTGTGCCATCGACAAACAACAGATTCTTCCCCCTCTCATCATTAATTGACCAAGCCAGCACAGCAGAGCTGGCATTACGCTCTGCTACCCTTTGTAATGAAATCACTGCCTGTGCACAAGAAACTAATTCAACGGTATGATACTAACAGGGCTAGAAATTTCCCATGCAAATATTAATAATTTATATCTACATTCTTTTTTTTTTTTTAATACTGCTTGCAGTGTGTAGCAAGGAAGTGCTGAGGTCTACCAGCCTCTCTCACAGGTCTTGTCTGGGAAAGGTGCAGGTGTTACCCAGCTGGAGACAGAGACCCCCAGCACGATTTCACCAGGAGTTCAAATTAGCTTTTGGAAATCATGTCCTGGCCTATTTCAAAAAGAGACAATGCTTAAACAGGAGTGCTGCTTGCATGGACCAGCCAGCAACAGGAGATGGATGTTGAGCCCTGGTGTGCCCAGGCCCCTTCCCACAGGCATCTTTACAACACCTGCACTGAGAGCCAGGGCTGCTGATGTCCCTGCAGCAGCCCAGGGTGAAATGAGCCGTGGCCCAGCAGCCACAGAACACACCAAACACCCACCTGCAGCTTGAGGTAGCTGGCAGCAAAAGGAGTAACCTTTGGGCTGTGAAGGCAGAAGGATTTAGGGACTGAGGAGAGGGGGGAAGGGGAGGACATTTTTTTTTTTAGAAATAGGGAGGGATTTGTGTTGAATGTCCCTTTTTTTCAGCAGTAAAAAAGTCTTTGAAAGGAAGGGCAGTGACTGGGAACCTGCAGGGTTGAAAGAGAAGCTAATTCCCTCAGACAGGCGTAATTGCTGCAATTCAGAATGGTAAAAATGCGAAATTAGGAATAATCAATGGCTGTTTATGATCTGTGTCTATACTGTGAATTCAGCTAATATGGAGTAATTACACCGCGCTAATTCCTGGTATTTGTCATCGTTCGGTCGCAGAGGAGTCCTGCAAAACAATAAAAGCAGATTGGCTGTGCTGGGCGCACAGTCCAGGGGCTTAGCTTAATTTCTCGTTGGCCAGTACAAGCGGCGGTGAGTCCCCTGGTTTCCCTCTCTCGCAGCAGCGGAGCGGGCGCAGGATGCGCTGCACAAGAGCACCGCCAGCAGCCGGCACTCGGAGCTGCGGGGAGCCTCCCGGCCAAACAGCTCCTGCCTCCTCCCCTGGAACTGCTGCCTCGCCTTCCTGTCCGATATTGTTAGATCAGCCCTCCTATAAAACTTTGTCCTCACGCGATTGCTCCCATCCGGCACAAGGTAGCTGTGCCGGATGCTCGGTCACCCGTGAGACCTTGGGGATGTGTCTCGGTTTGCTGGCGTGAGTCACTCTTTGGGCAATGGAACGGTGCTGGATCCTGACCTATTTCAAAGTGGGAGAGGAGAGGAGAGGAGAGGTGAGCACAGGAGCGGGATTGCTCAGTGGAGGGTGAGCAATCCCCCGCAGCAGCGCAGGCGGGAGGTGAAGGCTCACTCACCCTCGTTCACCCTCGCATGTGGAATGCGGGAAGTGCAGGTGGAGTTCAACACAAGACAAACACAGAAGGTACAGATCGTTTCCTTTCAAAGGAGCCACATTTAACATCTGCAGTAGTTCGGCAGGAGCAATCTCAAACCATACACCCACCGTGCTTATCAGTGGCCAAACCTTTTAAGAGGATTTGCCATCAGTTTGTGCCAGCGAGCACACTCCTGGAAAGCAGCGTTTCCTGGGCACTGCAGAGCCCGGCAAGGGATCTTTGGGGGAAACCTCCTCCCAGTGCTGAACTTTCATATCCTGGGAGGGACAGTCCTGCAGCCACCTTCTTGGCACCAGTGTCCCAATGCTTCCCACCACTCACTGAGGGTCAACACACCCAGTGTGGGCACATGGAGGGAGGAGGAGGAGGAGGAGAGCAGCTCCTCACTCACCAGCTCACTCCTGCTGATCTACCAGAGTGCTGATCACAGTGCAGTGAGTTTGCACCACTGATTATTCATTCCCCAGTCTGGCAGCTTTTTGATACCACATCTATTTTTTTCCTTAATTCCTCTTTTTCTGAACCATGCAGAACCCCCTGGGGGAGACTGCAAATGAGGCTGGATGCAATTTAATTGCACTGCATCAGTAAATTATTTACTGAGTCAAAACTAAGCTGATGCCCCACTCCCAGCACTTGACACATTCCCTAAAGTTAGATGGGATTTAAAAGCCCATTTTTGCTATGTGCCACAGTGGATGGCAAAACCTGGGCTACCACAGGATGCAGAGATGGGACATGAGGGCTCCCCACACCAGTGTGTGCCACAAGGAAAGCCCACAGCTCCCCATCCTTTCCTGCGGTTTCAGGGAAACATCTTGGCTGAAATGTTCAGTTCCAGAGAGCAGAAGTATTTCACACAAGATTTCGTTGTTGGAGGCTCATGGTGCTGCTGATGGTTTTTGCTCATTTCTTCTGCAAGCAGCAGAAATGGCTCCATCTCCATAGAGGACTTGGCCTCAGGTCTCTTGAAACAGGAGGCAAAACTCACCATGGAACAGGGCTCCCCCAGGGTGTTACAGTGCCTGTGCCGTGGGGCTGCTCCTGCAGGGACACCATGCAGGGGACACAGCAGGGATGAGAGCTGTGGAGCTCCAGGGCTTGGGGCACTTTGTTATTGAGCTGAGCCAGTTATTGCCAGCAGCTAAACAAACTAATAGGAAGGATATTTCCCCAGAGAGCGAGAAGGTTTTTGATTTAGACTGTGCTGTTTAAGCTCAGACTCTCACCACAACTAAAATTTCCTTCCGAGGGCAATAATTATCCCAATGCAGAGCCCAGGCATGTGTTTGCTTTTCTGCTCCCTGTCTGGAAGGGTTTGGTTTAGAGGCTGTGATTTCCCCCGGTGTTCAGCACCTCCTGCACCTCTTGCCCAGCACTGAGGACCAGAACGGGGGGGAAGCAAAGAAAAGCTCAGGGCACAGCTTTACACAGAGATCACCTTCAGGTATTAAACTAATTATCAGGAAGCAGCATTGGTCCCACAGGGGCTCTGCTCCAGCCCTGTGCAAGCTGCAGTCCCAAAGGCAGCACTGTCACTTCCCCACATCTCCTCCACTGGTTCTTGGATGAAAATTCTTTAAAAGCTCCAAGAGAAGCTGTTTGGTTCTTCTAAGTGGTAAGAATGGAAAAGAAAAAGGAAAGAAGGAATGGGAACACTTCTGTTCTTGGCTGCCAGGTAAATGAAGTGCAACTTTGGAAGAAATAGCCCCTAGTGCTAACTTCAGGAGGGATTTCTTCTTTCAGAACCATAATAATAACAATGATAAATGATTAAAAAGAATACAGCCTAATTTTATACCTCGAGTTACCTCAGGACTACTTTTGAGCTCAGGACTGTTGCTGGATAAATAAATGCTTATTTGGAAAAGGAATCTCCAGCTTCCTGTAAATGAGAGGCAGAGAAGCAGAACTCAGGGCCGGCCCACACACACGCAGCACAAGCTGGGGGGAAATCCTGACAGATCAGGTTATTCTGGTTTTACCCCAGTTTGGGGAACACCGCTCCTGGCTTGCTGTCCACCCTGGGAGAGGTTTCCCAAAGAGGCGAGGGCCAAGGATGGCAGGACCCGCCCGTGGCCGCAGCAATGTTCTCTCCTCCCGCGGGAGAGCCGCTCCCGAGCGCTGCGGCCGCTGCGCCCGCGGGCTGTGCCCAGCCCCGCTCCAGGCACCGAGATAAGGCTGGGGAGGTGCCACAGAGGGCCGGGCAGGCTGGGCAGCTTCCCCGGCACTCTGCCGAGCTCATGGAGCCTCATTTCCCTGTGATGTGCCAGCGCCCGGCCAGCCCGCGGAGAGGGACGGCACGGCCGGGACACTGAGCGGTGCGTGGGCTCCGGCGGGGAAATGCCCTCCAGAGCATGACCGAAATCAGGTGCTCCTGCAGCGCTTTTCCTTGCACTTACTGGCAGGTTAGGGGGTTGCCTGGGGGAGGTTTTAGTTGTTGTTCTTTCTCGTAGGAGGAGGGGGGAGGAGGCGAAGGGGGAGCCCCAGGCGCTGGCATCCTTTCCGTGGCGCGCAGCTGCGCTGGTGCCGTGGGCTGAGCTGATGGGCAGCTGTGATGTGCTGGAATCAGCCCTGTGGTGTGCGGGCCAGACCATCGTGGCGTGGGTGAATTTGCAGGGTGTTCACTGTGCAGAGTGTGGGGCTCGTCCAAGGTCAAGCTGCTGCTCAGGATATTGTCTGTTTTCTCTTGCACTGCTGAAAGAGTTGGTGTGGGGACCGGGTCTTGCTGCCCACAAAGCACCAGTAGGGACAGAATTACTTCCTTTAAAAACCTGGTGGCATCATCTGGAATTCTGAGAAACCAGGCTAGGTGGAAGGGTAGGAGAGCACAAGATACCAAGTTTTCTAGTAGAAAGCAGCAAAACACTGGTCAACACCTGGGATAACTGTGGGCTTGTGCCAGGACCAGTTTTGCCATAAGATGCCTTCCAGCCTTGGTGAATGCAGAAGCTGGCCAAGTAATTTATAAGCAAGAAAATTTATAAGCTCTCCAGCAAACAGCTCCCTCCTATTGAGCAACTCATCGAAGTTTAGTCAGACTGATTCCTTCTGAGACTGAAAATGGCACTGTAGCATCCTCCATTCTCCTGTGGTGATAAACCCTGAAGACAGGGTGGGTGTGCACCCACCCCGCCAGTCCCTCCTCTGTACCCCTGCATTCAGTTGTGCAGGAAAACCCTGGCTCTTGGATGGGTGGCTCAGTGGCTGTGGGGACCCTTTTTGGAGTCGCATCCCCACTCTGCACCAAAATGGTTTTGTTCACAATCAGGGACCTGTTGGGAGAGAGAGGGACATGGGGGCTCAAAAGCAGAAAAAAAAGGGGGGGGAAAAAAAAAAGGCATGAGTTTGTGGGGAAGAGAATTAAAGTTTCCCTGCAGCACTGAGGGAGAACAGGAACATTCACCTGGTGCATCCTGGAGAGCCTCCCTGGGAGGGCAGGGCTCTGTCTGCTCTTCCCAGCAGCAGTGACTCAGCTCCGCCAAGCGGCGCTTCAGGCCAGAGCAGGCTTGGGTGGAGCTTTTGCTTTACATCACCATGAGCCGTTTTAGCAATATTTGTCCAAGAACTTTCTTGTTCCTGGAATGTTTTTTTTAAGCAAACAAGTTTGAGGTTTATTAGACAAGTAACTCTGTTTAACACCTATCACAATTCATTTTTTTCTCCCTCTCCTGCCAGCAGCTCTCTGGCAGATGCCAGAGCACAGGTACCTTTTATTCTGGCACAACTCTAGAATGAAAAAAAAAAAAATTATCAATGCAAACAATTAAAAAATAATAGAATAGAAATTCCAGGACACGGCCACTCGCTTGTAATGCGGTCAGGTTCTAGGAATTTCAGCACCCAGGGACTCCACCCAATAAATTTTATCTAGGATTAAGGTGAAGATAAATAGCCCTTAGAAATATATGACTTCCCTAAAGCACTGGCATTTATTGGTTTATTTTTCCATTTCTCTTCCTCTGCAATGAAATCAATATGTGCAAAGAAAAAAAACTTTGGTGAAGGGGAGGACTGTGCAACGGGCCCCAGTGAGGCCAATGCTCACTGTAGGACTGAGCACCAAACAGGAAAGGTTTTGCAAACCCGGTGGAGTTTTGCTTGTTCAAATCACAGCCCAGGTCTGAATCCTCACCAGATCCAGGCTCTGCTCAGGGCACTTGTGGGGAAGACAAGAAGCTCCCAAAGCAAACCAATACCAATTCTGGAGTCCTCACAACTTGCCAAGGAGGATTGTGAGAACTGGCCCCATTTTCCCACCCCATCATCAGATCAGGCACTGGGATGGGGAGGCAGAAATGGGAAGAGGGTCCCTGTCTTTATAAACTTCATGCTGAAAGGAGCAGAAGAGAAGAGCCTCGTGCTGCCCCTCCAGATCCAGCCACAGGCAACGTTTGCCCTCTAAACCTTTAAACTGTCCTTTTTCAGGTCTCTGCCTCTTCTACCAGCTTAGTGAAATGGGCTTGCTGATTCCAGCTCTGACACAAACTTTAAAATCCATTTCAGAGTAACTGTGCTGAGGGCTGGGGTGTGGGGAAGGGCTTTGGGCATCACAGACCCCTCTGTCACCTCCCGTGGGGACAGATTGCTGCTCACAGCCAACCTGTGAAAGGAATAGCTGCAGAGAGAGGGGAGATGCTGCTGGGAAGCCAGTGTGGATGTTCAGCTGATACTCTATCAAAAACACATTGTCTCAGTGCATGGTGGGGCACAAATCCCTCCCGAGGCCTCCCCTAAAATGCAGGTGGGCCGGTCCCCCATGGGAAGCTGGAGCAACTTTGGCAGGCTGTCCTTGGCAGGCTGTCCTTTCTGCAGTGTCACAGCAGATGTGGGGACAGCAGAGGGGTCTCAGGGGAGAAGTGCCAGGCTCCAGAAACATCAGCTGAAACTGATGGGGCTGCCTAAAAATCCTGGATAGCGATGCTGCAACCCCCCCTGGGTGTAGAGGAGGCCACGGGGAGCCTCTCCTCGGGCAGAGAGGGGACACAGCCCCATCCAGCCCAGGGCCAGGGCTGCTCCACAGCCAGGGTCAGTAACAGCGAGCCCTGGGAGGGGACCCGCAGCAGGGCTGGGCAGGAGGAAAAGCTCCTCTCTCCTTCCTCATGACGCAGCAGCCTGAAATCAACATTCAGCCCAGCCCTGCTACAGCCCGCTGCTCCTTATTTACCCTTCAAACAGGAAAAGCAACTCTCAAAAGCACAGCTCGTTTACAAATTTGCTGTCAAACGTTCCTGAAGGGCTGCTTTAGTTGGCATCAGGCTCATGAGCTCTCAGCACCCATCTCACCAGTGACAATTCCCCACGGGGCTCCAGCGTGGTTGCCAGCACAGAGGTTCAGCAGACTGCAGCCCCGAATTTCAAAGGTAGGAGGGGTCCCAGCCCCTGGGGGAGCCCAGCGTGGGGGTGGCAGGGCCTGTCCCAGTGGTCAGGTTGGCAGTGGGACAGAGGGCAGCAGGAGGACTCTCCTGGGTAGGAAATAGTTCATGCTCCAATTTACAACCACACCCTCTCCGCGGGGTGAAGACACTCCAGGATTTGACCAGGTAGAAAGATTTCTGGGTTTAAGTCAAGTGTCCACAAGGGTGGCTGCTCTCCTCAGCACAATGGTGCTGCCCTTCCTCCCTTCTCCTTTGGATTTTAAGGAAGAAAAGCTTGTTCCCAGACTGAGCAAGGCCAGATCACAGCTTGTCCTGAGACAGCATTTTGCAGCCTAATACTTGAAATCTACTTTGCATCGTCCCAGAAGAAAAGCAGCACAGCTGTGATTGAAATTGTCCTCACTGCTATCAGCAGAACAGAAAAGGCTGGTCCATCGCTGAGAACAGGGCATGAACAAGGAGCACATGGGGCTGCAGGCAGGGGAGGGTTCTGAGGCTGCAGAAGGCAGTGAGCTCGGGCAGTGCAGCCTGTTCCAGGACTTCATCAGGGCGGGACCTTCTGTGTGATAAGAATTTGTATATCTTTGATGACGTCCTCACTGTTGTAAATGTGACTGAACATAGCAATTATCTTCTCATCTAGAATCTGCCTGGCTTTGGTGGGTTACTGGCACTCTTTAAGGCATTGCCTTCTTTCCTCAGGGTGACCTGTGGCTGTCAGTCCTTCCCAGCTGAGCTCTCTGCCCACCACCATGCGGGTAACAAGTAAGTAGGGATACACATTTACTTTTCTCTGTCTGTTTTTCTATGGTTCTTTTTGCCTCCTCCTCATTTACATGATGCCTTCCAAGCCCAGCAACCCTGCTCTTCCCCTGCCAGGGACATGGGAAAGGGCCTTTGTATAAGCATCAGGTTTTTACAAGATTTGTGTAGATTTCAGCCTGTTATATTTTTCCCAGTGAAACCTTCTGTGACTGGGAAGAGATGGCTATTGAGACGTTCCTGGTTCCATAAGAGCCATTCAGCTGCAATAAAAGTACATTTTTCTGCTCTCTTTCCATGCAGGACTGGAACGTTTTGCTCTGATGAGCGCTGCTTTAAAGCCAAATGCCAATCACAGTTGTATCAGCAGCTGCTCAGCTGTAGCTAGTGACTAATTGGGGGATAGCAGCCTTCCCAGCACTGGGAACATAAGAAATATTTGGATTTACATAGCTTTCTGAGTAATTATCAGATTTACTTTAACATAGAGAAAAATATGAATAGTGCCTCCCAGCAGAGCAGTAATGCCTATCTGAGCATCACCACATACTCTGGAGATGGTAATTAAGAGATCAGAATCCATTTGGAAGGCGAGGGATTGTTAGCTGCCTTCCCACACCATGCAAGCACTGGCTGTCACCCTGTTCCTGGTGAGCTGGGGACACACATCCCGGTGAAGCAGAGGGATGGATGATCGGGTGCCTGCCCCGTGCTGCAGCTGCTGCTCCCAGCCCGGCCCTCTGCCCCGCCCGCAGGTGTGATCCGCTCCGTGGTGCTGCTCCTCACCCTGCTGGGCACGTGGTTCATCATGCAGACCTACTTCCAGCACAGCTGGAAAGCCATCAGCCTGCGGAGCTGGCTCGGTGAGGCACCAGGGGCTCCAGAGGGATCCGGAGGGAGGCTGGGAGAGGTTCCATGGGGAGCCAGCCCCCAGAGCTGGGTGGAGCTGCCCTGACCGCTGGTATTTGCAGTCTCTGGCCGAGGCTTTGGCCACCAGCTCTGACCACAGGGCAGCGTGGTGTGGTGGGAGGCTGCCCCGGGGTGGGTCCAGGGATGCCTGCCACCATGGGAAGCAGTTTTAGAGAGCTGGTGCCTGAACAGCTGCTCCTGGCTTGGGGAAGAGCCAGCAGCTCTCCAGGGTGTCTAATCCTGCTGCTTGATACCCACAGGTGCCACGAGGAAGCCCAGCAGTGAGTATCACTCTCGACTTTATCACACAACTCCACTCCAGGGTCCAGGGGGATGGTGGAAGTGTGAGATCTCCTTCAAGGGCCCCTTCCCTGAGGCAAAAATCCCCCTCTCCCAAACAGGGGGGGTTTTGCTACTGCACACAGCAGTGGGGTCTTTGGCAGGCCCCTGCCTTGGCCAAGAATGGGGAAACCATGGGCAGAAAAGCCCCAGGGGTCTTGCCTTGGACACCAGCTCCGAATGCTCCCAGCGTGTGCCACACCTGGAGCAGCACCTGGCCTTGGCACCATAAACCTCAAACAAGAAGCTGGTCCCAGCCCCAGGACAAGCTTCCTTCATGCAAGAAGTTGGTCCAGGTGTTGCCCCCTTTGAGGGCCACTGTATCCTGGTCCAGCCCTGCTCATTCCCTCAGGGACAGGGCCAGTGCCTCCCCATGGGGACAAAGCCAGGACTTTCAACTCCACTCCTCCCTCACAGGTGAGAGGCTGCCCCGGCACAAGTGTGGGAACCAGAAGAGCTGCCCCCAGAATTATTTTGCCTTCAAGATCATCAGTGGTGCTGCAAATGTGGTGGGACCCTCGATCTGCTTTGAAGACTTGGTGTAAGTGGCACATGGCAGGGACAAGGCAGCCATGGCTGGCCTGGCCTTCAAGAGGGCAAGTTTGGCCTCTGCCAAGCACATCAATGGCCATCACAGTGTATTTGTGGTTAAAAAATTTGTAAATAGATTTCTTTGCTACCACTTCTGGTTATTTTGCCATCCAGAGCTACTTCACCCCACCAGAGTTTCACTGGCATCAGCATCTCCAGGGCATCCCTGCACTCACTGGTGCTCTCTGCTTTCCTTTCCAGCCTCATGAGCAGCGTGAAAAACAACATTGGCAGGGGCCTGAACATTGCACTGGTGAATGGTGAGTCAGACAGGCACTGACCCCTGCTCCCCACTTCCTTCCCCAGGAAAGCACAGGCCACTGAAAACCCCATCCCAGGCACTGGAGCTGAGCCAAAAGCACATCCATGGGGAGCACAGCCACAGTTATGGTTGCAAGCAGTGCCAGTGAGAAGGGAACAGCTCCACAAACTCCTCCAAGCAGCACAATCACCATCACAGCAGTCACAACACACTGAGGGGAGAGCAAAGCATTTTGCTCATGGCCAGGCAAAGCCCAGAGCCACTCCAGTGAAAATTCACTGTGCTTGTTTTCAATTTTAACCTTTCAGGAACAACTGGGCAGCTCCTGAAAGCCGATGCCTTCGACATGTACTCTGGAGGTGAGCACAGTCACCCTGCTCCTTGTGCTTCCCAGCCAGGGCTCACACCAGCACTGCTGGCTACTTCAGCTGCTTCTCTGTCATGTATTTAATGATAAAGTCAAGTGGGCTTTGACCAGACTTGCCAGTCTGGGTGGTAAAAGCCCAGCTTTCTCTGAGGCCATCAAGCCTGGAGTCCTCACAATGCTTCCACATCCAAGATTGGCTTCTTGCTCTTTTTACAAGTGTGCAATAGGCTGGAAAACCAGCATTCACTAACCTGAATAAACCAAGGCACTTGAGACTTGAGAAAGGTACTTTCTGAGATCAGGTAGTTACACTAATGCTGATACTTTGCAACCTGTAACTCAGATTTTGCATACTGGTGGTGGCTGAGCAGCTGCTCATTCCCCTGCTTTCACAGCAGGATAAAAGGGAGCTCGGGGAGACAGAGTCCCTCAATCTTGGGTTTGCAACCTACTTTTGGTAACTGGAGTTTTAAGGAGAATCACCAATATAATGAGATTTCCAGCCAAATTTGCGAGTGAGATGCTCGGTGGGAGAGGCACTGGGAAGAAGGCAGCAGTCAGCTCATGTGCCACTAGATGGGGCATTGGATTCAGGCATCCCACAGATGCGGGATGAGGAGTAATTCCCCCAGTACAGCCAGAGGCACACTGGCAGGGAAGGCGGCTCTGAGGCCAGGCAGGTTTATTTCTTGTGTTGAGCAGTAAATTCCACAATTGGATTTCAGAGTTAGCAAGCAAAGTTTAGGAGGAATTTCCACCCTGCCTTTGTTCTAAAAGGAGGATGCCAGTCCTGTGCACTGCAGGAGAGTCCAGGTGGGAACACGGGACGGGGAATGCATCGAGCCCACCATGCCCCCAAATCCTGGCTAGCACCAGCACAGTCAGGTTATTTCCCACCAACCCAGAGGAGGCTCCCCCAGCTACCATGCAGAAGTACCTACTAAATCCCTTTTCTCTCTCCCTAATGCTCTTCTCTCCCAGACATTACCAAGCTGCAAACCTTCCTCCAAGGGATCAAGCGTGGCACCCTTGTGCTGACAGCAAGCTACGATGATGCTGCCACAAAGTGAGTTTGCCCACGGGAGCAACACCAGGCTCCCCAAAAGCACACAGCTGGGGGAGCTGGACATGCTGCTGCCACCAACAGAAAGGGTAAAAGAGGGGACACCCACCTGGCACCACAGTGACACCTTCTTACCCTCTTTCAGGATGAATGACAAAGTGCGGGCGTATTTCACGGAGCTGGGCAGCAGCCACGTGGGCAAGCTGGGCTTCCGGGACAACTGGGTCTTCTTGGGAGCCAAAGGGCTGATGAACAAGAGCCCCTTTGAAAAGGTAATGGCCCTCCCCTGCCCTGAGCTCTGCAGGCTCCATCCTCTTCATGGATGCCACATCTCACCCACCTGTCTGCAGAAGACAGTGGCACCATCTCCCACGCCAAACCGAGCTGCAGCTTTTGCCACCTTGCAAACTTGTTCCAACCTCCTCATTCATCTTCTCTCCCTCTTTTTCCTGCAGCACATTAAAAATGATAAAGAGACAAATAAATACGAGGGCTGGCCTGAGCTGTTGGAGATGGAGGGCTGTGCCCCCAGGAAGATGGATTAGCATCAGACTCCAGCCTGCCATGGAGGGCAGCTTCACCAGTCACACAGGGCCACCAGCCCCATCCTGGGGACTGCAGCCTCTCCACTGCCAGGTCACAGAGTCCAGCAGCTGCTGCCTGCTCATGGGAGCTGGCTGTTTCACAGCAGGAACTGTGCAGGGCTTGGAGAAGAGCTGTACAAGTGCCTGCAGAGCTGAGCAGACACTGCAGGCTGCAGCCAAATCATCCTCATCTGTGGGTCAATTTGGGGTATTTTATTTTTCTATCTTTTAACTAAAAACTTTGTAGAAGATTTTTTAAATTTCTTAAATGAGATTTTGAATTATAAACCACTACCTTGTCCCTTCCATTCTCAAGCAGAATCAGCACTTTCCCCCACAGGCAAAGCATGCCAGGTCCTCTGCCACCAAGTCGAGCGTGGCCACCACCCATCCCACAGCCCTGCACACAGGAGCTCCCCCTCCCCACATGGCACAGGGCAAAGTCATCCCTGGGGATGCTCAGACTTTGGTGGCTTCCCCTTGGAGCTCTTGCCAGTGTCCTACAGTCTCCTACAGCCACAGTAAGGCCAGAAGTCCACAGGGATAGCATGCAGCAATGTAGGCTAATATTTGCAGACCAGAGTATCATTCCTGGGTGTTACAAACTGGTTTAAACCCAGAAGAGTGTAGAAAACTAAGTCTCTGTGTATAAAAGAGAAAGGACTTTGAAGGTTCAAAATATTCCCAAAAACAGATAAAAAAAGATAAAAAAACAAACAAGATTAAATGTTGATGCCAAAAAAATGGCTATATTTTGATTTAATAGTAAGAGAGGCAAAGAAAAAGAAAGTGAAAAGTAAGGAAAAGTTAGAAAATACTAAGGTTACTTTTAAAAGCAGAGGATAGGTCACCACCTCACTGTGCTACCTTGGTTGCTGCTTAGACAGGGTGGAGGGAGCAGAGCAGGTTTTGCACTGGTTTTTTTCTGCTGTTTGAAGCATCTCATCTGCCCTCCCCGATCTCTGGAGCCGTGGCTGGGATGTGGCTGCCTGTCCTCAGGATGCAGGAGCTGTGCTCAGTCTCTGCAGCTGAACCTTGGTCTGCTCATGGTGCTCTCTCCCTGCCACAGGAGCAGAGCAGGGCAGGGGTTCCACAGCTCCCTCCTGACTTCAGTCCAGGGCTGCAGGACCGGGGGTTCTCCCCGAGCTGAGTCAGCTCCCAGAGGCCTCAGGGTGTCCCACAGCAGGCGATGGTGCTGGAGGGGGGGAAAGACAAAGGTCAGGGATTCTGCCCCTCACTTTCCTCTCCACATCTTGCACCAGTTTTGCCTTCCTTTTGATGGGCCTCAAGGTGAGCTACTCACAGTCCATCCCACCCATAGTTTTCAGGTGTTCAAGAGTGATTATGACAAGCACACATCATGACAGAGCACTTTTTGAAGCCATTCTCTTATTATCATGTTCTTACACTGGGTTAAATCCAAGCTAAATCCTTGGCACATTCCCATCAGGATAATGCCAGGGATGTGCCAACCTTGCTTTGCGCGGATGGATGGATGGATGGATGGATGGATGGAGGGATGGATGGATGGATGGACGGACGGACGGACGGATGGACGGACGGATGGATGTGCAGGTTTCTTGAGCAGCTGAAGTTGTGCAGCACAACCAATAGGTGGGAGCCTTTTACCGATGGAGCCGGAGCCAGCGCCGTTCTGGGCGATTCAACGCGCCCGGGCTGGACCCGCCCGGCTCAGCCGCACGCCGGGAGCTGCAGCCCAGCCTGGGGCCAGCCAGCACCACTGGAGAGGAAAGATCCCTGCCCAAAGGAGAGCAGGAAAGCCCCACAGTGCTCCTAGAGCAGTCCCCACGCTGCTGCCCAACACCGAGCAGGTCCTGGGGAGCATCTGCCCCCGCTCCTGTCCGGATGCACCCGCCAAGCACGGTCTGTTCCCAGCCCCTCCCTGAGCCCGGCACTGCTGGGATCAGATGAGCTGCACGGGTGATGGCTGGGCTTATCTGTCATCAGAGACAGGGATGAATTTGCATCATGTACAGACTTTAATTTCCGATGATTGTATCTGGGTTTTCCCCATTCTCTGAAGCAGACCAGCGGTTTTGCAAAACATGAGGATGGAGTGTTTCTCCTGGAGCATTTGGAGCTGCTCGGGATAACAGATTGTCCTGCAGAGTCTTCTCTGCTTCCAGCAGCCCCTGCACAGCACCTAGCAGGCAGCTCACAGGGTTATGGGAGCCCTCAGGTCACCCCAGAGGAGCAAAAGTGAGGAGCACAGGCAGGACAAGGCCAGGAAAGGACACAGCCTGTCCTGTGCTGGCCACCTGCAGAATGAAACCCTGGATCCAAAACTCAACACCACCAACCAACTGGTTTTCCCTAAAAAAGGAAAAATCCCCACATAAACTGTGTAACACCTGTAAGAACTTCCAAAGGCAGAACTGAAATAAAACCCCAAAACAGCCATCACAGAGGAATCCCCGAAGAGGTTGTAGTATTTTATCCCAGCTTATCCTCCCAAGCTCTTAGCACACACCTGATGGCACTGAGGGAAACCTCTGCCATAAATCGATCCTTAAATCTGCTGCAACAACAGCAGTTAATCCCAAACGCTGAATCATCCCTACCCATGGCAGCAGCAAGAAATAACACAACGAGCAGACACAACAGCCCTGCCGAGCTGCCAGCATAAATATGCCAACTATTTTAAGCCCCTCAAAGGATCTAGATTCACTCATAAACCAAACTGAAAAGAGCCCAAGAGCTGTAAAGGTGGCTCCACAGGGTAAACCAGAGCACAGCATCAACTACAGCCCCAAAAACAACCAGCCCCATTCAGCCGCAGGAAACTCTTCCTACCCCTTCGCAATGCACATTAGAAATCTGGTTTAAAGCCAAAATAAAGGAAATGTATGTTTCAGCACCCTATAGGCAGTTAAAACTAGCTCTGAATCCATCACAGAGCAGTTACTAAGGTACATCACTATTTTCAAGAAATAGGAAGAGCTTAAAGAGGGAGACTTTCAGTAGCAGCCAGTGTTCTGAAGAGCCATTCCTGCCAAAGTCCCTGTGTCCTGATAAGTAAATCAGAGTTTTTTAAATATCCAGACACTGAGAGGCAGGGAATAAATATGGATTCATGAGTCAAATTGAACTTGCTAATTTCTTTAAAGGAATCTGAAAAGGACAATGGGTGCAGGGACAGCAATGTCCAAATGAGGTTTTGCAGTGCCATGGCATTTTGAAAGCCATGGCTTTGAAAGCCATGGCTTTCATGTATTACTGTATACTGTATTACTATGGGGACAGGCACCTACCAGGCTGGTTTGCACAGAGTCTTCACCAAACACAAGCCCAGACTCCCAGGATGCAGCTTCAGGTAACCTGGGCTCACCTGGGGTCACAGGAGGCACCAGGGCTGCAGCAGCAAACACGCAGCCAGGGGTGTTTGTGGGAGCAAAGTTTGCAAACTCCAGTGCTGCAACAGGAGCCAAGGGCCAGGATGCAGACAGGCGGCAGAGGGATAATCTTCCTTTATTTTTTGGGGTCCATTTGGGCAAAGCACCAAAGGAGTATCGAGGAAAGATGCCACGGGCAAGGACCTGCGGGTGCCGGGCCGCAGCTGGGCGAATCCGCATCCTGTGACATCTTGCCCTGTCAAGTGCAATTACTGTAATCTTCCACAGCCTCTCAAAATACGGATCCCGGCTTAGAAACCGGGCATCCACAGCATGAAAGCTGCCTTTGTGCCCGGGCAGAGCCTGGGTGCGAGCCAGCCGTTAGGTGCATGAAGAAAATGAGTTCTCCACGTGCTGGAAGAAAGGAGGAAAAGCAAGCTTTCCCCCCCGAGCCCGCCACAGCCGGGCTGGATTTCACGCACGTCTCCCCTCAGCGGGCGCGGAGGGGCTGGGAGCAGCAGGGCCCGGCCCCGCGGGAGTGACGGGGCCGCGGCCGCGCAGAACCGGCGGGACCCGGGCAGGGAGCGCGGCCGACCATGGGGGCGTCTCACGGCAAAAAGGTAAAAAAGGTACCGGGGCGGTTTTCCTCAGGGCTGCGGCGGTGAGAGGGGATGGAGAAGGCTCCCTCTGCTCACGTGGGGCTTGTTGTGCCCCGCGTGTGCCGATGGCAGCCGGGGATTAGAGGGAACGGACCCGCTCCTGGGTGTGGGCGCCGCTCGTCAGGGCCGGATTAAGTGATTCCGTCTAATGGGCTCAGCATCGGGGCTTTCAGGACAGCGAGGAGGGGATCAGAGCGCTGCAAGCGTTGCTTTAGGACAGACAAAGTTTGGTTCTCTGGGGAGAAATGTCAGATTTGTTCTGAGTGCCTCCAGCAGCCTCTGGGATGTCTCCTGGAGGTGCAGGGCAGAGCAAGCCCTGAGTGGTTCTTGGCCTGGAAGTTGGTGCCAGCTCCCTCCCAGGACAGGGAGGGGCTGAGCCTGGTCCCACAGCACCATCATGTATCCCTGTCCTCCAAATCCCCTGGGGAGAGAGGTCAAACAGCTCCAAATTGAAACAGTTGGAAACCCCAAATGGAGTCAGAGCCCGGCAGAGGTGGCTGGAGATGGTTGTGCTGAGGATGTTGTTGGATGTCATTTTGCTCCCATGGCTGATGACATCAGTGCCTGGAGAGGCATCAGCCCTGCTCAGTTGCAATGCCCTGTCTGGAGTAAGACTTCCATAGCCCATCTGCCAGCTCTAAGAGAAACATACTTGTGCACCACACTAGGTAATAACTCCCACTGGAATGGGGACAGCAGTGACCCTTTGCCCCAGCAGGGACCCCTCATGCTCAGCTGAGCATGACTGTGGCCTTCAGAGGTACGGGCACTAAGTGCCTTTCAGAATTTTGCCAACTTGCTGGACTTTCTTCCAAAACCAAAGCTAGATACCCTTTCAGGGCAAACATGTGAAAAAGCAACCCACTGGCCAGTGTGACCAACACCCAGGAGGAAAATCAGAGCTGAAGTGGGACTAGTAAACATTTATCCATTTTTCTGGGCTTCTGACAAGTGCCAGGTACAGGAGGTGCTGCTCCCAGCCAGCCCCGAGCTGCTCCAGCTCCATCCCAGGTACCAAGGCCACGCTGGCTCCAGCACACACAGGAGCCCTGGTTGTTCCCGTGGCTCAGGACTACAACACACCCAGGAGGAGCCATGCTCTGCCCACAGCTAATCCCCAGCCCCTGCTCACGTGGCCCTGACCTTCAGGCCCCGGCGCATTTGTGGAGGCATTACTGGAAGCAGGGAAATAAGCTGGTTAGGTCAGGCTTGGCTCAGCGCCACCCAGTTAAACCCTGCTGCATACAAAGCAGCCCATGCCAGCCTCCTGACCACCAGGCCAGACTGCTTTTGGACAGCTTTCCCCGCTGTTCCCTCTCTCTGAAACACCAGGATCCCACCACAGCCCTGCACTGAATGGCCTGGCTTTGAAACGCTGCCGGGAGCTCGGGCTCTCCAGCTTCCTGGCAGCTCCTAAAAGCTGAGGCAGTTTTACTTTCATGGGTACCAAAAGGTCAGAGATGTCACTCCCATTTCAGCCTCCCAAATGTTGCCTGAGTTGACAAAAGCCTGTGCCACTGCCCAGCTGGCACCAAGCAGGGATGTCTGACTGGCAGCTCCTGGTCCTTTACCCTTAGGCTCATGCTGATGGGAGATGAAAACAAGACAACTCTTTCTGCTGCCTTTTCAGGGTGGGCGTGAACAGCAGGATCCAGCTCTCCTGGAGAGCAGGATGAGTCCAGCTGACAGGAAAGCTTCCCTTCCCCCAGCCCTTGCAGAACCAGGGCTCAGGGACCTGCCAGGCCTGAACCCATCTATCAGCAACAGCCCAGAGAGGAGGCACAGTGAGCACAGAGCAGGGCTCAGCACCCCTGGCCAGCACAGCCTGCATTAGCAGTCTCAGCTGCACTCTTCTAGGCTTAGTCCAGAACAGCACTCCAAGGGGATTACAGTAGTGGATTGTGGAGTGCAAGGCAATCCCCAGCTCCACAATAAAAGGGACTGGAAAGGCTGCCAGTGTGGCTCCAAGGACATTTTTGCTTTTAAAGGCTGCATCTAGTCCCAAAAAACCTGTTCTTGTATCAGTGGGCCCAAGCCAACAGCAGGGCTCCAGCAAGACACACATTTTTGCTGGGCTGCCCATCTTTTGAAGGGAAGGCAAGGACTTTGCCACAGGCTGGTTCGTGGATGCTGCAGAGCTGGTGCTGATTCTCTGATGAGCTGGTGATGATTCCCTGCTGATTCCTCTGCTCTGCAGGGCTTCAGCCCCACTGGTGTGGCTGACATCTCTCTAACCTCAGCAAACATCCTTCAAATAATCTGCAAGCACAGCCTCATCAGCAACAGATCCAGGGCAGATGCTCCAGACCCTCTGGCAGTGGAGGAGGTTGTTCCCAGGCACCTGCACCCCTCCACTTTTCTCCACGTTTTCTCAAGGCAGAGTTTGCATAGTGGCTGTTTCCCCAGGGAAAGTTCTCTGTCCCCAAATTCCCAAGAGTGTCAGTTTACACTAATGTCAGATGAGCCCGGATTAGCCCTGCTGCTGAGCAGGGAGCTTTGCTCTGTGGCTGGTTTAGAACAACAAGAGGCAGCACGCCAGTGCCAGGGAGAGAGGCTCTGCTTGTTCAGGCAAACCACAGTACCTGGCTGCCCATGCTGAAAACAGGGCTTTGAGAACATCCTTGAAAACTCCTCCATCTGAGCAGGACAGGACAAGCACTTCTGGGAGCTGCTGGTGGGATGCCATGGATGGTGGGATTTCCCCACAAGCACCACTAGTGCTTGTCCCACTTCTCCCCACTAGTGAGGGATCCCCACAGTCTGGCCAGAGAAGTGTTTTAGCCTGTGCCACAGAAGGACAAAGAGGTCTGAAACAGCCAGAACCTTGTGACAGCCCAAGGAAGATCCATGGTCCAGCAGCCCCTCTCACCTGGGAGGAAATATTACTCCAAGGCAGAGAGCTGGGACACCTCTGCTCCATCATGCTCCAGAGCAGCAGGCACAGTGGGATTTTCCTGGCTCTCCCTGACAAGTATTTCAGAAAGCTGGCAGCCAGTGTTCCTGCAGGCTCTTTGAAAGCATCCCTGTGCCTGGGCAGCACAAGATCCCTCTGAGGGACCCTGCCTGCTCTGACACTGCAGCCCCAGCCATCCCCCCCATCAGCCAGGGCTCCAGGGCTGCTCCCCTGTCTTCAAGAGGGGCTGCAGCTGCCAAGGCCCCTGAGCAGAGCAAGTCCCACCAACAGTCACAGAATGACAGAGGCTGTTTGGTGGCACTGGCCACAGGAACAATCCAAAAACCAGATGGCAACCAGGAATCACAATGTTTCAGTGTCCTTGAGCATTGTGCTTCTTGGGGAGAAGGGTTTGCATGTGCTGCCTGCAACAAGCCTTGCTTAGAGGGGCAGGAATGAGAGCTACAAAGGCACAGCAGTAAAGTCCCAAAGTGCCTCAGGAGTGGGCTCATTAGTGATAAAAAGGCCATTTCTGGGCAAAAATAACACACAACTAGAAAATAACAGCTCTGTATCATGAGACAGCAAACATCTCTAAGTCCTCTCATCTCTCTGACACAGCACAGTCCAGAGTGGGAGAGCTGGGCCAGGGCTGGTCCCAAAACCTCCACAGAAGCCCTCTAAAGTGACTTTATCCTGCCTCTTGCCTTCCTCTTCTTTAACCCTTTAAGGTCCCACACATGGGGACTCTAAGCAGAGACACTTTTGTAGCTTTTAAAGTGAATAACATGCTGTAGCATCCCAGCTCTTAGAAGCCAAACTCATTACAGTGAGGCTGCTCTAGCTCCTAGAATGAGATCACAGCTTGATTTCTTACTTCTCCATCCCAAGCACCTAGACAGCATCAGTAAAGCAGCTCCAACACCCAACACAACCCACTCCTGCCTCCAAACAGGCTGACATTCTGCTCCTGAGGGAGCCCAAACGGGCTCAGTGAGACAGGGAACTAACTTGGACACAGCTAGCCCAGGCTGAAACTCTGCCTTCATGTGTGACAAGCAGCACAAGGGTTTGATCCATGGGTTTGTGGAGGAGTGTGCTGCCAGCCCCTCCAGGGCAAGGGCAGAGGTTATCCAGCCCTGGCTAATGCTGCCTGCAGCACTGGGGCTGCAAGGGAGTCATGGAGAGGGCTCAGACTGAAGGGAGGTGCACGATGCGCTCACGGGGAGACCAAGACCAACAATGCATGGGAAATGCTGCAGCTGCTGGCTCTGGGATTGCTCAGAAGCCCTCAAATAAAAATGGATTAAAGTAATTAAAGGCTTCACTGGTTCACTCTGCTCCTGGGGGGGCTTAAGTGGCATCTGCTGCCTCCTCCTGAACCCTGCATTAATAGGGATGCTTCGTGTCTTCCTTTGCTCCATTTGCAGCCCATAGTGGCATTTGCAGCCTGGCAGGTGGCATCTCATCCCAAACAACAGCCAAACTTCCTCCCTTTTGGCCCCTTCCTTTGGGGTCTCCTCTGTACAGGACCCAGTTGGCACACACTGCCTGCAGGGATCAGACCCCACTCTGCTTTGACCCTTCGCTACCAGCAGTGCCTGGGGCTGGTCAGGCATTTCTGCCCTTGCTTTTCACAAACTCCATTTTTCCGAGGTAAGGACCAATTCAAGTGACCTTGGGCAGGTAAAGAGCCCAACAAGGGAGTGTCATAACAGCAAATTTCTGATGGCAGCTTTATCCTTGGCCCCCAACATATGGTCCCTAGTTGTGAAATGGAGAGATGATGCCATTGCAGCCTGGCAACTCTAGGACAGCATGACACTGTGCCAGAAATAAACACTGTCCCTATTAATCATGTGGCATAAGCCTTGCTTTTCACAAAACAACATTCTTCAAGGCACTTTAGAGTGTCTTAATGGTCTCTCTGCAGCATGACAACAATTCACTCCAAAGCTGTTGGAGCCCTTTTGTGCCAGTGACTGATGTTCTTCCTGTGCAATCAGCAGCATCCCCAGAAATAGTGAAGCAGTCTTTCATATCAGCAGTGGTATCACATCTCCAGCACAGGGCAAGAATAAGCTCCTGAGACACATAAAAAATGGTTTATCCATTGCAGCAGCAACATCTTTTAACTGCTGCTGACAACCCTGAGGTGGGCGATACAGGTATTTCCAGCAGTGAACAGGGCTTCAATTTGGCTTTGCCCTGGTATGCAGAGGTGGTGTGTGCTCTGCACTTTGCAAGGGACCAGATGAAAAAGCACTGAACTGCAAGCAAGGATTTCCTTAGGGACCAAGGCAGAACAGCTGGTCCTTCAGTGCGTGCACTGCCCTGCTTTGTGCCAAGAGCCTCTTCGTGCCCTCCTCACTGGGATGTCAGGCTTCACAGTCAGCTCCAATGCTGACAAACGAGCCTTGAGCAGCAGCTGCTGTGGGGCTGAGCCCTGCCACTGATTGCTCTCATTAATCTGCAGGAAATTTTCTGCTGAGGTCTGGTGTGTCACATTGCACCCCCAAGCCGTGTGCTGGGAGCAGCCTTAGCTCAGCCATGGTGGAAGTTCCACCAGGCTCCCTGCCCTGGGGCTGGCAGCTCCAGCAAGCCTCCATCCCCATGGATGCTGCCTCCCTGCTTTAGTTGTTTTTTTTCCTTTTTTGTTGACAGTCAGTGACATGGGACTCAATTTGCCAGCTTTCACACCACAGGAGGGCTGTGCTTGCCTTCTGGGGCCACAGGGATTTGGAGGGGGAATAACATTGGTGAAAAAGACAGGCAGGGGTCAGCACAGCACTCATGTGTGTCAAATTGTGTGTTCTTTATGAATAAAATAACACCAAGCACTATTTGAAGCTTTTACTATTTTCTACTCGACTAGGCAGCAAAGTGGCCACCTGGCACAGACACTGGCACAGGAGCTGAGGAGTGTCAGCCTGACCCCACAGGCAGATCAAGAGCCTGATCCCTTCTGTAAGCCCAAATTTACAAATTCCTGTGGTCAAAATATCCTCGAGGTTGCTGGCTGGTCTCGTGAGAGTGGCCACATCATCTGCCCTCAGCTCACTTCAAGCCAAGAAAGGCTGCAGACTTGTAGAGGTCAAAAGACCAGTAATGAAATCTTACACCAATAACTTGATATTTCTTAGAGTCCTTTGCAATATGATAGTGAAATCAGCCATGGTTGTGGCCAGGGACCAGGAGTAACACAAGCTCAGCTTGGTTTGAAAAGCCAGTTCCCTCTGGGCAGGTGTGCATGGAGGGTTGGACACAGGAGGCACAGGACAGGGATGGGGCTGGGCTGAGGCTCACACTGGATGCTGTGGTGGCTCCCAGACCCCTTCCCATGACAAGGGCAGCACCGTGGCAGCAGCTTTTATAGCTGCTGGCTCAGGAATGCTGGGATGTGACTGGACACCGACTCCTGGGAGCCTGCCCACCCCGATTGCAAAACCTGCCAATGTAGCAGTGTCCCACAATGAGCTGGGAGCACAGGAATGTGCACAGTCAAGCTCCCTGCCAAGGAGTAACCCTCCCAAACCCGGCACTGCTCTGCCTCTGCAAGAGACAGGAACATCTCACAACAATCCTGAGAGCAGCTTCGTTGTGACCACCACCAGGAAGGCAGAGCCCAGTCTGCAAGCTCCAGAGGGAGCAGGGTGTTATACTGCCTTTCCTAGCCCTCAAGAAATTTTGGAAATTCATCCAAACTGCAGTGCTTCCTTTTTGGCCAATGCCTTCAGGGAATTAGCAGCAGTGTGAGGCATTGTGTTGTGCTGCTGATTTTCTGTGTTTCTCCTTACCAAAACCACAGTGTCATCCCAGCAAACATGAGCCCCAGCTTGCTGAATCAAATAAGCCTCAACACCTCACATGGCAGGACTTTGCAGCAAAACAATCGAGCTGACAGATTTTTGTGCATTGACATCACAGATGGGAAAAAGTCTTACTAATCCTCCAAAGTTCCTTCCAGTGGATGATTTCATTGATGTTTCTGGATCAGTCCCAGCTGCTGCAAATGAGCAGAGATAGACCAAAAACCAGCAATAACACAGGAGATTTGGGCAGCAGCTCAGATGGCATCTCAGAGTCCAGGGGCATATACGAGACATTTTCATACAGAGCACTGAGAACAGCAAAAGGTATTTGGGGCTAATCAAAAGGAATGGTAGAGAACAGTTTAGTTAACCTCTAAGTCACATGTTTTGTGGCTTCATCACACACAGAAATGTTGGCTTCGATCTCCCAGGCATCAGTGAACCTTGTTCCAGGTCCTTTCAAAGTCTCTGTGTTTAGCAATAAGACTATTTTAATCAATGGATGTGGTCATTCACTGAACACCCATGTCAGGAGCTGCTACAGCACCTTAGGGACAAAGTATCTTTCTCTGAGTCTGTCTACTCCTAAACAAGTTGAGCAACATCTAACCCTGCTAGTGGTGTCTCCCTCCCAAACCAGACCTGTGGGAGTCACATCAGCCCGAGTGACATTTCACCCACTTTTATACCTCTTTATCACCCGGATCAGATTGCAACAATTTCTTACCTAATTCATTAGCTCAGACTTTGGCTACAGTGCAATACAGATGCTCTGATATTGCATCTTAATGGCACCTGTATTGATCTGAACCTGCCTGAAGCCATTCCCATCACCCTTTCCGTGGCTCGCACTCTGACCGTGCTGATTTCCCTGCTCTCGTCAGAGCACAAACAGAGTCCAAAACTACTGTCAGCTGTGCTACAAGTAAACAGCACAGCACCCACACGTGGGACAAACAACACTGATTAATGGTTTATTCAAATTGGCTGGCTTTAAGCTCCAGTAGGAGCATTGCACCCCCCTGGTGTGGAGCCAGGGAGGAGGACAGTGGTTAGAGCTGGTGGTTCAAAGCAGCCCATGCCTGTGATGCTGCCTCCAGGAGCAGGAGTTCTGCTGTGCATCAGAGTCAAGGCCAGGAAGAGTCCTGCCAGGACACAGTGATGCCCAGGATGCTTGGGAGTAACGCAGAACCGTGCATGTAAAGCATGGAACTACTTACTATTTATACCTTGTGTTGCTTTGTGGGATTTAACCCACTTAATCACCAGGCTAATTCCAGCTGAAACAGTGTGTGTCCTCACTGACATGGTCAAAGCAGGATGGGGATCCCAGGGAGGAGGAGCTGGCCTGCAGGCTGGAAGCAGCCCCTGCTCCCATCAGCAATGTCTCCAGGACTGTCCTGCTCAGCTGCAGAGGGGCACAGTGTTACCATCTGATACTAGATTTTATTACTACTTCTTACTCCTGCAAGATGAAGTCACACAGAAGTGGTTTTCACATGGAAATAGAAGGGTTTGGGAAATAGCAGAAATAAATAGAAGGGTTTGGGAAATAAATTTTCTGCCCATTTACTGCAACACAAACTCTTTGTCTGAGTCCTCACTGTGACAAATTAAACCCTCTGACTGTAACACCTGTCCTTCAGCTGGCTGGGGACAGAGTGCCATAAGCTGCTTTGTCCCATAGGGAGCAGGCAAAAGTCTCCATCACCTGGGCAATCATTAACTGCCCTGGTGAGCTGGGGAGGTGCAAGGAGAAGCTGCCCTGCTCTGCAAATACACTAATGGCTCAAGTGGAGATTAGCAGGAGTGCGTTACCAACAAACCTGTGCCAAGAGGTGACAGGGTACCAGAGACCCAGCATGGTCTGACCATTTACACATCCCCTGCCTTTGGCTTTGCCACCACCAAGGTCACCACCAGCATGACTTCTGAGGCTGTACTGGGACTGCACAGAGTCTGTGCTGGGAGCTGGTGCCACAGGGTGGGGAGGGAAGGCTGGGCTGCACAGCCAGTGCCTAGCACCACAAACAGCACCTCAGCCCACATCAAGCATTAAGTCAGCAGAGCAAATGTTTAACCAGCCTCCAGGGCCTCCCTGCAGCAGGAGGTGAAATGCTGTCTGCCTTTGAGTCCAGCCCTAGGGGACTTCAGCAAAGTTTTGCCTGCAGACTGGGAGCCTGACCTGACTGGCAGTGATGCTGCCATCCCAACCCCGTGCTGAGAGTGGAGATTTAATAAAGATCCAGGCAGAGCTGTTTGCTCTGTCTGTCACAGCTGCAGGCAGGCTCCTCGGCAGGCTGTCACTGTCACTGTCACTGTACTGGTATCAGTGGGCAGCACTGCACAGCCAAGGAGGGCCAGTGTTGGTGCTGGGAACTCACTTGACACATCTGGGGTTTTTTAATACACAGGAGACATGTCCATACAAGAAAGCTTCTGGTGCCACAGCAATTGGCTAAAGAGGTGACAGCCAGCAGCCAACATCACTAACACAGTAACTCAGCAGCTAGAAGCCCATCTAATGAGCAGCCCTGGTAACAAGAACCTGGCTGTGGGCTTCTCCAGAACAATTTTCCTGTTCCCAGTACTCATTAATAACCATACAGCCACCCACCAGTGACACTCCAGGTGCAGCATTATTTTCCCTTTTTGTGCCCATTGGATGAGAAAACCATGTCATTCCCCCAACATCCCAAGTCCCAGGGGACGAGCCCTCTGTGCCACACGTGTCAGACAGCTGTACCAGAACTGTTCCAGAGCTATCCCAGAGCCATGCCAGAACTGCCTGGGTCTGCCAGCTGCTGACTCAGGGACACCCTGGGCTCGCTCCTCCAAAGAAGATCCCCACAAACCCCTGCAGCATTCCCAGCCACACGGGGCCATCCATGTACAGGAGATGCAATGGTGATGCTGGAGTGAGCTCCCCATGTCACCTTCTCCTAGGACATGAAGCCACTTCCTAAGACACTCAGGGCAGCTGGTGAATGATGCAATTCCTTGTTTGCAGGAGCCACTCCAGATAAATCTCACCCAGCAATCAACCACCCTCACAAAGTAACCTCCAGGGAGCTACACGGGCAACACAAAGGCTTTTTGTTAATCTCAAAGACACAGGAGCACAGGGGGAGATTGCTTACTAATTTAGATAGCAAAGAGAACTGCTCTGCAAGGAGCTCCCAGAAAAAGAGCTTTGCCATGAGAAGTCCCTTGGTTCAGGACAGCACCCCACAAACCCCCTTCGTCCTCCTCCTCTCTGCAGGAAAGGAGCCCAGATGTGCAGCTGGTCAGGCACCAGGGTGCATCAGAAATATATCCAGACAATTTAGCTGGCCTTTTTCTGATTTTACTCAGTTAAAAGCAGGTGTTGATGGATCACAGCCCTTCCCCATTCCCCCATCCACCAGCCATAACCACACTACCATGGGAGCTCAAAACAGGTTTAGATCGATGCTCTTTTCCCCCTTTGACACATCTCCAGTGAACCCACAGACCTGAAACTTGTTCAAAGGTGACCCCAGGGGAATAGCACTAGATTGTGCTAGTAGATGTGTATCCATTTTCTTTTCCATTCAAATTGAGCCAAATGGTATTTTTGTAGTGTGCAATGAGCAGCCAGGCCATGAGACAACATGTGATGTGAGGGGAGTCTGCTGGGCCACAAAAAGCTTGTGGGGCACACATGGGCTGTGAGGTCACAGCTTGAACAGAAAAACTGCAAAACCTCCCTACTTAAAGGCCTCTCCTTTGCCACAGCCTTGGTTTAGGTGCAAAAGCTGTGTGGGGTCTTCCAAACCCTGCCTGTGAGTAATCCACAGCTGGACAGGTCAGGCTGACCACACTCATGAGCACACAGACACACCACACACATTGGAGCAAGGACCAGCCTGCCTCTCCTCTCCTGCATCTGAGGCCCAACTGAACAGCTCCTGGCCAGGAAGTTAAAAATAATAATAATTTTTTTTAGTCTCTGGTAGCAAAGGACCAGCAACTTCTCCTATGTTTCATTTCCTGTGATAGAGCAATACCTGCACAGTCTTTTCTCATTTCTCTCTTGTCTTTTCTTCCAGAAAGAATATTCCCTTCAGTCCAAGGGTCTGAGTGGAAGCAAGAAGCCAGGGAGTGGCAGTTCAGGTGAGTGCCAGTAGCCCATGCTGACCCTCAAAGAGCTTTGGAGGCAAACTGGGAGGGGCTGGGCCTTCGGCTCACACCTGGTGCTGCTGAGCCCTTGGCTGGGATGGGGGAAAACGTTGGGATGTGGAGAGGTGCAAACTGTGGAAAGGTGAAAGGAAGTAAAAGAGCACCCCTGTGTCTGAGAATACCTGGCTTCTTTCTCCAGTCCTTCACAGGGCCAGGAGTGTCAGGCCAGGACATGGCCTGGACAATGTACCCTGGGGTGCTGCAGAGTGTGAAGGACACCCCAGTGGTGCCCCCAGCTTTGCCTATCCCCCTCTCTGTGTGGAAATGGTTTTGCTTCATTCCTGACCCTCCTGGGACTGGGACACTCAGCACCTGCAGGCTGGCACTGGGCAGCCTGGGCAGAACTGGACCATAGAACCCACTGAAGAGCCAAAAGGAGTTGCTGGAGTGGTTTAACCCCTTCTTCTCCCCCACCTTTGCAGCCTTTGGTTTCCCAGGCTGTGTCACTTCAGGGACAGCCAACACGGCACCCTCCAGCCACAGTGATGATGGGGACAAGAAGCCCAGTTGAGGCAGGGGCTGCATCCAGCAGCAGCAGACCTGGGGCAGCGATGCTGTGGCATCACACAGCTCTGATGCCACCAGGACACCCGTGGCCCCGTGTAGGGGCTGCTTGTCCCTGTCGCAGCCTCACCCCTGGGCCGTGCAGCAGTCGGTGGATGACAGGGTGTTGCAACATGCCAGGGAATAATCACGATAGCTCGAGCGGTTGCCCTGGTGCCGGCTTGGCTGTTGCAGTGGTTGCTAAAGAGAGTGGGCGTGCGGCTTCCTCTGGGGCGATCTGATTTCTCCAGGAGCGTGGTTAAGGCACGTTGAGGAGAAATCGTCCTCCGTGGAGCAGGAACACGAGCTCTCCTCCTCCAGCAGCAGCGGCTGTGCCGAGCAGGCAGCTCGGGTGCCTGGGCACGCACGGAGCTGTTTGCTCTGAGGAGGAAAAGCGATCAGCGCGTTCATCCATCCCGGGAAAACACCATCAGGCAGCAAAGAGCCAAGGGAAGAAGTTTTCAGGGCGGCAGAGGGAGCAGACCTGAAGAGCGGGCAAGGCCAGCGGCTGCTGCCAGCTGAGCTCCAGCGCTCAGCGAGGTCCTGCTGGGGTGGCAGGAGCAGCAGGGAGGGACACAGCAGCCACCTCCACGTGACCTCCCGTCCCTGCTGCCACCGCACAGACCTGGCAGGAGCCGGCGGCTTCCTCGGAGCGGCCAAAAGTCACCGAGCGCCAGGGCGGGCAGCAGCATGTCGTGGGGCACAGGGCAGCAGCTGCCCCCCGGGCTCCCCCGGGCCTCGCTGCGGAAATCAGGTAAGCCCAGGGCCCCCAGGCTGCCCCGGGGGATCCCTGCTTCTCTGGTGCTCCCTTCTGCGGGGACGGGCTGCTTCGTCCCCTGGCATTGCTCTGTGCTGGATACACTGGTGACTTGGGACCCGCTTGTAATTTTATTTGAGATATCATGCTATTTTAATACTTCTGTAGCTGGTTGAGAAGCTGTCCTTCTTCTTCTGCCTTTTCATATCTCACAAGAAATTCCCGTAGAATACCCATCCTGCAATTCAAACCTTCTTGAAGAGGCACTGGGCTGGATAGGGGGCTAACGCAATCCCTACAAATCGACATGGGAGGATATTTTCTGCATTTAACAAAATACCTTTAAACTAACTTTAAGCATTCATTACTGATTGCTGTGCATCTCTGTCGTTGGCAGGGAAATGTGCAGAGCAAATATTTGGTGAGATATTAAAACTAAGTTTATGATTGTCAAGAGGGACTGCTAAGCATCTGCCACTGTCAAACAAAACCAAACCAGTGCTCCACATGCTGCTTGTAAAAGGCATGGGACGTCTTGGTGATTGCTAACAGACTAGGATCCCAGCCTTGCTATCTTTGCTTATCACAGTCCAAGGTAATTAAATGAAATTATTAACCAGCACACCCTGTCCTGCCTGCCAGCAGAGAGGCACTTGCTGCTGCCTGACGGTACAAGCATTTCCAGCTGGTAACTTCTACATGCCAGACAGCTCAGCAAGCCTCAAACCTGGTGGGATTTCTCTCTTCTAAATCCATGTGCATGAATGCAAAGTTCAGGGATGCCCATGGTGACATCCAGAATCCTCTACCTTTGGGGTGATGGCAGGTGACAATTTGTGAGCAGCCAGGGCTGAGCCCACACCTGCTCTGTGCTCCCTTAGGCAGGGACAGTGCTGGTGCAAAAGGGGGACCCAGCCCTGGGGGCTGCAGTGCTGGCACAGGGCTCAGCAAGGGCAAGCAAGACTGGGGATAAACTGGGGAGACTGGCTGCACCAGTGAGAGAACACTGGCTGTACAGGTGAGCAGCCCCATCCCCAGCATGTGCTCAGCAGAGACACAGAGGTAGGAACAGTGGTGACACGTGGCAGCAGTGCTGGGAGCTGCAGAGATGTGTCCCCCGGCAGTGTTTTACATTTCCATTAGGGTTTTCTCTGCTTTTCTGACCTTGTGACCCCGTGGGGTTTATTTCTGACCGTCAAGGCTGAGTGGAGGCAAGGGGACCAGGGGTGTGAGCGCCTACTGCCCTGAGGCGGCCACTTGATAGCTGGGAACTGCTTCCCACAGCAGCCACATCGAGTTACACTCACCCTATTGCATTATAAATACCAGAATTAGCCTTGCTTAATTATTTAAAACTATAGATTAAAAGCAGACAAAGGCTCTTTGACTCCTTCCCAGAGCACAGATATCATTTATCAGAGGTACGGTCGCCTGGTGACAAGCACAGGGGAGCGTGCCAGCTCCATTGGTATGAGGAGCTCCTGGAGCCAGAGGAGAGGAAAATCACGGTGAGGATGGGAGCTGGTGCCATCTCACCCAGGGAGGGTAATGTTTAACATCTGTGAATCTTTGGGCTCACATTATTACTATTATTATCATTATTATTATCGTTATTAACATCACCATCATCCATCACCAGGGCAGTAAGCCACAGCAGTCATTAGGCTAATGTGAATTACAGGTATTTTGTTGTAACAGCAGCACACAGATTACTGGGGTGATAAGGCACATTTTTGTGAGCTCAGCTGTGGGACTCACCCACCAAAGGATGTCCAGGCACTGTGAGCCTCCCCATCAAGCAGCCCCCACATCTGGTGCCTCCCTCTGCCCTGAACCCACCAACCATGCAAAAGGGGCTTCCTAAAGCCAGTGCCTGACTTTGAGGTCAAACCTCCAGTCCTCCTGGCAGATGATCTTCTGCAATGCAGGTGCACATCTGAAAGCTGCTGCCATCAGACAAAGCTTTGGGGCTTTCAGAGACTGACATGGAATTCTTTCCCATTTTGCCAACTCCAGCTATTCAGTATTTCTAAAATAAAGTTAATTAACAGTAGAAATATCATGCAAATTAGCAAGTGCCATCAATTGAAGGATCCGAAACCAATGACAAACTTTCAGCTTTATCCTTTGTAGGACTTAACATCTAGCATGACCTTTTCTGCCATTATTCTCTTACAAGAAAAGCTGTAGAGCCAAATTCCAGCCGCACTTCAGACACTGGAAATGCATTGACAGAAAGTTCATACTCTAAAATGAAAAAAAAAAGTTAAATTCTGGTTAGCAGAGAGAAGCATGCAAGTGCTGAAAAGTAACAGAGGCTGGTTCAAAGATCCCACACACCTCCACCTGCACATGCAAACTCTTGTGGGGAGTGAGGACAGGCCCTGCTGCTCTCACCCTGAGGAAAGGAGGGCTCCCCAAGGACTGAATGTTTTTGGGGTCTGAGGCCCAGAAAAGGGATGGTTCCCCCCCCATAACTGCAGTTAAAAGTGTCAGAAACCCACATTACCCCCCAGGCTCAGGTTACTTGTGTAAATAGCTTTAAACTCATTCTGCTGGCCCTCATTGATGTGTTGGTTTTGCAGCCGCATGACTTGCAGGACGTGTATGACCAGCTGCTGTCAGCAGCCCTTCATTAATCTCTTGGTTCTTTAAAAAAACACATTCCTGAATGAATCCTGGGCATCCAGAAAACCAGAGGTTCTTCCCTGTAACCACAGTTGTAAGTGATCATTTCTGCTCAGGAAGTGGTCTCTTGGATCAGTGGTTTTACAAACCCAGATCCAGGGCTCTGACCCTGGACATCCTGAGATTCTTGCCCAGCCTTATCCCTTCTACCAAGTAACAGGGTCTCACAGACAGCAATGTACAGATCCCATTCCCAGAATAATGCCTTCTGACTGTTTTTACATGGATGGCATCACACAAAGCCCCATTATCTGCCCAGAAATGGATGCCAATACAATATTTTTAACAAAAGCAGTTCGGTCATCATCTGGCCCTATTGACAAAACTCTTCTGAGATGCTCTAGTTCTGTTCTCAAATGACACAGACAGCAGAAATAAAACACTGTGAACACTACATTTGCTTTCTAGATTTCAGCTAAAGTTGAACACTGACCTGTGCTGCAGAAGGGAGCACTGACAGCTTTGCAGTTTAAGGATGCAGATGGCATGGGAAAGGGCTGAGGGATGTGCAGGGGAAAAATGAGATGTCATGGGGGCAGGATGTCAAGGAGACCTTGGCAAAACACAGGTTGGGCATTTCACATAAAAACCTGCAAAAAGCAGCTGCTGTCCTGCTGCACCCTCCATTCTCCTGTACAGGTGCAGGTTGACAGGTGCTGGGCAGGACCCCAGACCTCCACTCTACAGCTTTCTAAATCCAACAGCCATGAATTAACTCCATTTCCAACCTGTTTCATTTTTCCCTTGTAAAGAACAGCTGTAGCCATGTAGGCAGCCTAAGCAGAGCTGCATCCCTCAGGTTACCTGCCCTTTCCAGGACTGTTAATCCCTTTAACATTCCTGGGGATTATTTCCATCCCACAGGAAGGTAGCACAGGCTGCCAGCAGCAGTGCACAGTCCTGACACAGAGGGGCTCACACAGCAATCCACCACCAGGAGACAAATTGCTTAATCCTAAATAAGTGCTCTGTGAAGGGCATCTCCTCCTTGTGAGGGAAAACCAAAAAGCAACAGCAGCCAAAGGAAGCATAGCCCAGCTCCAGCCATGGCCAAACCCTCATGTCCAGTGCCTGTCCTTGGGCATGAGCCAGTCCTCTCCCTCCTCCTCTTCCTCCTCTTCTTCAGGTGCAGGCTAAAACCTTTCTCTTTGTTCTGGGGGGCTGCACAAAAGCCACTCAGCACCTTAAGCAGCACACCCCGTTTTACACTCCTAGTAGAGCATATTTAATATATATTTGCAGCATTCATGCTTTCATTTAGTGCTGCACCAAAGCTGCCTGATATCCTGTTTCCCAAAAAGATTGTGGCTGAGCATAATCAGAAGTGGGAACAATTTGTCCTAGGATTGCAGAGTGATGATTTTATTGCAACTCTCCCAGGAAATGGGGGATTTGTAAGTATTTCCAGGTGGTCTGTGCAGGAATTTGGGCTTTGCTTTAGGTCAGAACAGAACAAGGTATTAAAATGTCACTTTTCTCCTCCAGTCAATCCCACACCCTGGGGCAGGAGGGTGTCTGGTCTCTGGGCCACCCTAAAAATTCCCTATGTGGTCTCCTAGAAAACTAAGAAACTGGAGGCTCATTTCACAGTGTGGTTGAGAGAGGAGATAACTCCATGTGTGATGTCCAAGTACCTGCCAGGGGCCCTGGCATCCTCATCCTGGCAGTCTTGCTTTTTACTAACAGAAAAGCAGCTGGAAACACACATTCCCTAGAAAGCCTCGAGCTTCTGGAAATGAGGAAAGGGAAAATACCTAAGAGCAAGCAAAAGCATGAGTTTGTTGAAGAAAACAGAGCTACTTTTTATAAGCAACACTCCAAAGCAGACCTATTTAAAAAGTCACATTGTCTTCCTCGGTGCAGCAGGGGGTATTAACATCCACATGTATTTTTTGTTTGTATCTTGCAAAGAACAAAGTAAAAATGTCCAACACCTTTTGCTGATTTATGTTAGTGGCCAGGGAGGTGCCAGAGCAGAGCCTTGTTCATTGATCTGCGGCTGAATCACGCAAAAACAGACATCCTGCTGTAAATCCACTGCAGAGACCTGGCTTGATTTACACCTCCAGCACCATAAATAATGACAAAAAGCAGCCTCATAGCACTCTGTCTGTTCCATGGACATGCATTACCTCAGGTCTCAGAGATGATAGATCTACTCCCTGACAAACATTTTGCACTGGGTCCTATTTGCCAGCCTGCAGGAGAAGGGATGCCTCATCCTTACCCTCAGCATAACCCCCAAGCTGTGCTCCAGACACACCAGTATTTTTATATTCTCATTTTTCTTTTTCTGCTCAGTGTAAATGAAGACATTCCTTGAATTGTTCCAGGCTGAGGGCTTCTGAAGGTTTAAAGTGCTGTTCTTGTAGAGAGGTTCAAGGCTCCTTCCAGTCCCAGTCAGGGCTTTGACTTTGTCCCTGGGGCAGCAGTACAGACACCCACGGGAAGCCAAACCCTCAGGGTGGGTTTCTGCACACTCCTAGGCACATCTAGTGCCATGAAAACCAAGCACAGAGGTACCTGCTGTGTCCTGGCTCCCGCAGTTTGTTGAGGCAAATTGCACTCCTCATGAACACTTTCACATGCTGGTTCAACAGAACCAGCCCAGAAAAGCTTCCAGTCCATTTCAGTTCCTCCCACTCCTTCCTTCCCAGTTTTTTTCTTAATTTGTACTAGTTTAAGGGAAAAGTTTACTATCTGCCTTCAGTAAATAGGTTGATAAATTGCTGTTCCTTTGCAAGCCTCAGTCATGCAACGTTAGATTGCTGCAGTCTGGAAATAACCACATTAGCCCATCCAAAACCTCCAGGCTCACCATGGTGCTCCCTCAAAATGCTGCATAAGACAGAAGGGGAGCCTTCCCTGATCATCCTGGGTGTTTGGGGAAACACCACAAGCCCAGACTGAAGGACTGGATGACACCATTCCATGGGTGTGCATTGCTGGGTGTTAGACCTATGTGGATGTGGGGAAAGCCAATCTGCCCAAGCAAATCTCCCAGGATCTGGGTCTTGCGTAGGGAAGAAGGGACTCCCAGTCCTGAGTTGCAAAAGGAAAACCATACATCATGGAGGCAGGGGAAAACAGTATTTAATAAATAGCAGTGCTGCACCAGTGCCCCAAGAGCTAGCACAGCTTAGCCAAAGGACCCAAGAGTTAATTGGTCCAGAGAAGAATACCAAAGTCACTTGAGTTTCAGCCATTTACACACTCAGGTTGATCCTTCAGGCTTGGTTGGCTGCATAATCCTTCCATGCTCACTACTCACTGCATTATCCCATAGCAGAGCACATCAAGTGGATTTAAGATAGACAAATCCAAGATGGACCTGTGCCAGCCCTTCTCCTGACATGCATCAGGATTTGGTACCAACACACAAGCAAGTGTGGGCATCTGTGCCACTGGAGGCAGCTCTGGACTACACAGGAACAGCGGGAAAGGGCAGTGGGATGACACAGTGACATTGAGCCTTGTCTATAAACACAACTTCCAAAAACTGTGTTTCCATTAAAAACACCTGGCATTTTATTGAAGTTACTCCATGGAGAGATCTTTTTGTTTGAAAAATTAAGACATAACTTTGTCATTTGAAATGCCAGAACAGACCTTTGCTTTTGTACCTTCCTTCCTTCCTTATCTTTTCTCTGCCTCTCCTGTGGAGAAAGAAAAAAAAAAAAAAGAGAAATGCAAGAAAAAAATGAAGCCATTTTACCCCAGTGAAAATCTGATATGTTTTCTCATTGTTCAAAACATGGCTTTCATCTAACAAAAATTAGCCCTGAAATTGCACTGCCTTAACCCTTGGCTGTTCTTTAGTCCCTGCATCTCTCTGGAAGGCAAAGCTGAGCTCTCAGTTTCAGCCTGGGGAGTCCAGCTCTGCAAGGGTTTGAGTCAGCCTGGCACTTGCCACCAAACATCAAACCACACCACCTTCCCTTCTGCCAGCAGTGATGTGTGATCCTAGAAGAAAATAATGTGATACAAAAAATCACTGGTTCCAGCTTCCAAGCACCCTTTAAATGTGTACCGAACTATTCACCCCAATTACACTCCTGTAATGGGCTCTGATTTGTTTTTCTTTGTTCCCAAAGCAGTAGGGCACTGGCCACATTAACATTCAATAAGAAGTTGTTTGATATTGAATCTTTTCTTCAGCAGTATTATTCCTTACACAATTTTGTTTGATTGCAATCCACTTCACATTTTTAAGTGCTTACTGACTGTGAAAGAATGACCTAGCCTGCTTTCTCTTGGCTTTTTTATTGATTTCTCTTTTAAAAAGGTTTTATTCCTTTTATACATGAGATTGAAATAAGAGAAAGAGGCAACATTAACATTACTGAACAACTGTTTTTCTTCCAGCTCCATCAACCCACAGTTGATATAACTTCACAGTAGGCCTCAAAAATACTGTAATAATGAGACACTTAAAGACATGGAGCTGCCTACACCCTTTACCTGGGTTTTTTGGTTCTTACTGGTAAACTTCCAAATTGTTCCAGTGAATAGTCAGGAATAAATTGCTCTTTCTGAGCACCTGATTAGACCATACACTGAGTAATTGGAGGCAGACCTACTGTGCTCCTCATTTAAAGACACAGCCCACCACATGCAGTTTGTCTTATAACTTGTGCTTTGCACTCACTTTGTATAGGAGTTTTTTATAAAGAGCAAACGTAAAGGAATTGGAAAACACCAGCAGTGAGCATGCCCTGAAATCCAAGCTGCCATTCCTTCCAAAACAGTGGGCTCTTGTTCTTACATCCAGAACATACAAATTATTGCAGCATGATCACAGACTGCATGGGCGAAGGATGCTTTTCTTGGCACTGGACTCAATCCTGATGAATAGGTCAGCAGGATATCAGCAAAATCTTTCCTTGACAAGAGGTTTCAGATACAGCAGGACTTCCTCAGGCCAGTGTTTCAGAAGCCCCTTAAATCCCACAGCATCCCCTTGTGCTATGGGACCAACAGCCTCATCCAGAGCACCCAAAGCAGCAGCTCAACACAGTCTACACCCATGGCTGCTTACAGTTTTAGTTAGATCTATCTCGCATTAATTAATCCTTGGCACTAAATTCTGCAGCCACTGAAGCGAGTGGCTGGCAAGTAATTTAAGTGATCTAATTAATATGTGTCTCATCAACAACATGAAGGGAGTATTTTTTAAAACCTCTAAAAAGTCCACACCAGCACATGAAGGCACGAGCACTCTGACACTGACATGGTGTCAAGCAGCCAGGACAAGCACCAGCTTCTCTCCTCTGTCTTGCCTGGGGTTCTCACACCAAGCAGGGTGAGACTTCTCACACAAACACCTCATTTTCTCTTCCAGCATCAATGTACACGGAAATACAGCGGGAGCGACCAGATGGTGGGAATATCCTGACTCACCCAGACTACATAGATGGAAACCCAGACCTCATCAAACCTAAAAAGCTCCTAAATCCTGTAAAAGCCTCGAAGAGCCATCAAGAGCTGCACAGGGAGCTGCTGATGAACCACAAAAGGTAAGGGGAGGTTGCAGCCTGCCACTGGAGCAGCCCAAGAGGTGCTGAGCTGCCAGAGCTCAGGAGCTAAGGCACAGGTTCCAGTGAGACTGCAAGCTGGAACAGCAGGATAAATCCCCTCACTTGCAAACACAGTATCCTGTCCTCTTTTGCTGTAACCTTTCCTCTTTTCTCTGATGTGATGATTTCTTTTAAAAAAATAAATCAGACCAAAAAGCTCCCGCTCTGCCATCCTGAAGCATTGGCTGACACTTTTTAAAGTCACAAGCACTGGAAGATGCAAGGCATCCCTACAGCCCCTTTTTGGTGTCCCTTGGAGGTTTTCTGGTTTTTCTATCTCCATCACTGTTCTGCCAAGTCCCCAGCAATGTTCAGCATTCCTGTGCACTTGAAGGTCAGTCCAAAGGCAGGAAGAAGTGCAGGCTGGATGCAGCCATTGAAAGCTGAGGTAGCAGTGGGGTGAGATCCTGCACAAGGCTACTCAGCAACTCCCTAAATATCAAATGGATAAAGACAGGCTAGAATTCATATTCCTGACTTCCTGCCCCAATTTACCCAATCACCCCAATTTAACTCTATGGGGGTACAGATACAACATCAGGAAAACCATACCAATGATCAAGAACCTACAACTACATCATTCCATTATGGCAACTGTCTGAACGTCAGTGCAATAAAATCATATTCTGCGCAGAGGCTTTTAAGCACAGCAAAAAATCTGCTGGCTTTTTATTGACATTTTCTGAACACCCTGAAATACCCTGACACAATAGCTCTTTGGCTGCCTAATTAAAAGGAGCACAGCCTCTCTTCTAAAGGACTGCAGTCATCACAAGAACCAGACACGTATATTAATTCAGTGAACAATCAAGCCTGCCAGCAGGGTGCATTAATCAATACTGGCACTGGCTGGGCTTGGGTTTGATTTGATTTTCCCAGAATCAGAAGAATTACAAAGACCTTTCTCTGGCATCAAGGCAGATGTCACTATACCAGCCAGATATTTTTAAAAGTGAGGCTTGAGAGTGACCACCTCCTCCCTAGTGATACTGCTCAGTTTAAAGGGTCACCTACCAGCACTGTCTTTGATCTCACAGAACATTATTCCAGTCTGACCATGATGGAACAAAGGAACAAGAAACCCCTGCAATGGAAGCAGCAGAGAGGGATGGCAGTGAAGGAGGTGCAGACCCTGCAGCACCAGAGCTGCACTTCACACTGGCAAACAAAGTACATCATCTCTTTGTGTTCCACCTCTGTGCCTGCCACCGTGTCACATCCACGTGTGCCACCAGGTCCTGGCAGGAGGCAGCTCCACCTCAGGCATCCTGCACCACCTACTCCTGTGGCCCCTCTCAAGCATCAGTTTAAATCTCTTTTGGCTCTGACCTCCCAAGTATTTTTCAGCAAATATGTGAAACAAACCCTACTGCAAAAAGTAATCCATTGTTGCTGGTTTCTTGTGACTCTCAAATTTACCAGTTTTGCTTCCTGCTAAATATTACCATAGAGAGAGAGAGAGGGGAGAAGGGGAGAGAGAAGGAATTATGACTTGCTCCTGTTTCTGCTTTGGTTGGTTTTTCCCCCCTCAAGCAGAAGGGAGAAGCAACTGAAATCAGCAGCTTGTATAACAAAATCCTTATCTTACTCAACACCTCTGGGCACTAACACAGGCTGATTAAATCAAAGAATAATAACAAATCTACAGGCAACATTGCAAGCTGTGTCTCCACCAAGCCAAGGCAAGTTTTCCTTCTCTCAAGCCTTGAGAAAAGCAATTTTGCAGCATCCAAATTGTTCCTGCTTCAAAAACCATGATGAAAGCTCTGGCGCCAAGGCTATGGCTGTCTTCACTGATGTTGCTGTGAACTTTGTCCTGTCATTAAGCAAAAAAAAAAGGAAATTACAATAGGAAGTATCATTAAAAGTGGTACTGGAAGTAGACAAGCACTGGGCCCCAGCCATGCTGTGACAGTGCAGAGGTTTGCTGCACCTGGAGAAGGTGGTTCCTCTCTCCTGCCTGCCAGTTCAGCTTCTTGTGATGTGATCCTCAGCACCTGCTATCCTGCCAAGAAATCCACAGCCCACAGGGTTTGATGCCTCCACTTTCAAACAACTTGGCCCAAACCAACCAGCCTTTGGTCAACAGAGACCTCCTGATGCTGAGGAGGAGCTTTACATTAACAGCACTCCCCAAACCCAGGGCACCCTGGACAAGCCCTTAGCACGGGCACGGGGAGGTCCCCTCCTCTCTCAACAGACCTGCACCCACAGGAACACAAACACCACCCATAACTGCTTCAGGTATGGCAACATCCAAAGTGGGAGGTTTCTGAAATTTGGTCAGGGAATGCCTTCCATCTCTTTGCCACACGTTTATGCCTTGCCTGCATGGCCCTGCTGTGTCTCTTTTCCTGTGATCCCACCCCTCACAGAACAGGGGTTCACCTGAGATGCATCAGGTGGCCAAAGGGGAGTCAGGCACCTGCGCCATCAGCAAATCCTCCGGCTTCCAGGAGAAAAGGACAGCTCATTTTGGCCTCTTGATCCAAAACCATCCATGTCAGCAGGGGGATCGCCGGCCCTCAGCTCCAAAGCAAAGCTTCAGCTGAAGCAAAGCTTCAAAGCTTCAGATGGGATGCACGGGGAGGGAAGGAGCTGCCAGGACAATTATTGCAGCCCAATGACTACCCCTGCTGGTGGGAAAAAAATCCTCATCGCTGCACATGTTCTCAACGCCGCTGAATCTACACCTGGCACCGCTAAAACCAGTAACAGCAGGAGCCTATGGAAGGTCCCTTTCCCACACCCGACACAGGAATGTGTCCCGGTGCAATGGGATCAGCAGAACTTCCAGCACCAAACGTGCCATACATGAACAGCAGCATGTGCCCACCCCAAGCAGGCAGCCCAAGGCACCCTCAAAGCTGGTGGATGGATTTTTGGGTCAGGGCTGGTTCATGGATCTACCACGGATCTCATGGAACACAGGTCTCCCGTGTTTCTATTTAGGACCAAGACAAGTTTTGGGGTTGCCAGGCTGGCAGTGGTTACACCCCAGGTGTAGATGCTCTGGCCCTCATGTATCTGCTTTTTATCCACAGAGGTTTGGGCGTGGAGAGCAAGCCAGAGCTGCAGCGAGTGCTCGAGCACCGACGGCGAGACCTGCTCATCAAACAGAAGAAGGAAGAGGAAGAGGCAAAGAAATTGCAGTCTCCTTTTGAAAAAGAGCTATTAAAGAGGCACCAGAGGCTGGATCAGGTAGAACTGAGCTTTCAGTCATCCTTGGGTTAACTTAACTACCCAAGACATGGCACAGGGGAGATGGGTGGGCTTAGGCTCAACCCAAGGTATAGCACTGCTACCCCTCCATAAAACAGGAGCCAAAGTACATCTTCCACTGCTGCCCCACACAGCTGCAGCACTCTCATCCTCACACTGGGATCCACCACGTTTTTACCACTTCACCTAGGACCCCCATTACACACCACTCGCCCTGGGTCTCCTCTGGATCCCACATAGTGTCCTTGGGTTTTTTTCCCAGTTCAAAACACCCTAAACTGTTTTGGGCAATAACTGGACCCAGCAATAATGAAGCCTTGTGTTTTAACGTAGCTGATGCCCTTTTGTCCTGTCATGTGCACAATGAATTCTTTCTTACAGCTGGAGAAAGAGCAGGAGAAGCAGGAAGACCATGCACCAGAATTCATTAAAGTCAAGGAAAACCTGAGAAGAACATCAACGGTGACAGGGGACGAGAAAGCAGCATAGCTTCTGCCAAAACCCAACGGGATCCTACCAAGGCCAACACCCCACTGAAATCTCTGTACATGGTGGACATTCCCAGCCACGCCATTGGGGCTACTTGCAGTTATTAACACTTGCTCCAGTAGAAGGCACAGAAAAGGTTTTCCCAGACCAGGAGGGAATCACTGTGGGAAAAGTGCAGTATTCACCAAAGTACTCACACAAGTGGATGCAGAGAGAATGGTGTTATTTTCCCCCCAGACTGTGGGTGCACACTAACCACCAGCTAACTCTTGGTTAACTCTAGAGACACAGTGAATATTTCAAACAGGGAAGTCTGTGTAGGATCAGCTTGGGGGACTCCTGCTTCTTGGTGGAGGCAGGTTTGCCAGGCACAAGGGGACAAGAGGGCAGCTGCAGCTCTGGAGAGCCTCCTAGAAACCTGGTAACTAAAAGGGACAATCTGTGTATTACTGAGAACAGCCCAAGTGACCATAATGGCTTTCCCAAGGGTCACTGGCTTTGCACCAGCGTGCCAGTCAAGCGTGGCTGAGGCTGTGTGTCTCAGCAGCACACCTGTACTATCAGAACAACTAACCTCTGTGTGCCCTTACCAGTGCAGCACAGGCAGGTGCAGCTATAGTTCACAAGCACCTTTAAACAGCATTTCAGCCATTTCAAAGTGGCTTTTTAGGCAGTTCCATGATCACGCAGAAAATACATTGGGCTGTTCCATCAACTCCCCGGGTGGAAGGCAAATGCTCTGTGCAGAAGGCAAAGGCTGGGTGTTCCCAGCACAGGTGTCCATGGAAGTGTGCAGTGACCAGGCAGCAGATCCCTGTGGATGCAACAGACAGACAGACAGACAGCTTCTTGCCCCTGCACTACTGAGCTTCATCCCCTCACCCAGCAGCTGGACATGTGCTACCATAGAGACCCACCATAAATGCCCTGTGATGGAGAGGGAGTGATGTGGTCGTGTCCCACCCGTGCCAGGCTGTCCTGTCAACCACCCTGCAGGCAGCTGGTACCTGTGGGCACCAGGGGGTACGGGGCATGTAGGTCCTGATTGCAAAACTACTTGTCAATGCTTCTCATCCCCTTTTCCAGAGGTCAGAGCTGCCTCACTGCAGTTGCCACTTTACAAAGCTTAAACTCTTCTTGCTGCTGGTATAGCCAAGCTGAGGTGGATGGTGCATTTGCACCATGTTTGGACAGAGCCTGTCACACTTACAGGGCACCTGTGCCCTGGGATATCCACACCTAGAGCTAGAAGGGTGTTTTCAGGAATATCTCAGCTTCTTGCTTCTCACACCAACCCTGATACAAAGCCTGAACAGCATAACTCACCGACTGCCTTTGGACACTGGCTCTTGAACATCCTCAGCAGACCTCGTCAGCTGGGCAGGTAATACCTGGTTAATCAGCATTTATTATCCACATCTTCAGTGGACCTATATGTAACTTAAGGGAAACAGGGCATTTATACATATTTATAAAAAAGTTACTGATCCATTCTCTAGTCTCCTGGTCCAGTGGGATATTTCATTTCAGAGGGCTGTTGCTTGACCTGGCAGCTTGAGTAAAACATCTGAGCCACATCACGTGTCAAGAGCAGTGATACAGGTATGGAGCTTCTGTGACAGACTGGACTATAAAAGCCCTTAGCTTCAGTCCTTGAACATCCCATCTCAAGGCACTGTCTCTGCTGTAGTTTTTAAGGCCCTTGCTCAAATGCTTGTTCTAAACATGATTTTATTTCAGAAATCCAGTGCATATTGTCACTATGAGTCAAACAAAATTTGAAAGGCTCTATTAATGGCCTTTCCAACTGTGAAGCTTTTCATACAGGTTATGATTAAAAACATAAGGAAGAAGCAGCATCCAGTATTTTTTCACAGGGAAAAAAAGCCAAATTTCTTGAAGGATAAAAACATGTTGCTAAGGATGCTTGTACATAGCTGTAAAGAATGCTGCATGATACTCCATAGGTAACATCAGTGTAAGTAACTAGCCAGAATTACTGTGATGAGGTTTTGTGAGGAGTTATGGCACAGATTTAGTAACCTTGATCAAAGAGCTCAAAAAAAATCAGCAAATTAATTTGTAATTTTGCCACAGATGGAAATGCACTCCAGGAGAGGCAATCTGTCGCTCCATATGCACCAGTGAAATCCATGCTATCAGCTCACCTGGGCTGGGACAGGGGCATTTATGCAAGTCCTTGGGTGGGAGCCATCCAGTAAGGTCAGCAGTGAAGAGGCAGAAAGGATTTTGCTGCTCTTCTTAAGTATTCAAATATTACCTGGAGGGTAAATATTACCTGGTCTCCCTTTTTCCACCAAGCACAAAGAGGGGCTGCACACAACGCAGTCCATCGTGGCTGAGGGGTGTCTGGGTGTCCTGAAGGGCAAGGGAGGGCTGGGTGACACTCTCCTAACTCAGGCTGGGCTAGCAGAGTCACAAGAAATCCTTCCAGGAGTGGAGAGGCAGCAGAAAGCCCTGACCCAGCTGCCCACCCCATGGGCTGTGAGCTGGGACAGGCCAGCAGGGGCAGCCAGCACAGGCAGCACCTGGGGCACAGCAGGGCAGAGAGAGCTTCAGCCCCAACCAGAGCTCCAGGCTCCAGCCCTCGGAGATGGCACATGGGAAATGATCCTTTTACTGCTGAAGTACTGGCTTAAACATCACAGCATTCTCCAGCACAGCTCTTCTCACCCCTCTGAACTGATAAGCCCCAGCTGGGCTCAGACAGCCTGTACAGCTTTCACCAATGCTCCTGTGCTTCATGGAACAGCAGTGAGGAGGTGGCACCCTAAAAAATCAGTGTAGGTATCACCAGGAAGATTTTGGGGTATCTTTGTGTCTCTATTTCTTTTGCATTTTTTTTTTCCCTATGCCTCTAAAGCACATTCCTGAATAAAACTGGTGTATCCAGAAGGTACAGATTATCAGAGTATTGATGGAAGACAATTTTTTTGCACTGTGTATGTTGCTTCTGTGGTATATAGTCTGTATTCTGTGTTGGTGTTTATACATTTATATAAACTATATGTCATGCACCTCTACTGAATTAACTCACTGTTCAATGTGGACACTTCTGAAGAAATAAACTAAATTATGATTGTATATTTTGCTCTTTTCCACAAGGAACTGAAAAAGCTCCAAGGATACAAACAGACAACAGCCAAATAAACTGAATGAACATAAAAAACAGTGAAGTCTGACACCAATTCCTTCATTAATGTTGTTGTTAACTCACTCATCAATGAGCTCTTTGCATCATCTGCACCCAACACTGCATCCACTGCTTATCCCCAGACATCTTGATGAAAGTATAAGGGCACACAAATTGTGAATTAGGCTTCATGCACTAAAATTCCAATCTGATTTCTAACTGAATGTGGATGCCCACCTGCCTGTCAGGGTAAAATCCACACAAAGCCAAGGAAACACATCCTTGGATTTAATTTCAAAACACATTTTTGAACTGACAAGTAATCCTCACACTAGTAACCTATTTAATTATTTTTAAACATTTTTAAAGTTGTTTTAACAGCAACCAAAGACCACAGATTTAGTAGATAAGAAAAAGAGATGATGCTTCACACATGCAGGTCACACACACCATGGTTCCTGAGAGCCAGGACCAAAACTGAATGCAGCAAAGCAAATGGAAAGGATTTCTCTGTCTCATTAGCAACATCCTTATCAGCACAGATGCCAACATCCCACTCAGAACAAGGCAGAGGTGGTGCTTGGATGCATTTCTCTGACATGAGGTATCTGCTGGGGTTGCCACACTGGGAGGTGTTCCCTGTGGCACTGGTGTGGCCAGTCAGCTCCTCACTGGGGGTGAGATCTCATTCACTAAACCTGTTCTTCAGGTCAGGTTTACAAAACATATTCCCACCTCTTTGATGCTTACAATAACAGCTCCCTTGCTACCCTACCATGGCAGGTTGTGTACTTCATTTCCTGGCATAAACCTTTCAAAGGGACAAATCTTCTCTACGCCTTTGGTTAGACCAGGGCACTCATGCAGGACTTTGTAAAATGTTTTATCAACCTTTCCCAGCCCCAAGCAGTGAGGTTTCAATGAGCTGTGCCCCAAAACTCCTGACAGTGATCACACACCTCCTTCCATGCATGGATGCCAATGGTAGTTGTTCATTGTGACAGTTCCCCTTCTGTGGAAGAGAGTAAGAACCAATCACTTCTGCTCTTTAAAGATAATAACCTTTTAGCTATGCTCAAACTGCTTCATTGCCTGGGATTTCTCTTACTGCCAGAGTTTTCAATACCAGCTTTGCTCTTTATCCAGGTCATGCTGAGATCTCTTCTCCTATGCACTCACTCCTGAAGTGCTCCTAGATAATTTGCTGCAGTGAAATTTCCTGTCAAGGAACACTTACATTTTACTGCCTGATTTACTCCTCATGACTTTCTCAGAAATGGCAAGTTCTGGTTTTCTTCCTCAAGCCAGTGGTACCCTCAGACTGGCCCTGTCTGAACAACCCTTCCCAAGAATTCGCCTCTGCCTATCCTAGGTATTTCTCCATACTTAGATCATTTCCCAAAATGATCTAAAACTGCCAGAGAATGAATGGTTTTGTGTTGATGAAAGCATTATATGAAATCTTGAATTGATCATGATACTGGTGAGATCCAGCCTAATTAAAATGGGCAAAAATGCAGAATTATCAGCAACACAATAATGAGAGTGTGTTCCAATACACCATGACCAGGTGCTCTTGAGGGTTTTGTTGGTTCTCATCACAGTTCATGAGATCTCTGGGCATCCACAGGCACTTGGAGCTGAGCTGGGTGTGCAGCTCTGGTGGCTCCCCAGCTCAGACCTCACTAGCACAGACTGGCAATGACCTACTCAGGCAGCACCTGAGCCTGCCCAAATATAAACCTGCATGAACATCAAGTTGCAAAGAGATTCAGGGACAGGCTTTTTCCAATCTGTCATCCCTCACCCTCCCTTCAGGAGAGCCAGACCCACTCACTGAATTACAAACAGCAGTCAAGAAGCGCAAGGCCAAGCACTTCTGACTCCAGCAGAAGGAAATGTAAGAACAAATGGAAAAATCCCACAGAGCACTTCAGAAGGATGTACTGCCTCCCAACCACTCATGACCCCGAGCCACTGTGGGATGTGATACTGTGCAGTACAGACCAGAAACTGGCACATCCATAGGACACCCTGTCACTCTGGGAGTGTGACGGAGCCACGTGGCATCTTTAATTCACCAGAGTGATCCTGAACACACCGTCCACTGCCCGTGAGCCACTCACTGCATTGCAGCTGGCTGCTCTCACTGACTGCTGCTGCTCATGCCTGGCGGGCTTGGTTCAACAAGCTCAGCTCCAGGCTTAAAATTATCATTACCCAAAACTACATACGATGTCCCTACCTTTGCTTAACTTCCCATGTTAAAGCAAGCCTTCCCTAATGTGAACCCCATGTGTTCCACCTCGTTCCCTGACAAAGCAGTTTCTACAGTGGGTCTGCAGCGGCAGCACAGACCCATGGGTGAGCCTTGGGCAGGGGGGATCCTCTGCTGGATTCCTCTCCCGTCAGGCTCATCCTGCTGCAGCCAGGGTCAGCGGGGTGTGAGGGCGGTGAGCTCCATCTCCTGCCCACTGGGCCCCAGCAGGGGCAGGTTCAGGACGGCCGGAGGTGAGGGAGCACATCCCCGTGTCAGGCTCGCTCGGCCCCCGGCACAGCCCCGCATCCCGGCCCCGCACCCCGAGCTGCGGGAAGGGCTGAGGGCAGTGCCATGACACGGCCGGGGAAACGCTGAGAGCACGTCAAACCCCCAGGCACGGAGCAGCGCCAGCCCCCAGCGTGCTGCTCCCGACCCGGAGCAGACTACGAAAACAATAAACCAAAATTAAAAACACCAGGAGAAGGGCAGAGTGTCCCTTGGGTAACGGAGCTGGAAGAGCAATCTCCAACACGCCAGCTGCCCTTAGCGGGATCAGCAACAGCCCTGTTGGAAGCGCAGAGCCCTCGGAGCGCTGGGGGCTGTGGGATTTTCCTGCCTGCAGAGGTCAGCGCTCGCAGGAACAGCCGCGGCCCGCGGCGCCGGCTCTGGGGACAAGGTCCCCGCACAGGGCTCGGGAGCCGCGGCCCAGGCAGGAGGCAGAGCCGGTTGGCTCCACGGAGGACGCCTGAGACGAGGTACGTGGGGGCCTCCGTTTGCACGGAGAGAACGGAATCGCGTTTTCCTCACGCAGCCTCACGGAAGAGGAAGCTGAGGCCGAGGCGTTCCCGGCGCCCAGCCCCGCGCTCCCCGTGACGGCTCAAGGGCAGCTCCGGGTTACCCCGGCCGTGTGTGCCCGCCGCGCTCCCCGGGGCTTTTCTCTCTCCAGCAAGACACCTTGGACTAAAGACCCGAATATCAGAAAAAGCAGGAATTAATAACACATTTGCAGTGGTTTCCAGAGTTTGTATTTCTTAAAAGTAATCTGATGTTTGGAAAGGCAGTAGCCTCTTCAAGTGAAAAATCTGACTTATTTTCTACTCACTACGGCTGTTTTCACTAGTGTCCTGCGATCAATCTCACTAACATGGGATTAGGGGTTAATGTAAAGATGAGCCCCAAGGAATGAGGCAGCACAGGCAGAGCCACCAGTGCCTGTGAGTCCTGGGCCAGAAACTCCCATAAACATTAACGCATAGTAGAGGGATAGTCCAGCATGGTCTTCTCATAGGATACTGGGGACAGACTGGGAAAAGAAAAATATTTTATGTTTTAAAATATGTGATAAAACCTGCAATTTGACTTCCTTGAAGTGCCATAAATCTCCACTGTCCATTGCAATGAGGACAGGATAGTGCCTAAATATTCACGCAACCCTTGTGCAGGTACATCTTGGCCAACCTACCAAAACCACTCCTCGCCGTGCCAACGCCTCCATCAGGCATCCACTGAGGGTGCCAGTGCCAGAGGAGCCCTGTCCCTTGGCTGAGCAGCGCAGGCTCCAGGATGGCTCTGCTGGAGACCAGCAAGCACTCTCAGGGCTCAGTGCTCGGCAGCGTGAACCCCGACCTGGCCAGCGAGCGGCAAACAGCCTCCTTCAGCGTGGAGAAGCTCACGGCCCTGCTGGACGGCGGCGCAGAGCAGACGCGGATACGGAGGGCAGTGGGTGAGTGACCCTTATGAGGCCCTGCTGGGGGCTGGCACAGGCCATGCCTATGTCCTGCTGCTCTGCTCCTCCTTTGCAGCACAGTGGGGTTTGTGCTCCTGGGCATTTGCTTATCCCCCATCTCTTTAAAAAGTGGGAGTGTGGAGCTGGAGTCTTCTCTTCATGTAAATCAATACAACTCCTCCGCAGCCACTCCTGCTGTCTGAAGCTTTTCCTCCTCCCTGCTCCCATCCCCTGTCTCTGGCAAGACTGGTTAAACTGGAATACAAGAACTGAGGGTCGAGCATCCATGTGCAAGGGACGTGCATGCAGGGGCTGGTGCTGCTGTGCAGAAATGCACATCACGTGTGAACCACAGCCAGCTTTCCTCCTTGGCACATCGGGCTCATCCAGGTGGGGAATTTCTTGCGTGGGTTGGCTCAACCAGGCTGAGCTGCTCTCACTCATGATGGGTGTGCCAAAAAATGACTGTTGCTCAGAAAAAATAGAGGAAAAAACCCTCTCTGTTGTCTCTGTAACTGCATCCATATTGTACATTTACCAAAAGAAAACAGCACAGCCACTGGGGTCACCCTCTTCACAGTGCCACTGGAGTTCAGTATAACCTTCCACATGAATAGACTCAAGGTTTTAAGGCAAAACGCACAAGGGGAATGTTCAAACTGACACAGAAATAGTGACTCTGAGTTACTTGTAACATCCCAAACACAACACCCAGCAGGCTCTGGCCATAATCCACCCTCTGGCTAATGCAGCTCACCACAGCCCTTACTGCCCTTACAGCAGTTGGAGGCAGAGGGATCCTTGGAATCTTCTACCAGAAGTCACCTGTCCCACCCTGACCAGGGAGGGTGCCTTACCCTGCAGGGTCACCATTTCCACTGAACAGACCCCTCTCTCAGGCCCACTCATTTCTCCTTGTGCTTCCCCAAACCTGCTGCATTTCAGAGTTAGATGTGACAGCCTGGGAGCCAGAACTGGCAAAACAAAACCTGCCTGCAAGCACCCTAAAAATCACAGCATCAGTACCCATGAGTCCAGTCGTGCCTGCTCATCCTGAATATGGCTCAAGGCACTGCCTACACTTTCCCAGCCCCAGGAGAACCAACTGTTCTGTGTTGCTTTGCAGTGGAAGCTATCGAATCTGACCCTGAATTTAGCAGAGAAAATCAGTATTTCCAGACCCAGAATGAGAGGTATGAAGCAGCAGTTAGGAAGGCTGTTCATCTCCAGAAAAGGATGCACGAGATGGGATGGACTGAGAATGGACCTGAATATAAGTACATTTACAGGTGATTTCTTNTTTTTTTTTTTTTTTTTTAAACGTACAACTTATTTTTTGTTAAAAGCTTTGTATGCCAACAAGAATCAGCTTTAGGAAAGGCTGGGAAAGGCCTACAGCTGACAGATTAGGTTTGGATAAAAATGTGCTGCAGGTTTTTATTTCAGCAGCACACTTGGGAAAAGGGAGAATGATGGTACACGACCGGGAACTTTTCAGAGAGCAGCACATGGGTACAGTGTGATAGATCACAGCAGTTCACAACATGAGATTTCCAGTTCAACAACCTCCTTACTTGTGCTGCAGCTCTCATACCATCCCTTAGACATTCTTAAATGTATAACCAGACTTGGAGGTGGTGCTGTTTCAGTTACGTTACTGACTTCTAAATAAATTAAAGATTACATTTTTTGTATCTAGAAAACACATATTTTATTAAAGGGAGAAAAAAATAAAAGGAAAAACTCACCTTAGTTTGTAGGTAAATGAGAATAAAGTATTTTCACAGTCCTTTCCTTTAAAAGTTTTCTTAACACTTCATGTGGGGTTGAGCTCCACATTTCAATTGCTTGCCCCTCCTTTCCCCTTTTGCTCAGTCAGTTCCTGGCTGGCTGTTGCCCAGGGCACACTGTCTGCTTGGTGGGGTCACATACCCAGTAGGAAGGTGCAGATTCAGAAGTGTCACTCAGAAGGGCAATGTCTGTCCCTTACACAGCACTGCTGACACTCAGAGCCACTTTTTGGCATTTCATAGACTCATAGCACCATTTGGGTTGGAAAGGACATTTAAAGGTCATCTAGTCTAGCCTTCTGCAGTGAGCAAGGACATCTTCAACTAGATCAGGTTGCTCAGAGCCCTGTTCAGCCTGACCTGGAATGTTTACAGGGAGGGGGCATCTACCAGCTCTCTGGGTAACCTGTGCCACTGTTTCACCACACTCATTGAAAATGAGTGCTTCATTATGTCTAAGTCTAAATCTACCTTCTTTTAGTTTAAAACCATTACCCCTTGCCCTGTGGTAACAGGCGCTGCTACAAAGTTGTGCCCATCATATGAAAGATGATAATTTTTTATGCTGAGCTCTTCACCACTTACAGCCAGCAGAACTAATGAAGGGGGAAATGTGCCATCAAGAGCTCTTGGACCTGATCATTATATTCCCATTAAAAAGCAGCTCTCCACTGCTCCCTCAGAACAAAAAAAAACCCACCCAGGTGTGCTTTTATCAGGCTCCTTGATGCCAAAGGCTGCAGCAGGACCAGCCCTGTGCTGTCCCATTTGCTGGATTAGGAGCAGAGCTGTCTGGCAGGGCAGCTCTTGCCTGATGGAACTCCAGGTGAGCACCAAGCTCTTCTGATAGAGCCCTGGCTCCCAGTGCCAGGCACAGTGAATCACTCACACAATTTAAAATCCAGCTTTTCAAATTGCAGTTAAAGGAACGTTATTTCTGGCCAGGCTGCCAAGGATTCATTAAGTAATTTTCTGTTAATCAAAGCAATTTCTCTTTAACTTCTTTGTTCATATTTCCCCCCCACACTGTTTCAGCATGATTAATTCTCTCTCAGGGCCAGTATAAAGAAAGGTCAGAGTAATTTGTTAACAATAGAAGGTATCTATGTGAAAGGAGATGCTCTCTAGAGCACTGCAGTAAAGCAATGTGCTAACAGCCATCAGCTACTGAGAACAGCACAGGCAATTGTACATGTACCTGTATATGTGAGGTAATTCAACCATGTTTTGAGGAATCCCAGGAAGAGGGATATAGTTATATTCCTCATGCTTTCTTATTATTTCTCACACACAAAAAGCTTAATAAATTTCTCATTTGCACCGTGGAAATCACTGTGCCCAAGTTTCCATACACAGTTTCTGGAATAGTGCTTTGTAGGATGTATGCAGATGGTAATGGCGAAGGACCTGACCAAATAATAAACCAGGGGTTACTTGGATTTTCTATAAAAAAATAACATCTCAATTCAGGACAAATCTCCATGAACCCCAGTATTGTTCACTGACAGCAAAATGCAGCAAACAAACAGCAAAAAGCACAGCAACAAACCCAACATACCATGGTATTTCTCCAGAATGTGAATAGGAAGGTTCAGGAGATCCAGGTCCCAGATAGCTACATGTATAATTCAGTCTAATATGCCTCACAGTGAATTGCTAGGGTTTGGGGTTTTTCAAGTAGGGTGCTGTTTTGTTATTTCTTTGTAGTTCAGCCTCAAAATCTGACTTAAATAATCAAGAAAAAATCCTATAAAGTAAAATAAAAATTAAAATGCTCACAGAGCATCATTTGGAGCTGGGTTGTGCTTTTAGCTCAGCATCTGCTACTCAGATAATTCCTCCAAGACCAAGTGAAATGAGTGAGCAACACATATGCAAACTCTGTTATGAAAGAAGAGACAAAAGCAGCCTGGAAGGGCACTTTTCCTGCAACTCTCTGCTGATGCTGGGTGCTGGGCAAGGTATGACAAGGCAGAAATCAAAAGGCAGCAGGTGGTACTGTCTGGTGACCGCTGCAGTGCCACTGCCTCATTCATCACATGCCTGGAACTTCATCCCCTTAAAGACACCCCTTGTGCCTCCTCTGCAGGGCACTGTCAGGAGATGTCGCGTTCCTCCTTCACCGCGTCTTCATGAGAAGTATTTCAGTGCTGGGCTCTGACAAACAAATTGCCAAGTGGATTCCTCTTGCCACCCAGCACAAGCTCATTGGAAGCTACGCCCAGACTGAACTGGGACATGGTAAGGCTGCAGGGAAAACAGCATTTCTCTATGACACAAGCCTGCAGCCCAAATTCCCATGGGAATTTGACTCCAAACTGCCCATCCTTTACTGGGTGGTTGGGTTGTCATTCATGGGTCTCATCAGAAGGGTAACCACAAAACCCTGATAATACCCACAGCCAGCTTCCAGGGATCCTTCGCTCTCTCCATCCCCGTGATATACCAGGAAATAGATACATAGATAGATTTTTTTTTTTTTTTTTTTTTAAAGGCACTTATCTTCAGGGTTTGGAAACGACAGCAGTCTTTGATACTGCTACTCAGGAGTTTATACTGAACACACCAAAGATCTCTGCCATGAAGTGGTGGCCTGGAGACAGTAAGTACCACACAAAATATCTTGGGGTTTGCCTCCTTCAGTTACTCCATCTATGCTGGTTAAGTTCTGTGTTCGAGGACCCAGGTGCTAGCAGAAGACTTCAATAAAAGATACTCACATGAACAAGCAAGTAAAAGAAAGGGGGTTGTCCAAGTTCAAAGGCCACAAAGGAGCCACCATCATCTACAAAAACCACTTGGGTTGCAGGCTGAAGAACTTCACTCAGGAAAGCTCTTGCCTCTGCAGGAATAAACCTTCTCTCCTTTTTAAATAAAACTCAGACAACCAAAAACTGCAGGGAGGTCATCAGCATAAAGTATTAGAGTCATCAGACAGTCTCAGCATAAAGGATTCAAGTGTGAAATTCTTCGCTCCCTTCAGGAAGGTATTTCACAGAAAATAACTGGAGTCACTGCAACAGCCTCAGCACTTCCCACTCTCACCATTACATTAGCTCAAACTGTTTATTTTTTCTCATATTCTGTTACAAAACTGTTAATCCAAGCCTCATGGGCAGCAACAGAGGCAGAATGATGGTGCAACTTCTGAGAGCTAAGAGCAGGCTGATTCAGGCTTCCAGCACACACTTGTGCTGACCCATACCTAAGACCCAACATGTAATTAGTACTGACCTCTCTTAACTGTGTTTGTTCTGTACCTTGTCTTAAGGAAATGGGGCTGTTTTTCTTCTCACAGTGGGAAGATCAGCAACGCACACAGTGGTCTTTGCTCAGCTGTACATCCATGGGAAGTGCTATGGCATCCATCCCTTCATCGTGCAGATACGCAGCCTTCAGGACCATTCCCTCTGCCCAGGTAAATAACCCCAGACACTGCAGCACTTGTGCAGGTGCTTTGCCTATTTTGCCCTTATATGTTTTCTAAATCATTGGGCTCAGGGAGAGTTATAATTGCCAAAACCAAGCCAAGAGAGATAGCCAGGGTGTAGTTATCATTACCCCAACCTTTTGATCTGAAGGGAAATTGAACATATCTTCAGCCATATCCAGACCAAGCTCTTGACATAACCAGAAGCCTGGGCTGCTCTGAGCACCTCTGCATTAACACCTCAGTTCTGACCCCAGCCAGCACAGATCCATCTGTCAATGGATCATGGAAACAAACTACTACAAGGTATTTGAATGCCTCTTTCACCCCTCAGGCAAGATCACCCGCGCTGGGGAAGAAGCAGAACTGACCATGCCCTTCTTTTTGAGGTCCCCATCCTGACACAAAATGGGGAGCAAAAAGTTCAAGTGGAAGTAAGCAGGCTATGTTTTCTCCTGCTGCAGGCATAACCGCAGGAGACATCGGTCCCAAAATGAATTTTGAGCACATTGACAACGGCTACCTCCTGCTGAAGAACGTGCGCATCCCCAGGGAGAACATGCTGAGCAAGTTTTGTGAGGTATGTGTGGACTCACATCACAAGCTTGCTGTCAGACTCTCATTCCACAGCCAGAGAGACAACAGGGACTTGTCTAAATTTGGGACAAAAATTTTCCTTTGAGTGTCAGCAAGTCTCTGAGGTTTTACCAAGGGCAAAAGGTACCTGAATCCTAAATGAAAGTCAGTGTCAAGAATTCCACATTCAAAAGCTGGGGATCATGGGGCAGGCAGAACCTACTTCTGCCACAAACAGTAAGAGTTTGTCTCTTCAAATGGATGTCTTTCATCCATCATACATAAAAGCATTGTTTGCATTCAGTGAAGGATTTTTATGTCCGTTTTATTCTGTGCATAGCAATTACACAACCACAGTAGTACTGAATAAGGCAGCATCTGACAGCCTCTCTCTACTCTAGGTTCGACCAGATGGCACCTATGTCAGACAGGGGTCACAGAAGATAAATTATTTCACAATGACGACAGTGCGCATTTCACTCATTTCAGACGAGGTTCTGACACCCCTCATGAAGGCTTGCACCATCGCCATCCGCTACTCGGTGGTTCGCCGGCAGTCCAAGCTAAAGCCTGGGTAATGCCACACATCCCAGTGGGAAGGGGACTGTACACTGTGCTCCCCCACGCCAGTTTGTATTTCTTCTCTTCATCTTATCTTTCAGCCCTTCACTGGCTGATTTCCTGGCCCAGACAGGGCATGATAAACATGCTTCCCCATTATTTACATTAACGAGCTTCAGTCAAAGTACAAGAGAATGTTTACAGTTCTTTCCAAGATAAGTTTCATACTTTGAATAGGTCAGTGGCTCACACAGGCAACTTATTCTTTTATAACTGGCCTTCCTCTGTAATCCCATAACTGAGCAGAATCCAGACAAAGTGGACAAATTGCTGAATTCTTATTCCATAGTGTCCTGCTAGTGGATGCGACATTAAAATACCTTCCAACATCCAGAAATCTAACGTTCAAACTTTAAGCACTGAATGTATTCAGTGTTGAATCCCCATTATTTTTAAAGAAATATGTTAATTTGAATGGATTACAAAGATTTCCATTTAAATATCCTTTCAAAAGCAGAAAGATCCTAGTGAAAATATAATTTGGTTCAAATACAAACCAAACAGAAGAGCACAGCAGCTGAACTATTGTAATAACCAATTTCATTTATTGAAGTCCTAAATGTACCAACCACAGAAGAAGTGATAAAGAACATCCAAAAATAGCTCAGAAAACTTTAAATAATTCAAACTCAAATATTTTCAGGGAAACATTTCTTTGTATGAGGCCACAAAGATTCCATTTAAAAAGCCAAAGTTTATCAGGGTGCAATGCCACTGCCTTTTCTGGAACACCTAACAACTTGCTGTCCTTGAAGGCCTCATTCTCATCCTCTCCTGCAGTCCCTGTTCCCCTCTGTACTGACTGACCACACAGAGCCTTTTCTACACTGTTAGGCCTTTTAGGGTTTGTTTCTGCAATAGCTCAGCAAGCTGGACAGATTTGCTGCCACACTGTCAGCTCAGTCTTGTTCATACACTGCTTCTTGGTAATGAAAAATGCCATTTTCATTCTGCACCAGGTAAAGTAACAGTAGCTATGCCCATGTCCACACTTTCCCTGCTTCATCAGCTGTCTTCCAACAGGGAACAAGAAGCAAAAATCCTTGACTACCAGACTCAGCAAGAGAAACTGCTGCCCCAGCTGGCAGCAGCCTATGCCTTTCATTTCATCAATGACTACCTGCAGGAGCTATTCAACAGGGGGTACAGAGAGATCCAGAGGAAGAACTTTGACATGCTGCCAGAGGTGAGCTGCAGCAGGGTTAACTCATACAGCACTTCTGTTCTCTAAATGTTAAAGTATTTTAGCAAACTGGACAAGCATTCCTTTTACCACTAGAGAACTGGAGAAAGAGGAAGCACTAAGAGTTCAAATGACATGTCCCAGGTCTGCAACCAGTCAGCAACAGCATTCACTGTACCACCCCAAACTTTTTGTTTTGGGAACCATTGCAGAGTGAAAAGTCCTTGAAAAGCATGTCCAAAACCTTGTTCCAAGTAGCTGGTGGCACAAAGTGTTATTACACAACTTCATCTACAACGCGCTTGCACGCACATCTGAGCCAAAACCAAAAATGTGACTTTTTAAACACAGCAGAATATTTTGCAATTAGGTGCTTGAAATGAAAACACACTCTGAACAAAGGTGGCCAGAGCCAGAACTGGCTGAGAGAAACCCAGAAATGCATAAAGTGACTACAGTGTGCCCAGCAGGAGCATGTGCAGCATCCCAGAGACACCAAAGGTCAGGCTCTGGGAACAGAGTGCTACCACCATGCAAAGGGGGACCTGACAGGGATTTCATGCCCAGATATTGCAAAAAATTTTAAAAAAAGAACTTATTCTGAGGATTCCACTGGTAATACTCTGCCTTTTTTCTCTCTTTTTTTTTAACAGCTCCATGCATTATCTTCAGGTTTTAAAGCTGTGATCACTCAACACTGCACAGCAGGAGTGGAGATCTGTCTCCGGGCCTGTGGGGGCCATGGCTACTCCCTGCTGAGTGGACTGCCTTCCTTGTATACCAAAATACTTGCCTCTTGTATTTATGAAGGGGAAAACACCATTTTGCTCCTGCAAACTGCCAGGTAACAATTCAAATGTGTTCATCTAAAAGCCTGCCCCTTCATTTATTCAGCCTTTACCACTTCTTCTCCAAAACCAGTAGAACCAGCTACTCCTTTCTCACAGCACCATCTAAAAATACAGCTCAGGATATAAACTATTCATGCCTTCAGTCTAACAAGCATGGAAGTGTGTGGGAACCAGATTATCTCTTCTATTTTTGGTTTGGGGATGTATGCAGGTGCTGTTCTGCATAACCTCGTTTTCCTCTTTGCCTGGTAGCACAGCAAAGGTATTGCTGTGAAAGTTTTGTGGTTCATTTTTTAAGCAGCCAATGTAACAATGATACCATATAATGCAACATGGGTTAAGTGGGGTCGATTCAGAGGAAGCAAAGTTGTTGGATACTGAAACTGGATGAGTCATGCTCCAAGAACATCACTTTCTTCCAAACATGCATACTCATGATTATCAAGAGTAGATGAAATTCAGATAAAGAAACTACAGCTGCTTGAACTTTTAATAATGTATGATTTTTACTAGAAGGAGAAAACCAGGGCACTTCCAAGGGTCAGAGCCACCACATAGCTCTGTGCTGCCATGCAGACATTTCTGCACTTGTTACTGCTTCTTGCAAGATCAACAGCAAAGTCAAGAGAAATGCTGTACCCTTTTAATTCCAGACCTGGTCAGTCTAGCTCATAGCAGAGGTACCAGAAAACCTAAGGGAGTGGGGAGTGCTCCTTGTAAAGTCTCTCCAAGGGTCTCATGTGTTCACATAATGTGACTGTGTGTTGGGGATCACAGAGGGTAAGAACAAATCACCATTAAATCCAGAGCATTGAGACTCAGGTTGCAAAGTTGATCATGCATCTAATCACTACACTGCTGAGACTGCTAAAAGCCACAGCAAGTTTCTGCTGAAAAAATTATCATTATGGATTGCTGTAGGATTAAATAAGACAGACAGGCCACCCCTGAGACCCACCACAGGTCAGGTTACTGTGAGTAACATGCAAAACAAAAGGTCATTACTTGTTCAAGTCCATTCTGGGCCACTGATGGGATGGGTCACACCTTGCTGCTCCTCACCTGAGCCCACTTTACTTTTTGCATGTCTGTTTGCTGCAAGGAGATCACCACCATACCCTGCTCTGACTGTTACCCTCTTCCCAGGTTCCTGATTAAGTGCTTCATGGCAGCCAGTGCTGGCCAGCCTGTGCCACCATCTGTCACTTATCTGGCTGCAGTGAAACACGGGAAGTGTCCAGCCAAGAGCAAGTTGGATTTTCTCAATCCAGATATTTACACTGAGGCCTATCAACACGTGGCAGTCAGGTCAGTACAGAGGATGGGAGACAGAATTTCTCTCTTTGACATCAGAAATGTGTTAAAAGCTCAGCTTCTTCCTTGCTTTAAAGGGAGGTAAAATAAAATAAGTTAAACTAGGATTGGTACCATCTGTTCCTGAAAAAGAAAAGGAAGGCTACACAGGATTAACAGCCATGTCAGATGTTCAGTATGAAGCTTTCACACTCAGAAGTTTTTAAGCCATGTGCTACCAAACAACTACATTTCACAGAGCTGGTGGCACTATTAAAGTAAATCCCAGACCACATCACTGAGTTGCCACGCAGTAAAATCTTTATTGGACCCTGAGCAATTCTATTAGAATCTTCAAATTTCACATACCTGAGAAAGTGATGTTTGTTTTCAGTTTATACCATAGCAAGAACAGAGCCTGTCACTCTGTCTGTAGCCTTTCAACTACACATTCAGCAACTCAAATAAAAATTCTATCATGAGTGGTCTCAGAATTATGTATACAGTTATGGGCTGTATAGGTGCCACCTCTGAAAATCAGGTAAAAAGACAGCCCTGCTGTCATTGAAACCAGTGTAAAAACAGCCCCTCTTTGAAAAGCTTCCTCAATGGGAACAGGTTTTGAATCCCTGTGTAGAAAAGGAGAAACATAATGTGACAGCAGTCCAGTATTACTGTTTGTTTTGCAAACTCACCTTACACACAACCCAAGAAAAGCTCAGCCAAACCCCTGGTAAACTACCCTGGAAGCTGAGAAGGCAGAAATCCTCCAGGATCAGGGTGGTCTGGGTTCTTCTCACAATTTATACTTGGATTTTGCATAATCTAAGTTCACTCATACTGAGTGTAGATTACTCCAGATGTCAAAAATGCCAGTTTGCACTTCAGTCACACGTAACTCCTGAGTGCAAATTCCTGCATGTGGGATGCACATACAAGATGCTTTGTGCTTTTTCAATTTTCCAGGCTCACAAGCAGCACAGCAGCAAAACTACAGGACTTGATTCAGTCTGGAGTCAAAAAGCATGATGCATGGAACCAGTGCACAGTGCAGCTGGTGCAGGCTGCAAAGGTTAGCAAAATTTATCTGCTTATCTGATGTTTGTCTTTATGAAACAATATGCAACAGAAATGACAGGATTAACTTAAAGCCTCAGTGCTGCTTATTGTTTCCTGTTGGCATCTAAGAGACACCACAAAGACCATCACTGTGGTCTGCATGGTGGAAAAGTTGTATTAAGAAGCAATTCCTTATCTGAAAATTTTGCTGTCTGTATAGGCCAGGTAGAAAAAGACTAGGAGAAAGAAAAGGGAGAAAAAATACATTCAGAGTTATGCTGCCACTACTGGCAGAATCAGACCTCCCATATCCTGCAACAAAAACCCACCATCCCCAGCCAACACTCATCTTTTTATCAGATTCTAGTGTTTCTGGTGCCCAGAGGAGTCTTCCTAAAGCCACTCCACTGAAAGCTGGTGGAGTTACAACAAAGGATGAAACATGCCTGGTACTTCTTCCCTTTGCTGGAAAGATAACTGCAGGGAAAAGAGTGAAAACCAGTGAAAAGTGCAATGTTAACTACTACTGAAAGATAAATCAAATTGATAAGAGATGCTTTCAGTTGAAGTAGCATTGGGACAGCAGCATTTGTTCCCTAAAACAAGGGTGAATTAGTACAGAATTAAGCAGAAAAGAGGGGAGAAAAGCCCTAAATATTAATGAAAACTAAATCAGTTGATAGTGCTGTATCTCCAGTAACCAAAATTCTTTTTTAAATATGCAATTAAGTGCAATTCCACTACAGTGAAGACAGACCTTCCTTCCTCTTGAGTCAGATCCACAACTTATTTTAACATCATTAACTATTTCTGAAGAGCCTAACATAAGCAGAGGACTGGCTGTGGTATCATCAGTGCTGCTGCTAGACTCTTCAGAAAGTGGGATCCAGGCCCCCAAAGTCTCTTAAGTATTTCAGGGACAGGAAAAGTTATCCAAACCTTTTGAATTTTCTCCATAACTTTAAAATTTTGATATACTGCTGCCTTCTTGGGGCAATTCTAAATTTACTTCTTATTCCATACCTCCCCTGGAGATTCACCCACGATCTGGCATGGCATCTCTATGAACTGACACCTGCCTGCTCTCAGCTGAGTGGGTCAGACACTGAGCAGACTCCACACAGGTTAATTGCTTGAGTGGCCACTCAGGGCCACTCAGGGCCACTCAGCTTCTCAGGCAGGTTCTGCAGTCCACACTGGCCTCCACCTCTGCTGCTGCACTGTGGCAGCAGGAAAAGCTGCAGTGCAGGTGTGTCATGCTTACACCTACAGCTGGAAGGGAACTGTGCAGTGGGGGAGTGAACCCACACAGACCCCAGAACCACCAACCACCCCCAGCAGTGTCAACGTGACAAGAGTCAGCCTCATCCATCTCTGCATCTCTGCTAATATTTGTCATTTCTGGGTCAGACATTCTACTGGCGTGTTACCCCAAATTTACCAGTTTACTTAAAACAACAAAAGTGGGAGGTAAATTTGGTTGTTTTATTGTGACAATGATGTTTCCAGAGCTGAAGCCTTGTAAACACTGATCTCAAAGTTCCATGAGCCCAAGGTCTTCAACAGAAGTTTTTTCCTGTTGATGTACAACATTCACTTAAAACACAAGCACATTCCAATGTGTTTCCTTCTCTTGGAACTCTTTGGGATAAACTCCTTGGGATATTGATCAGAACTATTTAGAATAAGTACTAGCACGATTTCTGAAGCAGTTTTCTGGAGTTTACAAATACCATGGTGTTGACTGTTTACACATTCTGTCTTCTGCTGTCGCTGTAAGCCGTGAATACGAAAGGCCTGGTCACCCAGCAAACAAAGGATACAGACTGGAGAAGTGCCAGGGAAATGAAAAGGTTTTATATTCTTTGCAAGAACATTTGAGTCACTTGGCCTACTAAAGTGTTTGAGGTGCATTCACTGTTGATTGCATTTGTTTTCCAGGCTCACTGCCACTACATTGCCGTGAAAAACTTTGCAGAAACTGTGGAAAAACTCGAGACCAAGGCTGGCATCCAGAAGATTATGAAACATCTCTGTGACCTCTTTGCACTACACGGGATCTTCTCAAACACAGGAGCCTTCTTACATGATGGATACACATCTGCAGCTCAAATGGACATGGTCACAGCATCCTACCTGGACCTCCTGGCTGTCATTCGGTGAGCTGCTTTGGCAGGACACACACAGCTATCCAGTTTTATCCCTGTGCTAGATATAAAAGGGTGCTGCTGTACCTATGGCAACATCTCCACAGTCAATTCACCTCATTCTGTTTTTATTTCCAGTGCCTGGCAGTACTAGAAATTGATTGAAACATCTACTCAGAGATTGTTTTCATGGCAAAACAGACCCAAGTGTCCAGCTCCTCTGCAATCTCTAAAGTTCTGTAACATGAAGCCTTAAATTATAAATGAAGAAGTCATGAACACTTTCTACCATCTGCAGCAGAGTGAAAGCAGGAAAATATGTAGTCAGAGCACACTGGCAGGAGGCAGCCACAGCAACCCATCACACATTGCAAAATCTGCTTAAGCCACAGCTAATACAGCCTACTCTGTTGCCATGGCTGAGCTGCAACTGGTACCCAAACAATCCTGCCTACAGCTACTTCAGATGCATCTGCTCGACACTATTTATTACCAACTCTGTGAATTCTGAGTTAAGGTTTTCACTTACCACAACACTCACAGAGGCTTTTTGACAAAGGGTTCAGCTTTCACTACTCAGTGCTGTTTGTTTAGAACATAGTAACTTAGGGTGCAGAGGAGTTGCTACTGTATCTAAAATTCTACCTCAGCCACCTGGAGAGAAACAAGAACACACTATAAGCAAGGGCTGAACAGGGCTGAGCCAAACAGCAAGGGTTTTCAGAACTGATTATAGAATCTGAATTAAGTGATAAGTTTAACATAACATTTTCAAAAGCCTAACATGTTGTCTTTGGAATTCATTGCAATTTCTGTGTTAGTCCACGCCTTGTTAACAGGATTCAAGAATGGAGTATTTACATATTTACAGTTAGTAGAAAGGATATAACCACTTCCTGGTCTGTAGCAAAAATCCAGCCTTTCCCAAACCCTCAGACAGCTCTTCCCCAAAAGGAACTGGAAGACAGAAATGCCAACATTTGAGCAATTTGAGCAAACCACTTTGCATCCTGGTACCTCAGGTGTGAGGTACAGCCAGCACAACTTTCTACACCGAGGATGATGGAAGAATGAGGAAAAAGAAACCATCCCCTGCTTAGGAGATGCTGCCTATGCTCTGGCTCTCCATGCTGTCACACTGGCCCCTGGGCTAGATGGGCCCTTGGATGGGTCAGGGTTGTTTTGCTCTTACAGACATGAATAGAATAGAAGAGCTCATCACCTCGTGATGAGATAATAGAAATACTGAAAGGCAGATGAAGGTTGAAGATCAGCAAAGCAACTTCACATCAGTCTAGTAGGAACCTTATTCCATTTTATAAGACATACATACAGCATAAGAAAAATGAAACAAAGACAAAAATTAAAAGAACATACTGGCAGAGACTGCTGAGAAAAAATCTGAGATGAGATTGAATCCTGAATTAGGGATGGAGCCTGGCTGATCACAAGACCCTGCAAACACCCACTCAGCAGTGCAGACAACTCAGGGCATTAGAAGATCACAGAATCACAAAATTATTAGGGTTGAAAGGGACCTCTGGAGATCATCTAGTCCAATCTCTCAACCAAGGCAGGGTCACTTAGAGATGTCTCTGAGGAATCAGAACAAGCAGAATTCCACCCCCCCCCCCCAGTAAAGACAAGGAGGAAAACTGGCTCAAGCTTTCCAGGAGAAACCTGGGAAACTGACTTCCAAGTTTGTCTTTGATTTATTTTCCCATCTTGCAAAGCAGCACCCTCTCAGTAACAGGAATGTCACTCCTGTGCTCTGTAGGAAGGACGCTGTGCCACTGGTGGACGCTTTTGATTTCACGGACCAGAGCCTGAACTCTGCTCTGGGCAGCTACGACGGGCAGGTTTACCAGCGGCTCTACGAGTGGGCTCAGAAGTCACCCACCAACCAGGTAGGGGTGAACTACAGCTGGGCAACCTCCACAGCAGCCAGGGCAGAAACTGCTTGTCTTCTAACAAAAGCAATACACATAAGAGACAAGAGCTTTCAATTCTTCTTTGTATCACGTTGTACAGAATAAGCTAAAATAAAAGTCTGTTTACATATTCTAGAACAGCACTAAATGAAGGGTATTTTCTATACACTAATACTTCTACTAGTGCAAAACTTGGGGTTTTAAATACGTTTGACCAGAAAGAGTATAAGTGTTAAACAAGGCCATTTGATCCTTCATGGTCTTTAGCACTTTGCTTTCTCAATTCATCCATACTGTGGACTGATGTAAAATTTTGTGTGATGTAAATATGTATTGCTCTGTTTGAAAACTCATTTGGCCTTGAGTGAGATTTTTACTGTGGTAATTGGTATCCCTTTGAAATTCCACAGCTGAACACAAAATTTGCCTTCAGCAAACATTCAAGTCCAAGCATATTTTCTGAGGTTAAGTAGTATGCTGTCCCCTTTGGGATGAGTGTGGTGTGCTGGTTATGAAGGACAGCACGTATTATAGGGAAAAAAAATCTTGCACATAGTTGAAATAGTTGCTGGTTTGTTGGTTGGTTGTTTTTTTAAGTAGTGCAGTTTTATGTATTTCAGAGATTGTTCTTAAGAAAAAAAATACAGCCTTTCCCTTCTTTATTGCCATTAATTCCCTTCCACATTCTCTTTCTGAACAGATGAGCCCAGCCTATGAGAGGTATTTGAAGCCGCTTCTGCACAACACGCTATCAAAATTATGAAGACCATGTTCCAAGTGAAGGGCACACATTTCCTCCTGTTCTTTGTGCAGCAGTACATTTATGAAGCATCAGTAATGACTAATCAGAATTAATAATCAGTTGCTTACTTGCAGTTACAACAAGTATGAAAGATTCTCAGCCAGCCATTTGCAATTAGACAGATGCCAGCAGCGCTGAGTGGTACCTGCTGCTGTGAGACAATCTAATCAGGAATGGTCCAGGGTTCACTGTTTTCTATCCTGAAGTGTCTTGACAGCATCAAAACTCTCTCATTTGACTTTCTTATTCTCTTTCTAAATCCACTATATGATGATTGAGAAAAAAAAAAAAAAACACCACCACACTGTGAACCCTCTCTCAGTGTGTTGTAACTATACAGTGCCTTCAAAAAACCCAAAACAACCAACTTTACTGAAAAATTCATGGTGAAATCATGATCTTTGTTTTTAGGAACAAGTTGTTCTCTTCTATCAGAAACTATATTAGAAAGTGCATCCGTTTTGACAATTAAAATAGCTCTTGATTTGCTCAGTACTGGAATATTACTGCCTAATGAAGATGCAGACAAAGCTGATGCCAGCTTCAGTCTGCAGAATTTACCTTCCCATTAATAGAGCTGCTCATACTGTCTATAAATCTTGAGCTCCAATAAAGTGTATTATTTGGAATACTGCTTCTCTAATTATTATACTTCATAATTATGGAAAGGGCAAGCTGATCCAGGCCAGTCATTAATTTGCTCATAAATGAAGTGTTGCAAAGAACATCTTGTGATTATAATTCAATGCCAGTTAACACAAATTTCTTACCACGTGTTGCAAGAAAGAAACAACTTTTCCTGAGCTTCATCAGTTCTGCTTCTCTTCCCTCCTTGATAGCAAGATTAAAGCTCTCACTGCTGCCTCTTATTACATAAGTCAAAAACCTGCAATGTATGAACAGGAAGAAACAAAATATGACAGAGAAATACCCCCCAAGACAGCCTTTAGAGCCAGATATGGGATGGAAAGCTCCCACCTACTTGGGACAAGAACTTAGTGGGAGAACAGGACCCACTCCACAAGATACCAACTCCCTTACTCCCAGCTGCAATCAGGTTAGATCATAACCAGAAATTCTATTAATAACTATGACAAAAGGACCAGGATGAGTAGAAATGTCTGTATGAAATTGAGTAAAGCCACAGAATTTGAGTGCCTTGACTTGAACATCACTAGAAAAAGCATTCTGCAGTTAGAATTATATATATAAAGTCAATGCATGAAGTGCTGACAAGCCAGGCAACTCTATTAGCAGCTACAAGTATTTAGGCTCTGTGTTCCCTCCATCCCTACCCCTTTAGCCAGTACAAATATTTGCCATCTTTATACCAATCTAAAGCAGTTTTCAGAACACAAGCTTTGTCTATAATGAAGACATTTGAATCAACTGATTATCATAAAAAGGAACAAATTACATCATTAATGGAAGAAACCAGGGCCCTACCAGAACACCCAAACTACTCCACAGCACAAAAAAACAGGATTTGGGTGGGAAGTTTTTTGTTTGGTTATGTTTGGTTCTTTTAAGTATGAGAATTCTAAAAGACAAAAAGAAAATACAACACAGCATTCTGTACTTCACATTTTTATTAGCTTCTTCGGCAGGCATTACACTTGGGAATAATATTGCACCAGGCATTAAAAATATGAATTCTACCACAGGGACATTTTGCATTTTAGAATCCAATATAAATATTTGTAATTGTATTTCCATGGCTACAGATAATATTTGGTTGCTTGATTTATATGCATAGAAAGAAACAGTTGTCATAACTGTAAGAAACTGTACTTATCAAGTACTTTTAAAGGGTGGGATCTGTTTTCCTAGAATATTACAATACTGTTTATTGATTTAGAAACTAAATTAGTCTACACAATAGCAGCTTCTCCCCAACTGCATTTTAAAATCTTTTTTGTTTCTTGCTCCCAGTGTCATAGCATTAGATGGATTAGAAACCATTTAAACAAGAGGTAATTTTAGCACTTTGAGTCGAGTCAGAGAATTGTGTTAATGACACAAAATACCCTATTGTACTGATTCTTCGGACTCCCTCTTTCAAACAAAAAGGTGTCTTGACTGAACAGGCACATGCACGGTTTTTTTTCTGAACTGGACAAAAGAACAGAGCTGCTAGAGAATTAAACTCCTCCAGTCCTCACTGATAAACAATAAATAGTCATATAAAAAAAAGCCCATATTGTTGCTTTAGTCAAAATCCAGACTCTCTTGGGTTCACTGTCCAATTAAGTTGCTAATCACTGAAGTGGCTCCTGTGGAGTCAGAATCAGTCATCTGTTTTCCGTGCCAGTCTACAGAAAGTCCAGTTATGTTCCACTGTGTTTTCATTGGCACGCTCGCTCATGTGATGGACTCTGGTGTTCCTGATCGTGAAGCCTTGCTTTGTGATGTACTCCATGAGATGGACTCGGAGCGACACTTCCTGGTGGTAATCACATGGCCCAAAGGTGAAGGACACCTGGCAGTCCCTGGTGTCCATCATGTGCTTATTCCACTTGGTGAAGTGATTTGAAATGCCTTCCAGTAGTGCATGGACTTTTGTTGTGATGGTGAGCTGCGTGATGATCACAGCCACCGGGTTGGAGTACTTGGAAAGCTTCCGGGTGCTGGACAGCTCCACCACCTCCTCAAAGGTATCCACAGGATACAGCGGCTTGGGGTCATTGAGACACTGAATTAAGGGTTCAATCTGATAGAAGTCTGCTTCCTTCCGGAGCAGGTCAAACTCCTTGAAGTCCAGTGGCAAAGTGAGCTCTGAGGTCCTTAAAAAGTTAAGAACATAACGGAAAAGTGGTCCATCTCTGTCAATAAAGTAATTGCCCTGAGAGTCCCTGGCAGTGGGGAAGTCTCCCCTGAACATGGCCCCGAGCATTGAGTCAGGATATCTCGTTAGAGTTGTGAGGGAGGTCGTATACATGTGTCCACCCACATTTAGCGTGACTGGATCAGTCATCTAGAAAGAGAGAAATTGCAGAGTTTATCAAGCCCCAACAAGAAGATTCGATCACCTTGCTGACACACACAGAAAATACTGCTGGCACACTGGGGGGAATCACACTTCTCCCGTACAACGCCTCTAAGGGCTGCTCAAACCTGAACAAATCCAAGCCACCTAGCAACAAGGCACAACTGGCAACTAGACAGGATGATACTTAGCATGCAGAATGCACATTTCCAGAATGCTTTAGAAATCTTAACAACTGAGCTACTGTCGCAGGAGCAAGTTTAGCATTCGGGCAGCAAGTTTTTCCCTATTCTACAGATGGGGAAATGAGAACAGAGAAATTTCCTGAAGAACAAGTTAGTCAGAATGAGGCCCAGCAATGTTCCTTACTTTCACAATCTGTCCCTCATTCTAGAACAAAATGAAAACCAAAAAAAAGGCAAAAAAAATCAGCCAAACAAACGTTAAGCCTCTTTTTATCCCTCAAAAGAGGAAGACAATGCAGGTTTAAACATAGGACCAAGAGCTCACAATCAAAATAATCCATGCTTTGGCTCAGAGGCTTCATTAAAACAGGCAAGGGAGAAAAAGAACTTTCAGCTTTTAACTCTAAAAAGAAATATTTATTAACAAATTAACGTGCTGCATAGAAGTGGGGAGCAGAGCACAAACCAGTCTGCATCAGATTCCAGATAGCACATGAGGAAGCAAGAGAAAAAGGAACATAAATCCCATCTGGCCACCAACTCTAACCAGGACTGCAGCCAGCCAGAGAAAAGAGACATATGCATGGCAGCAGAATGAGAAGGGGAGAAAAATAAGATGTGCTTATCTAGTTTGAGACAAGGTTTACAAGGAAAAATACTTTTCTCGATAAATAAAATGACAGAAGTCCTTAAAATAATAAGCAGAAAGCACAAACTGTTTTCAGCTTTTGTGTTAGGAAAATGATAACAGTGAGCTCAAGGCATCAGTTCAGTCCTGGCTGATTGTCCCTAGCAAATGTGAACCTGGGCACTCCCCACAAACTGCACAGGAGGTGCAGCACTCCAGGGAAGGTGAGTAAGCTGTTGTAAAGCTGTTTCAACAGGCATAGTTTTCCCTCTCTCATGACTGAAGCTCTGGATCTATAGAAGGCAGATGTGGAAGGATTCTTGCTGCAAGACCTTGGAAACCCAGTTGTAGTGCACAGTGCACACTTGCACTCACCATATATCCCCAGTCTCCATTATCCATCTGTTCACGTGCTTGAACTCTGGTATTCCAAGTTTAACAGAAGGCTGCTGAAAGGATACACAATTCCCCTCCTCTTATCTCCCTGCAGGAAAAAGCACACACAAACACAGAACAAAACATGGCAGACCATCAGTACCTACAAGAACACCAAGGGGAATGCTTTCCAATCAAAGGCAGGCTTTCTGCCAGGAAAGCATTAAGCTACAAAGTCACATTAGCAGGAGAATCTGCAAACCCTCTTTTCCCTCCTTCTCCCATCACATTACCCACAGGACTGTCTCTGGAGCACACGTAACCACTCCACCGGTTGCCTCAACATCCCAGTTTTCTTGAATAACAAGCAATGTGCCTCTGAGGGCAACACATGTTCACAAGCAACCTTTCACCTGGGAAACTGTGAGTACTTTGTAAGACAGATGTCATTTTCCCAATTAAAAAAGTTTATTTAGCCACCTTTGAGGTCACACACGTGATCTCTTAATATTAGTCAACATTCCCATGCTCCAGTTTCAAACTGCTCAGAAAAATAAATCAAGCATGAAAGTCAATGAACACTAAGAAGAAAAAAACTCTCACTGCAGAATTAATAATTCAGTAGTGGAGAACTGCAACTGATAGCAAGAACATTAATCTACAGACAAAGAGTATGAAAGGACTTCCCAGACACCTACTCTCAAAAGCAATCTCCGTAGGGACAAGCCAGAGGACATCTAACATGCTGTCAACACACTCCAACAAAAGCAATTTGAGAAGAGATTCATGCTGTGACTTCCCAGAAGATGCTGAGCTGTTGACTCACATAACAAGGGGACTGTCCACACGAGCACGGCGGGGCTGTGCAGCTCAAGAAGGGGGAAGTGAATGACCTCAGACTCCAGTGTTGATGTGCCAAAGGTGGCCTGTCAGCCATGGCAAGTGATGGAGGGACAGGGGAGCCAGTTGTCAGTAAGCCTTTATCCCTACCCAGAGCCTGCCTCTCTGCTAGAATTGCTGAAAATTTAGGTCAGCCTGTTTTAAGTAGGGTAGAGCTTCTCAGCTTTGTTTATTTTTACATCTTAAAAGACCACACAGTTCCCAAGACTTCTGGTCCCATCCTCTTTACTAACAAACTTCACCATACAGCCACCCAGCTAAAGGCAGCACAAAGATTTAGCCAAGCCAGAGCCCCACACTGCAACACGACTGAATGTTCACAGTTAATTCCCAACCAAAAAAGGTAACTCGCCCTTCTCATTCCTGGGAAATGAGGTTGGTTTCATTCACCATGGAACAAGGCAGCACATTCCACCTCTCTATGCCCTGCTGCCCTGCCAAATCCACAGCCTGGGCAAAACAGTGTCCAGCAGGTCAGGACTTTGGGACCCAGTAGCACAAGCACAGCCCCAGCTGCATCTCAGGTGGATTAGAGTTAAAAAACAAAATCAGTATATGAAAATAGTGAGGTCAGACAACAGAAGACTAAGGAATACTAAGATACAGAACAAGTCATACCAGGATCCTATTTTTACAAATTAGAGACAGAGCATGCCCCAAGAGAGTACATTAAAGCACATCCCCCAACAGCAGATAAACCTGGAATGCCAGCTCTTTTGCCAACCTCTGTAATTATTTTTTTTTACTGCTCACAAATCAAGAAGTGAATTCTTTCAGGGTTTTGCTGTTTGGTTTTTTGTTTCATTTTGTTTTGTTTTTTTGGGGGGGTTTCTGGGTTGTTTTTTTTTTGTTTGTTTGTTTGTTTGTTAGGGTTTTTTTTTGTTTGTTGGTTTGTTCGTTTGGCTTGGTTTTGGTTTTTGGGTTTTTTTTTGGAATTGTCACTCAAGTACAGTTTGTAAACTTTTAGCAATAGACCAGACCTTTTAAATTCCAGCACTTGAAGGTGTTAGTCTGGTCAAGTACAAGACAAGGATAACATGCAGATGCATTAACACCATATGAGACTGGTACAGGTTTCTGATACTCACTTGAAAGTGAAATGATGCAGCCAGCCAGAAACCTCACCAGTAATCATGACAGAAGACATCTGCAGTCTTAATAAAATTAACTCAAATTACACATCCAGAATATTTCAAAGGCAGAGATGTCCATCAGTGTTATTTTAACTAGTGAATATGATGTTATTTTGGTCAGCATGTAAGTCCAGTACAGATGAATCAAGAATTCATCAGGGAAAGAAAGAGACGACACTGCAAGCCCGTGCAAAGGCATGATTTAATCTTTGATCACAGCACTGCTGTGTAACACTGGAGTGAAACATTTACAAGAGCAATTATCTGAAACAAACCTAGCCCTCAACATAGAAGGAGCATGGAGAAATCTCTGTGACCTTTGTGTAGGGACCCAGAACCACGAGGCACACACAGACCTCCCTGGCAAACCAGTGCTGGAGCAAGAAGTGCCACACCAAGGGATGATACCAGGAGGTCATCCTAAAATGCCCAAGTGTGATCCCAACTATTCACTACTTCCCTCGTCAGCCTGGGAGCTTTGAATTTCTAGACAACTTCACAGGTGGAAGTAGCTTTGTTTGGGTACAACCTGAGCTAAGGACTCACCAACCACATCCCAGCAAGGCTGAGGATGGACACCCTTCATGACATGTGCCCTTTCAATGATGCTTTAAATCCTCCTGAATGGGATACAGTGATCACCAGTGGGGGTGTGCAGACACTTCATCCATCCCCCAGCACAGGCAGCCTCAAGCCAGCTCTGTCCTTGTGTCACACACCAATGGACTGCATGCAGGGACAAGCTTGCCAACACAGCTACTCCTGTCCAGACAGCAAATTACAGATGACACTGTCATATCCCAAGGCAGCCTACCTATCAAATGATAACCACAAAAAACATTTAAAGTGAAATTCAGTCAGACAAATTGCTGACACAGTTCAGCCAACGGGATGTCCCTCTCTGGTGGGAGCAGAAGTGCACAGAGGGTGTCAAACCACAGCCCTGCTGTCGTGACACTGCTCTGCGTGCAGGGAGAGGACACACAGCAGTGACACAGTCACTGGGGCTCCTGCCACAGCCCAGCACAGCCAGAGCTGGAATGGCACAGTGAGAAGCAAGAAAAGCACTCAGGTCATCACTTTATACTCGACACACCAAACTGGATACCTGCGTTTATAAAACGCTCACTCTTATTTCATATGTTATGACTCAGAGGATTACAAGGCTGTTTATCAGCAACACTGCTGCAACAGGTAGTGCCACTAACTCCAGCAGGGCTTCTCCCAGAACTGAGCTGCAAACCAGTTTGCAAGCTGAAATTCAAAGAAAGCATTTAAGAGTCAGATGAACGTCTGCATCTGTGAAAACACACACACAGATGCACGCAGACACACAGAGAGCACACAGCACAGAGACACACAGAGAGCACACAGAGAACACACAGAACACACAGAGACACACACAGACACACACACAGACACACACAGAACACACACACAGAGCACACACACAGACACACACACAGACACTCAGGCCAGGGGATGCCAGCAGCCCTGCCAGGCATTCACACTGCTGGGAGAGGCTACCACCACTCCTGCACAGACCCCTGCAATGGTGTAACATGCAGTTACTCAAAGGAGGAGCAGAAATACACCAAGCTGTTGCAAGTCAAGAGGCACAGACCACCTGATCTCCTCTGAATGTTCTTCATCCAGCTTTTCAAACAAAAGAATTAAGGGATTTACTTGTGGCAATAGTCTTTCATGGGCAGGTTGGTATCAATATTACAGCACAGGCTGTTTAACCTCAAGAGTTACCTTTGATTCCTACGTCAGTAGAGAGATGGAAGGAATCCTAGCAGCAGCAACTTAAAAATGAAAAAGAGCAAGGTAAGACTCTGACATACACTTGACATTTCAGTTACTCACCCCCTTTGTGAGCTCCCTGCCTCTCACACTTAGATCTCACAACATGAGAAGAAACTCCATCCCTCAGCACAGATATGCTGTACAGGGACAACCTCTCTCTTTCCCAGCCAGTCAGAACATTGGAAAGGCAAGTTCCTACAGTAAATTATTGGTGACTCACCTGAACTGACAAACACTGAGCAGCAGCAATGCTGACTATTCTTCACCAAACTACAGTGAGCTGATGGTCTGCAGAGCAACCCCTGAGTTCCAGGGGAGAGAGGAGGAGGAGGAGCATTCTCAAAACAACCAGTTACCAAATCTTCTGGCAATTCAGCAGATCAGCTTCACTAAAGAAAACACCTACCACTTTCTACACATGTCAACTTTATCATGACTAATGCAGTTTATTAGAAGTTAACTTAGCTCTTGCTTTTCTTGAGTTGCTTTTTACTAATACTCAGTCTTTACCTCAGGCAGGATGGAAAAACGCTCACACCAGCCACTCAACATTTTCACTCCTTTATGTTTAATTGCTTCACTATAAAGTCCAAGCTCCTGAAGTTTCCATCCCTTCCCCAAGGAGTTCTATGACATCCTGTTTTAAGTCCTGATTCCAAACCTTTATTTCAATCGCTTCTTGTTGGAAGAGCCCACATCCCAGTGCGACTTTGGCCCTCCTATAAGAGACCTAAAGGAGGACTCTAATATCCAGCCTGGTCCTGCTGAAGCAACCCAGGGCAGTCAGGCTCCCAGGACCTGTGACAATAACTGGGGTTTATCCAAGTACTTTGCTTCTGTGATATTCACCAGTGTTTTTCCAATGAGGAAACATGCTTCTGAACACTTTTGGCGGCGGGCAGGTGTCAGAAACACCGAGTCTCCCTGCACACGGATGGGGTTCAGCACACATAGGGACCAAGGCGTGACAGCAACACAGGACAGAAATCCCCGGTGAAAGCCCAGAGTGGGGTCCAGGGCTTCAGCAGGAGCCGGGAAGTGCCCGTTTCCATCCCAGAGGAGCCAACGAGATCGCGGTAAAAGAACTCTCCCCCGGCTCGCAGTGATTCAGCAAAGATGCTGGGAATTAACCCCTTCTGCCTCTCTGCCCGCAAGTGACCCGAGAGTCCAGGGCCTGACCCCAGCCCAAAACAGAGCCCCAGCCCCGCCGCCTGTCCCGGGGGGAAGCAGGACCGGCTCCCGTCCCCGTGCGGAGCGAAGCCCGCGGGTCCCAGACCGTCCCCGCCAGGATCCCCGCGGGCACCGCGGCTCCCTGCCCGGCATCCCCGCCGGCCGCCCGGGCACGGCA
>WBNO01031666.1:178058-215284 GCA_013400575.1 Peucedramus taeniatus | reverse complement strand
CCCCGCTCCAGCGGCTGCAGCAGCGCAGGGGCCTCCGCATCTCCGCGCCCGCCGCCATACAGGTAGCGGGGAGGGCTGCCCCCGGAGAGGGGCTCGCGCCCCTCGGGGAAGGGTCCGGTCCCGGGGCGGGCGGGCGGTGCGGTGACTTCGGCCCCGGGCTGAGGTGACTCCCGGCGTGTGGGGAGCGTGTCCCCGCCCAGCCCGCCCGCCGCTGTCTCGCAGGTGACGGTGCGGGACGCGCTGAACCAGGCGCTGGATGAGGAGCTGGAGCGGGACGAGCGCGTCTTCCTGCTGGGCGAGGAGGTGGCACAGTACGATGGCGCCTACAAGGTACGTGGGGGCGTTGGCGGCCCGGGAAAGGGCTCCAGGCGGGCCCTGACTCCTTTCTGCCACCCTGCAGATCTCCAGGGGTCTCTGGAAGAAGTACGGGGACAAAAGGGTGATCGACACCCCGATATCCGAGGTAAGGCCGCCCTCTCTCCTACCCCGGTGATCCCTCCATCAGCCGCTCCCTGGTCCTTACCCATTGGTGTCCTTCTCTTTCAGATGGGCTTTGCAGGAATCGCTGTCGGTGCTGCTATGGTTTGTACATTTGCATTCCTCTACTTCTGATTTTAAAAATTAAACTGTTTTTATGTCAAAAAACATATTTCACGTTTTTACGTCAAAAACCACATTTCAGTACATTTAATAGGCAGGGTTGAGACCAGTGTGCGAATTCATGACGTTCAACTTCTCCATGCAAGCGATCGATCAGGTGATCAACTCTGCTGCCAAGAGCTGTTACATGTCTGCCGGCTCCATCTCCGTGCCCATCGTGTTCCGCGGGCCCAACGGGGCCTCGGCGGGCGTGGCCGCCCAGCACTCGCAGTGCTTCGCAGCCTGGTACGGCCACTGCCCCGGCCTCAAAGTCGTCAGCCCCTGGAGCTCAGAGGATGCCAAAGGGCTGCTGAAAGCCTCCATCCGGGATGATAACCCAGGTGAGCACCAGCACGTGGTAGCAATACCCGGCACTCCATCCTAAGGAATGTCTGGTTTTCCCCACAAAAACAAAGGTTGTTTCAACTCTAAAGCACTCCAGGTTGATTTGCTGCAGTTTTAGGGTATGTAAAAAGACACAGAGGGGTTCAGATAGGCTTTCTCTAACAGCCCCCTGCCATGCTGACAGGAGACTGATTTTGTGCTGCTGCCAGGTGCACAGTTTTAGTGCTAGTTTGGTATCAACCAGGAAACCTGGAAACATTTATAAATCTATCATAAAGGGGGTAAAAAAGCGTGAAGATGAGTTAGATTATACACACACATATCATATATATCATATTATATCATATTGTATCATATCATATCATATTTATATTCCTGCGTATATAGTGCCTATGTAACTCAGTTTTACAGCTCATGAAATTCAAATGATAAATTCAGAATGCCCTTATTCAAGAGCAGGGCAACCTTTGACTTTATTTTTTCACAAACAGTAATTAAAAGTATGAGACCTTTCTAAAACTAGTGATTGTACTGTCATGTACCGACAGTAAAATAGCTCACCTCATTTCAGAGTAGTTGTAGAAGTTTTTTAAGTAATTCATTATTGAAGTAAAGACTTAGATTTACTTTTTTTTTAATTCCTTCTGCAAACATAGTCCTCACTCCCTTGTTGCCTGGGTGGGTTTACTGTCTTGAGCTGCAGGACTGTTGGTGGTCAGTGCAGCAGGGCTGTGCCTGCAGGTGTACACACTAATCCAGGTATGTTTCCTTCTAGTTGTGATGCTGGAAAGTGAGTTACTCTATGGTGTTCCCTTTGAAATGTCTGAACAGGCACAGTCAAAGGAATTTGTTGTTCCCATTGGAAAAGCTAAAATAGAAAGGCCAGGTAAGCTGAGAATGCATGTGTTTCTTTGTTAATTGACATGCTTGGAAACTTTTCTTAACTTCTCATCTATTCAGGGTACTGCTGCCATGGGGCACAGAATACTATTTCTGATGTTAAGTGTTCAAATGTTCTTTTATCCAGTAGTGTGGTTTCATGTTCTGTTGCCCTTACAAGGAAGTATTATCTTATTGTCCATATCTCAGCTTAAACTATACCCTTCTAAAATATTCCATAAAGGATTTGTTCTGTAGTATAGATTGGGTAGGTGATGACTGAAACCATTTTTTCCTTGTATGTGATTTTGGTCAAAAATGCAAAAAGAGATCACTGTAGTGTTTCAGCCCACTTGTTCATAATTTACCTCTAAATTATATGAACATTTGAATAGGATAATCTGAAAACTGTATTAAATACCTCTTCAGTTCCCTGAATTCAAGGGTAAAATTTGTCTAACATGGTCCTTCCTCTCTTCATACTATGTCTGGGCTCAGTATTTCGAATAAACCTAAGAATTTCAAATTTGCTAGTGAATCCTAATGCTACCTTGAAAGGAGCCTGAAGTCTAGAAAAAAGTTTTAAATTTCAAGAGTTTTTTTCTAACATTTATTTCTGTTCTAGGAACTCATGTTACATTAGTGGCACACTCAAGGCCTGTTGGCCATTGTATTGAAGCAGCTAGTGTACTTTCTAAAGAAGGTGTCGAGTGTGAGGTGAGTGGGCTTTGGGTTACTTTTCTCTTTCCCTGAAATGGGGGGGAAAAAAAGTAACATCTTCTTGTTCAAGTTCTGTAAAACTTCAGTGTATTGACTACAAGGGTCTTAAGACTTGCAAGTGCCTTAACAGCATGTGCCTTTCATGTTTCTGAGTTAGAAATTTTTAAAGACTTGTCTTTGGAGTCAGAACAGCTGAAAGTGCTGAAGGGCCCTGTACCAAGCAGTGGTGGCTGACAGGCTCAGGTCACACCCAGGCTCACTCTCCCTTTCCCCAGGTTATAAACCTGCGAACCATTCGGCCCATGGACATCGAAGCAGTGGAGGCCAGCGTGGTCAAGACAAACCACCTGGTGACTGTAGAAGGAGGCTGGCCCCAGTTTGGAGTAGGAGCTGAAATCTGTGCCAGGATCATGGAAGGTACTGAGTTTCACAGCACATTGATCTCATCCCCTGCTCTAAATCCTGATTGTTCTTGATGAAGCCAGGCAAAAGCAGAGTTAGAGGGTACATCAGACAAGCAGAGCTGTCTTACTCTAGAGATTTTCACAGGGTGGATGGCCAAACCCCAGAGTGCATGAACACCAACAAGCCAGAACAATGCTTTCTGGAATAGTAGAGCTACAGGAACAAAATTGTTTGAATAGAGTCAGATTCAGAAATTGAATGAAGATAAAACCACAGTACTTGGCAACCTGACACTGTCTTCTGTTTCAGGGCCTGCCTTTAACTACTTGGACGCTCCAGCCGTGCGCGTCACCGGTGCCGATGTGCCCATGCCTTACGCAAAAATCTTAGAGGATAACAGCATACCCCAAGTGAAGGATATAGTATTTGCAGTGAAAAAAGCTTTGAATATTTAAGTTGTAAATACATGTTTTAAAACCCTGCTCTACAAGGCATTCTTGGTGTTGGGCACGTTGTATGCATAATTTCTGTTGTATAAGCTCCATGATCTTTTGTACAGTGGGGAAAGTATAGTGACCTCCCAAAATATTTATATGGGGTTACCCCCCAAGCCACACTTCCTATATGCAACAATGTGTAATGCTTGTTTGTTCAACAGTAGTACAGCTCATGCTACTGTTAGTGCTACTGTTTGTGGAGAAACCCTGTTCTAAACTCAGAGTGAGGGAAAAATCCTCTGGTTTTGCTTGGCTTGTAAGTACCAGAGGAGCTGTGTTGAACCTGCTGCAGCAGTGATTGAGTGCAGAGCTGCAGAGGGCAAGAGCAGGCCTTGAATGCTGTGCAGCTGCAGGAGCCTGTGGTTGCAAGGCTCATTGAGGAGGAATGATCAGGCTGATCACTGAAGCCCAGCCTGTCAGAGCAGCAGTTCAGTGCAGCTCTGAGCAGAGGCTGTGGCAGCCCAGGGGCTGGGTTAAGAGGTGGTGGCTGTGTCTGGTTTGAAGGGCACTCTGCACATACAGAAAGGCTTCTGTACAAGAGCTGAAATAAAGATCCTGAACCTTTCCACTATGTGATGGGAAGCAATACCTAATTTTCCTTTACTAGCTGCCACATAACAGTGATTAAAAAAAAAAAAGGCACCCAGATGCTTTGCTTTTACTATTCAAGTTTTTTGTGTTCTTTTTTTTTTTTTTTTTAACTCCCCACCTGGGCTGACAACAGCACACTCTTGCTGTAGTTCTTGCAGTGCAAAATGAGTTTGTTTATTCAGCTGCACTGAGCCTAAGCAGCAGGTGTGTGGATTGTGTGTGAAGAGCTGGGATGCATTCAGAGCAGCCTTTTGGAGATCATTGCATCCCAGGGAGCTCTGCCAGTTTTCCCTCAGCAGCTTCTGGCACAGAGGGAAAGCTGCCTTGAGGAGCCTGTGCAGCAGGGGCTGCTCTGCCCCTCAGGTAAACGGGGGGAGAGGATCTTCTGTAAGCAGACAGAAGAGCTGGGTCCTGTTTCTGAAAAGCCAGGAACACTTCCCAGGGTATTCCCTGTAGCAGAGGTGCTGTTCAGTTCTTGGGAGGTCTGGCTTGGAGGTTGAATCCCACCAGAACATACCCCCCACGTGCTGCTGAAGGAATTCCATTAACATTTTAATAAAAATGACTGAATATCACAGGTTACATGAAACTTTGTACAGACATTCTCTGCATAGTAACAAACACTGATGTACTTGAATTTAAAAAAATGGATTATCTGTAATCCTTTAAAGTGCAATTTGTTTAAGGTTTTAAATCAAAAAGGATCTTTCAATAAAGTTTAAATGATAGAATTAACTTGAAGTAACTTTTCATTTAATTAAATCAACAATAACATCCCAGTGCCCTATAACCTCCCACTTCAACTGCTTCCTCATTTAAAAACACTTTCCCCTAGAGTTGCAGGTAGGATGTCCATTTAAACAAGCTTCATGAGACAGCATTTTAACTCCACCAGCAACGTGGTGGGAATAAGATTTAATTCTCCAGTTCCCTCACCTGTGCAGTATGTTTTAAGGGTTGGATTATGTAAAAAAAAATGTTGACTCCATGCAACAAGAATTAAGATGAGTTACAAGTGCATGAAAAGAGTTGAAAAACTGAGCAGACTAAAACTACATTCCTGTAATTCGAAAAATAGGGTGGAATGGAGCTAGGAAAAATGCATTAATTTACCATCATTATGGTCATTCCTATTTTCAGATTTTTTTAATTGAGCTATGTAGAAGTTGCTGTACCCCTGAAACTGTAGCTAGAGAACACAGTTCCTGCAGCCAAGTCAAGCCCGGAGAACTCATCCCAGCACGGCAAAGCAGCTCGGGCAGGGCAGTGCTGCTGCTCAGGAAAGCTGAAACGGGGAGAAGGGAGCTGCAGCTGCTGTGTGCTGCTGGGTCAGCCGCTGGTCAGCAGGCTCAGCACAGGAGGGGGAGAGGGAATTGAATCCTGGAGTGACCAGTGGCCTCAGCTGATCCTGGGAGCGCTGTAGTCGCAGGTCTGTGTTTTCTTCAGAGTTCCTTTCTGAAAGTTTTGAATGGAGCTGAGCAAGGCTCCTCGGCTGGCGCTGAGGTCGGGCCGCGCCGGGGGCACCTCTGTGCTCGGGGGAGGAGCTGCTGGCGGCGGGGGCGGCAGGGGCGGTGCTGGGGGGATGGACGATGCTCCTGAGAAGATGGGGAGAGAAGAAAAGAGTCTGATTATGCCAGGGATGTCCTGCCCCAGAGGGCTGCGGCTGCTTGGCTGGACTTGGTCAGTCCTGCACTAATCCTGTCATCCCTCGAATGCCAGTGGAGTGTGAAGAACAGAACAGATGGAAAATGCCAAAGTGATCAAACCCCTCTATCTGCAGGTGAGTCATGGCATCAGAGATACCTCTGAAATGAAGCCTGAAGGGCCTCAGGACTCAGATGTAAAACATGACTCATATCTGATCTTGCACCAAGGAAAATGGAGCTCGCTGAACGGGACTTTCCAGGTTCAGCTTCTCCTATTTGTCCCTAGTGAGGCAGTTTGCTCTTTGGGACAGGAACAGTAACGAAGACTGGAAGCAAATTTTACCACCTGTCCTTACTTGTGTAACTCACTTTACATTCCTAGGACTGAAGGACCACATCACTGTAATATCTGTGATGACCATTTTGCTTGGCCAGATTATACTTCATTTTTGAAGTACTAACTGCAGATAGAGTTTTCTGGAAGTGTTTTAGACTTCCAAAGTTCTGTTTGACTTTCTCCAAATATGTTGTAACACATGGTTTTGACAGACTGAATGAGTCACAACACTGTCACACACACCTCCAGCCTGCCTCTCCTGTTCCCACCAGCCACCTTTGTACTCTGTCCCTTGCTCTCTACGCCAGCCACATCCACTTTCTGCTTCTCACCCAGCCTCAGCCTCCACGTCCTGACTCCTGGGAAGCCAGAGCCCACAGTGGAACATGCAGCTGGTCCAGCAGTGAGGGCCTGCATGGAGCTGTTTCCTGGCAGTTCAGATCCAGGCAAGTGGCCTCCTTCACTTGCCCCAGGACTCTCCCAAGCACCCTGATCTTGTGCAGCTCTGCTGCTGCACACTGCACCATCATTGCTACACAAGTCAAATAATAATGGGCCTATCTTGTCTCATATTCTGAAAAGAGGAGGGGAATTATGATTAATATCCTGGTACTACTCAGCAGTGAGTTTGAACTCTATCATCTAGATCATGAGTTATGCCATGGGAAGACTGAAGGGACAAATGGCACCTATTGACACTTGCTTCCAGTAGCTCTGACCTCCAAAGAGGAATATGCTGGTAAGTGGCAAGAACTGTGATACTGGGCAAGGTAAAACAACATTAAGGCAACCAAGGGACTGTTGTTCCTGAAGTAGAACTGCTTGGTAGAAGTGAGCAAGTATCAAGTAATTATGTAACATTATGCCACTCTGACTCAAAAGGGATTTGATGAAGGATAAAGCTCAACTACAGGAAAAAAGCAGACAAAAGTTCTCTGTGCTCCAGTTGTCTCTCAATTCCTCATCAACAATTGTTTTAGACTAACAAGTTAACAGTAAAAACAGAACTGCTGTTATTAAAACAAGCAGTTATATTAGATGAAAGACATAATTCAAAACTCCCTCATTTTCTATCTGTACCAGTCTTTGAAGAAAGACTTTTCCCATATGAGAGCAACCTCAAAATGCAGAGTATTCACATAAAGCATCCAATTTTGCCAGTGTACATTAATATGTGCTGTGATTGTAGCACTTCCAGCTCTTCAGGAGAAATTCTCATTGGCATGAAAGCCTTCTGTGAAAACAAAGCATTGATGTACACACTGAGCTCATCTTCACTCTCTTCCCTTCCAGAGGAAATACTCAAGTCCTAATAGAAATACCAGAGATCAACTGAAACAATTTAACCTGCCTGTTGCATGTAGATCAACTGCTTTCTGAAGTAACCAAAACTTTACACAATGGCAGCACAAACTGAAATAAATTGCATACTGGGGCCTTCTAACTTACATAAATCTGCTTTTTACACTTGCCAAAGATGTACATCAATTTACTGTTAGAAATACTGACAAAACATTCCCAGCCTTAGAGTCCTGTTTCTCTTGTGGATGGATGCCAGGAAAGAAACACTTGGCCAAAGGAAGAACAAGACCAAGAACAGTCCAAATACCCATTTAGAGGTTGAAGTGGTCAGAGAGGACCCTGCAGGACTGGGCACCAACCAAGCTCGAAACAGATCACATAAACTGCTGTGAGAGCACCAAGAGCAGCTAATCACAAAAGAAATGGCATCAAAGAGATGCAAAGAGACCAAAGACAAGATTTCTGTCTGGAATTGCAAGGTGAGGCTGAAAGAGACTGTGCAAGTAGTTGTACAAGATGCAATAGGGAATGACCACGAAAGCAGTGGCCACGGAATACAAATACAGTGGTGAAAGAGGGCACATGTTTGACACACAGAGGGCAAAAAAGACACAAAATGCCTGGATCACTAAGTATTAGTAGGCCAAGATTCCATGTGTTATCTTCAAATTTTGGTCCGGTTATTTTACAAGAGTAGAAAAGACAGGGAAATAGGGGCAGAGATCACCTTTCTTCCTGGAAAATTGTCAAATTCTTCAGGACTCACTGTTATTGAAATTGAGCTGCTGACAACATCATGTAGTTAAACTCTTGGGAAACTGATAACAGAGAATTATACCCTTACACTTGAGCTCTACTGTAAAACACAAATACACACAGGGTTCAGAATGGCATCTGACTAGATATGAGCATTACATATTGAACCTGTTAATTAAGAGCATGATTCAAAAATCTTCAAATCCATTCCCTTCAGTTAGGTAATCAACACCAAGGTGTCCTTCCCTTCTTGACACAAGTGGTGCAAAAGAAATGTTAGATCACACACATGCATTCATACACATTTACATCTACAGATGAAATTGTTCTGCCCTACAGTGAAACATTTTCCTGTCTTTACTAGGAAAAAACATTTGGAACAAGTGCTTAGCTATCAGTAGGCCTTTCCAATACATATGTTGAAGGACGTTGCCTGCAAACACACATTTTATTCATTCATGCACTTGTAAGAATAAAACACTCAAACAAGAACTTACCAAGGGTTTTTACAGGGACATTTTTGTTAAAAGAGTGTGTTAAAAGGAATAGGAAGTAAATCAGATGCTGTAAACTTGATGCCTGAATTGAAACAAAAACTTAATTATGAATTTAAAGTGACAGCAATTGTGCAAACAGCATTAAAAACTTGGCTGAGAATGGAATGTGAACAAAGAAAATAATTTTAGTGATAGTTTTTAAAGATGCTGTATTTCATTAAAATAATCTGTAAGAACGTTCCGATTTTTTTTCTTCTATCCCCTCCCAATACTAAGCAACTTCAAGATTTGCATCCAACTTTCCCATTCAGAAACAGAGCATCTTTAAAGAGATAAATCAGCATTAGCTTACTTTTCCGAAAATTCACGTTCAAAATGATGCATGCTCTATTGAAGACAGCAGAGAAAGAGAGAGGACACAAGTTAATCATCCAGTTCTCGTGTCAAAGTAAGAAAAACAGATACTGTTAGCTGAAAAGTTAGTACAGAACTCAATACATTCTTACTCACTGACAAATATGAGGACAGCAGATTGACTATTTCATATTACATTTACAATACTTCGTTCAATTCTGAAAAATGAGCCACGGTTTTCCATGCTCTAAGCATTATTATACTTGATCAACAAATACAATATACATGCTTTCAGTTGCACATGCCATAATTCAAGCTCTACAGGATTAAAGTGCATTTAGAGAGGTTTAGCAAGAAATCTGCAGGAAGATTAGCCACAGAAGACGAAATCCATTCAGCTCCAGAAACACTTCCTGCTGTATTAACACCTGTATTCACACTCATGGTCAGAGGCACTCAGGAAAAGCCCTTCCTAAAGCATTCCAACTGTTTTACAGAAAGGTGAGGGGCAGGGAAGATGCACCATATGGGTACCAATGAAACATATGTCATACTGAAGGATTCAGAACAACTAGCACAGAAAAAGATTGTTAAGTACAATTCTTTTACTATTCCTGCAGGGAGGTCCAGAGAAGCAAAAGTGACACCCTCCAAGTTTTTCTCTGTTGAAAAAGATCTTGCTGTGTCTTACAGGCTTATTTGATTTAGAAAATATTCAGTGAAATTTTAAATAACCCATACCACACTGTTCTGCATCTCTTTTGATCCTAGCCACTGCTCACAGCCACAAAGGAAATGAACAGATTATCACAGCAGAAGCAAAGAATTGCAGGGTAAAAAAAGAGCCACACCAGGAGAATGTCAGAAACACAGGATCTAACATTAGAGCCACTTGCATGATCTAACAATGGATCTCAAATATGTTATTAAGCCAAGTACCTGCAACACCACCAGCCCAAAACATTCTCACCAATGACAACAGCCCATGAGAGCAAAGCTCTCCAGAGACACCTTTCCCCTCAGAGCAGGCCATGCTGTCACAAGACAGCAGAAGCCAACCAGCCTTTTAATCCTCAGTCTGTGCTCCATAGACTCTCCCAAGCACTCTGCTGCAAGCCAAGCCTCACAAGGCCTTTGTTCAGAGACAAAGAACCTCTCCACAGCTAAGAAACCCCTGCAGGAGGCTCCTTCCCCAGGGGTTCCTTCCCCAGGCCATGCCAGCCTGGAGCCCATTCCCTTGGTCAGTGTCTCTCTCTCTTCAAACACCCACACTATGCATGACCACTTACAGGCCAGGATGAGAGCAAAAGCTTCTCTTGAGGGCACTTCTCCTCATCAGCCTTAGTTTTGCTGTGGTATTGTATCAGCAGGATGGTTTGAGATGCCCCAGTTCTAACACAGCCATGCCAAACCAGACAGACAGACTGAAAGCCTCAATGCCTTTTTGAGAATCATCTCACCACACTGACACCCATTCTGCAATTTTGGTACAGAGGTAAATATCCTTTGTAAGTGCAAGGAAATCAGAAGAGAGAAATGCAAGCTACAGATGAATCACTTGTCACAAAGTCCTGCCATGGGACCAGTGTGACTTTCCTCAAAGCAGTAAAAGCAGACTTGCTTAGAACAGCTAAAACTACAACACTGCTGGTGAAAAAAAATCTAGTTCTCTCTCAGAATTATTATCTGGAATTTCTTCTACGAATTCTACTCACAAAAGCATTCCTGAAAATGTGACACTTGGCTTTACACCTCATAAACAGCATCTAAGCCATCAGGTCACTAAAACACAGGTAGGGCCACAAGCACCATGTCAGACAGGGCTGATCCCCACAAGTCATCAGGGGCACACTGGCACAGGATGACCAACAAACACACTGTGACAATATGGTTTGAACTGAGACAAGTTTACACCACAAACCTGAGCTATTTTGATCCATATCTGCACATAAACCTGCATCCTATGCTTAAAACTTAAAAAAGCTTTCAACCAAGTTCCAACAAGTCCAAGTCAGAACATAATTAAACAGCAGTTTTATAGAGAAAAAAATGCCTTTTAAACATCTGTTCATTTTGGAGCCACGTTTCAGCTACTTCCTTATCGAAGCCCCTGCAGAACTGGAAACAAATTCTCCAGATCACAGTCAGTGCACCCAGAGAACAGCACTGTTACTGTGCAACACAGTAACAGTCATTATCTTGCTTAGAATAACTGGGAGAAGTTAGTTCAACAATACACACTTCTCATGCCTTCAACTTGAAGGAGAAATTACTAATTTGAATTTCAGCATGACTGATTTGAATTACATCACACAGACTGCAGTGTCCTTTGAAAGACTATCCACAGCAAAGACAAATTTGATTGCATTGCTTTGGTTAATGAGTTGTGCTGTGGAGAAAGTTCCTGGGATTAGAAATCCTATGGCAAGAGTCACCAGGAAAAATGGAAATGCCATGGGCTGCTTCCCCTCTAAAAATGTATTCTGTTAACATCTTTTGTTATTAATATTGCCAGTGCTCCTCTTCCAGTCTTTCAGACTGAAGCACTGCTCAATACTCAAATTTGTAATTAAACTTTCAGAGCATTTCTATTGCCCACTCAAGCAGATTCTTCACCACTTCCCACCCCTGTCTTAAACATGAGCAAAACTCTCTGCACAGCCACCCAGCAAACTGAAAAACAGATCTGGCCAAAAATAATAAAGATACTATTTTTAACCAAATCAGTCTTGTTTCTAGATTTGTTTCTACCAACTCTACTGGGTTATCAATGGACTGTAGCAGAACAGGGGAGATTTATGAAGCTTAAGCCACTGAATTTGTCACACCCAAAATTCCTGAAAATAAATCACAGCAGTACAGGAATAAAAAGAACAAAGAAACAAGGGATGAACAAGCAGTATTTCAGAGTCAACAGACCATTAACACCAGAACAAATGCATACTGCAACATGAGGCCCAAAAAATGCCTGGAAAGTAGCAATGTGGGTAGGCTTGGGGTAATACAGACTTCAAGCAGGTACAGCCTGGGTAAATCATATCATGTGTATTTCAGAGAGGTTATGGTTACAAAAAGGTTCTCTAGGACCCTCAAAAGAGAGCACATGCCCACCCTCAGGCTGCCACAAGGTAACTGACATCTCGGTGCTCCATCCTTGAAAAGCATCATCTCTTCATCATCCTTGGGAATAACACCACCCCTGAGGGGCAGAGGGGAATAAAAAACAACACAAAAAAGATAAAAAGTGTAATGATTCTTGAACGTACCTGCTGTGGAGGGCGGAGTGGGGGATGATGGAGATGTTAAAGGGGAGCTGGCCCCAGAGCCTGCTGAATAAAACAACAGTCAAGTAACTACAGCTGTGACATGGCAGTTCAACACAGGCAAGACAGATTGCTGGAAGCAGGACAACCTTATTGACTGAAAATCCAATCCTGCTTCCACATCTTGGGAATGATACCTACTTATAGCAACAGTGGCTTTACAGTACAGAGTATGAGAGAAGCCCCAGCCACACAGGAAATGCTCTCAATATTTCTCAGTGGGAAACATTTCTGTTGCTTAGGCTGTTGGAGTTCAGCATACAAATTCTGTTCTCCTTAAGAATTCTGCCAATGTATGGGTGGCACCCCATCTCTCCTAAGAGATGATTTTCAGTCAGTTGCTGTACTCCACAACAAGCTTTTGGACACATTTTAGCCAAGCAAATCAATTCTGGTAATCTGTTCCATGGTACCAATTGCACCTTTTTAACTGAATGAAAACTTGTCAAAGGCTCTGTGGTTTTAAAATTTGGCACTGAAGCAGCAATTTAACACATAATTTTCTCATTCATCTTAACACCTTACTATGTAGTACAAATCACCAGAGAGTCTCCCTGAAGATTGCATTATTTAATGGCCCAAGTAATGGATGTTGTTGTTATTCAACTCAAATACCAAACAGAATTAAGAGACTAATCATTTTTTTGAGGAATGGGACACAGAAGAGAGGAGACATTACTTTAAATTAGGCAGCTGAAAATATAACACTGACAACATCTTTAAGTCCTCAATTTACTTAATATTAAGTAACCAAAACAGTGGTACCAGACTTTGGTAGTGGAATATGTAAAGTGTTGGTAATTCCAAATCTTTTCAGACAGAAGATGGCAGTAATAACAAAAAAACTGACACAGCTGTGTAGAAGTGAATTCCTCTGTCTGTAGTTACCTGAGTTATTTGAGTTGCTGTATTTGGCTGAGTGTTCTTCCCCACTTTCATTGGCAGAGCGTTTTGACTTCTTTAAAAGGAAGCAGAGGAAATGGAAGATAGGAATGAATAATCACTTTCTGTGGTAAGGATTGAACTGACACACAGATCTAACAGCCATCCACTGTATCACACAATGATTTTCAATGCTCAGCACTCCTCTCCCCACACCCAGCACACACTGACATGGTTACAAGAGCAGCAAGGCTCAAATATCTCTAGCCAGGCACCAGGGAACTCCAGTGCCCTCTGACCACAAGGGAAAGGAAGGAAACTGACACACACACCCCTCCCCAGAAAAGAAGAGGAAGGCAGACAGTGCTGCAGGCTCCAACCCCTCCCCAGGGACTGGGACAGAGCAGAGCAGCTCATCTGGGTATGAGCTGTTAACCAAGACTGGTTTCATACAGCAACCCCAAACAGGCTGCACCAATATGGAAGACAGCTGGCACTGTAACTTAAATTTTTAGTAAATCTATTCCTTAGCTAAAGAAATGAAAACAACCAGGAAGTAGTGCAGAAAAACACAAGAAAGAGTAGAGTCCTGTATATGGCTAAACCTGTGCATGGTAAACATTACAAAAAGAAACACATCTTTTTTTTCTGTGGGAGAAACCTATTTAAAGATTGCTTACTTTTCGTGCCAAGATCTTCCTTTTCTTTTTTTCTTCTTCAGAGCCATGATGAGATTGAGCTCTTGTCAGCCTTCTGTGCTGGTGAATCTGCAAAATTAAGGAAAAAATAGAAAAAGACCATAGTAAGATCCTAAATGTCTGAAAACAATGTTTGGGATGCAAGAAAACACACTGTAGACATTTTGCATGTTTGGATTTCCTTTTTCATTTCTAGTTTTTCCTGTACTGTGTCTGGTAGAGGATGGAGACTTGTACTGAAGTTAAAATGATCCTCTAACTTGGGAGCCACTACCTGTGAAACTGCACCTCTTAAAATAGTGAAATGTCATACAGTCAACAGCTGTCATACAACTCCTCATATTGCATTTTTGGGAAAACAAATCTGCTGGTGAAAGCCTTTATTACTCAAAATCACTTTTGAGTAAAAATTCACTTTCTGCATGCAAAAGTGGTAAGAGGAAATGAAATGTCTGTAGGAAATAAAGAAATGTAGACATTACCAATTTCTGTTCTTCTGTTAATCGCTTTTCTATGCATTCCTTGGAGATTTTCAATGCCTCTTTTAGCTTAGTAGGAATCTAATACAGAATGGGGAACAAAATCATAGCACAAAATGTGATAAAGGAAAACACAACTTCACTGATCAGAACTGACCATTCATCTGATGACATTTCTCATCTAAAGCCCCAAGATGTGACACTATTCCTTTAGTGAAGCAGAAGACTCTAGATGCATGTTCTTCTACTCCAAATCTAGCTACACATGAACAGGGACAAAGAAACACCAAACCCTGGAAGGGATACTCTAAAGGCAAGGACAGATAACTACTTTGAGACTCCAGTCACACCCCCAAATTTCCATGAGGCTGACAACACAAGACACAGGGCACAAATCCTCCAGGAGAAGCATCCTGGGGCAGCTCCCCAGTGGGACCAGATGTGACCCCTGAAATGCCCCAGTGCTGGCAGCAAGGTTCTGATGGTCTCAGGTAGCAAAATTGGCTTCCACAGGTGCTGCAATGTGTTTGCTCTCACTGCAAGGGACCTGCATGGCTCAGAGCCTCTGCTCAGACAGAGCATCACCATCAGTCACACAAATGGGCTCCAGTTCAGCAGCTGCCCTTGAACACCCCTGGGTCACATCGTGCTCCCCTCTAAGGGGTGGCACAACCTTCTCAGGGACAGTGTGGCAAAGGAATCCAAACACTGATGGCAACAGCCACAGAGGCAAAGCAAGCCAGCTCCCCTCGACCCCCTCTGTAAATTAGTATGTAGCTACCCACATCCTGGCACTTCCACAAACATCAGCAAATCAGTGCTCAACCCTACCTTAAACTGTGGTTTCTCAGAGTTTGTTAGCAGGACATCACTGAATAATCTGTGAGTTGATTAAAAAAAATAAAAAAGAGAAATATTATTCCCAAGAAACAGACAAAACCAGAATGAGAATACTATTGGTATTGTTCACTTAAACCCCTCTTTCTCCTTTTGCTTCTCTGTCCTCAACCCTTGGCCACAGATTTCTATGTACTGCTTATTATTTTCTAAGCACTGCTGTAAGATTAGCAGCACCCAACCCTCAGAATGTAGCCACTACTTATGGCTGAGAAAACTGGTTTGTGTGAGCTATTTTGAAAGTGGTTAGAACAGGTACAGTTATCAAAGGCAGAGAAAGGTTCCCCCCAAAAAATAATATATTTTCCTTAAAATTATATGGATTCTTTATTAAAAAAAATATTCCAGAGACTTTATTTTAAGTCTCACCTAACAAAAGTATTGCTCTTGTTAAAAAACTTCTCTTAGCACAACCCTTGTCTTAGAATTAACAAGGAACATGCAAAAGATCAAGTGAAATTAACATTTGAAAATATCTGCATTCTTGCCTGTCCTCTACAAAAGGCAACTAAAGCAAATATTTTAATATTTTTGCTCTCCCCTCTATGGTATCAGCAGAAACACCATAAATGATTAATCTTTTTCTATCCAAAACAAAGACACTAGAGGGCAATGGTAGTCTGAAAATAAACTGGTTAGTCCATTTCAAGATATTTTGTCCTGGAGAACATACTAGAAAACTGCCACAGAGAGACCTCAATCCTGGCTCCAAGACAAATATTTCTGAGTTGCTATTCACTATAAAAATTATCACAGGCTTATACTAGAGAAAACTAATTCATATTTAGAATCAAGTTAACTAAGGAGAATGAAAAATTCAGCAATAAAGCAAATTCTAAAATACTTCAAAAATCCATGAAAGTTCATCCTTGTTTACAGGACTTTCTGACCCTTTCAGAATACATGTTCTTATGGTTATAATAAACATAATTATTTTAAGTGCTTTAAATTACATTAATTGCATTGTATATCTATGCAATTACATTTAAATTATATTAAGTGCTTTAAATTACATTAATTGCATTGTATATCTATGCAGAACACTTTTGTAAAAAGTATTGGCATGAAGGGAATGCAGTGCAGTATCTTACATATCAAATGCAGTTGGACATAGATTAATTATTCAACACCTTTAAACACCTGTATATTTCTGTATTCACAGAGTTTTCCTTTAGTATTTCTACCCTGCTTACATTGTTCTCTCTTCCTCGCACCTTAAAAAGCAGAGGAGGGGAGGAGAAGAAGGAATGGAAGGCTGCAGTGATTCTTCCCAATCAAGAAATCTGAACCTCAGAGCAGGCTCTAAATGCACTGCAATCTGTGCTGTGAGATCAGACCCAGATTTAGGTATGGACAATCTGCCATTGAAGAGGCCCCAGCATCTCACACTAAGAAATAATAAAAGAACCTCCCACCAGAACTGTGGTTCCATGCTCAGTGTGCTGGTGACATGTCACAGCATGGGGACAGCAATTTCTCTGGAATGCTGTGCCCTAACTGCAGGCAGGGTGGCACTGCAGACAGGGGTGGTCCCCAGTCAGAGGCACACTGACAGTGCTCCCTTTCTGCATCCTGGCCTTGCCCCCATCCCTTCACTACATACTTGAAGGGCAGCCTGTAAGGAAATTTATTCTGTCTATGCTTCAGAGACAGCTGAAGTCTATGCTTCTAAGCCAGCCCTGCAAGAAACCAGACAGAACTTTAATACTACATTTCATATCCAGGGCAGGTCTAAATGTCACTGCTGAGCAAAGCAAGACATGTATTTTGCCAGTCCTAAGTGGACTGATAGCAAAATCTTCTGAAGTAGGTCTGAAGGGGACATGCAAAAAGACTCCATATTCTAAATCCTTTAAAACAATCTTTACATGATCTTAATCATGCTTGCATTACTTTAATGGCTGGATTAATTCAAACCACGCTAAATAAAGTGCATATGTAACAACAAAGACATGTTAAACACATATATTAACAAGGGATGGGTTCTATAAAGCCTATCAAGCTTCACTTGAGACACATCTTTCAGAACAAGGAGCAAACCTTTCTAAAGAGGAACAAGAGCAGAAAGTTTCTTCCTCCTAAAATAATTTAAAACACTGCTATGAATATAAAACAAGTCAAACAGGACTTACGGCATCTGTAAGAGCCGTGAGACAGTTGGCATCCCATTCTTCAGAGCTTCACAAGTCAGAATGGACTCCAACACTGACACTACCAAAGAAAGAATAAGGATGAACACATTTTTGCACAGCAGGATAGCAAATTATTTAGAATGAATGTTTGGCACTGCTGTGTGATACTCCCCTAAGTATTGCATCAACCAAGCAGTGATGAAGCTCTGTGGCATATGGGTTTTATTATAGCATTACTATTACACATAGAAGCTTTTCAAGAATGTTAGACATGAGGCAAGGGAATCCAAGCATCTAATTACTTGCTAAACATTGCTTTATCACTCAGCTAAAAAAGTTTTATTCATACACTACATATATTTAATGAAGAACACATTTTCTATTTGACCAAATTACTAATTCTTTCTGGCCACAGGGTGCAAAGATCTCAGGCTGCTATTTCACAGCACTTCAGCTTAGGTAAAGTCTAAGAGTGTACCCAGGCAGCTCTGACTGAGATGTTCTGCACTGCATACTAACCAACAAACACTGATGGAGCAGGGGGGAAGCTCTCCACTGGAATCGTGTCTGGAGGTCTTCCATAGGTCATTTCATACAGTAAGTGTCCAAAGCAATGAACATCAACACCCTCTAAAGTCTGTGGGGGAACAAAAAAAAATAGAACCACAACTCGTTAGTTTTTCACAACTGGTTAACCCAGTGATCTTGCATGTGAAGATAGAAAAGAGGAACCATTAAGGCAGTTCCTAACCACAACCATTTCCCTGCATAACTGTAGCTCAGACAAAATCTTCATGCTACAGCAGCCTCTGTTGTCTTTCCGTACAAGATGGTACAAACGGGAGAGCAGTGTAGTCAAGTTCTGTAAAAATGTGTGGAGTAGTAAACTCTTCACAAAGCAGTTTAGAGATCTACACACTAAGAGAAGTCCCAACCAAGCACACTTTCCTATCTAAGTCAAACAGCAAAGAATGAGATTCAAAAAATGACCAGCTGTCACTTTACAGGGAAGTAGATAAAAAGACGGGGAAAATGCACACCAAACAAACCTAGGAGAGTCTCTTTTGCTCCTCCTCAGGTTTGTGCAAACTGTACATACATGCTGAGCTCCCAGACAGCATATTTCCAAGATTTCTGAATCATGTTTAAAAAGAAGAGGCTCCTCTTACTGTAAAAGGCTTCGATGGCACTAACAGATTTGGACTAACCATGAACCTGTGATCATTTCTTTGACAACACAGTAGAACTCGTTTAGCAAGGTCAGCAAGCAGCTCTCTCGTGATGCTGCACAGAATTTATTATAATGAGAGCCTAAAGGCAGGGAATGATGTTGCTGCAACAGGGCAAATTTGTTTTCATATTTTTGCAGTAAGATAAATATTTTGCTTTGCAAGCCTGTAGTCAAACAGACACCACTCAAACAAATAAAAATAACCTTTGAATGGCTAGAATCTGCAAGAATCTGATCAAGTTTCACAGTCTCCACCAAAGACAAGGCTGATTACTGTTCCCAGCTAAGCACAAGTAAATAGCTGTGCTCACTGTACAGACATACAAGTGAAACTGTAGTAGACAATATGCACATTCCTATGAAATACAGACCAGGGTGGAAAGACATCTTAAAACAATTGCACTTTACCTCTATTTGTGTTGTCACCTGCACTCCCCCTCTACCTGCTTACCTTTGGCCTCAGCCTCACTCCAGTGTGCTGCAACAGAACTGCTGTGCAGCCAGGCAGTGATTTGGAGGAAGCAGAAAAGCAATTTGATGGAGTAAAGCTCAGATTTTAAAAAAAGGGGTTTGAGAAAGGTTTCCTCATTCCAGTCTGTTCCCCACAAACAAAGGTTGAGAATAAAGATTTGCATAAGGGTCAGATGAATTCTTTGTCTGAACCTTACATTAATTTTCCGAAACTGGGAAAAGTATGATCGATAAAATGATGGAAGTCCCAACAAGGAATTTTCTAAATCCAGTAACTTGCAGGTATCCCCATCCAGCATCACATTGGCAGAGTGAAGATGGCCATAAGGAAATCCTTTCTCATGGAGGAATTTTAATACCTGAAAAAAATTTAATAGAGAAGCACTGTCACAAGATGCTCTGATGATCTCAAGATCGTAAGATCATCAACTTCAATGCTCCAATAGTAAAGCAGACACATAATAAATGAGGGCCCCATTTGGAATGCTCACTCAACTTGATCTTCTATCTACATCCTCTTTGGCTGACTATTCATTCCCATTTCACTGGTAGCACTTTTCACAAAACAAATATTTGATGCTGATCCTCAAAGCAGGCTTATGGACACCTCCCAAAGAGATCTGGAAACTAAAATTTAAAATTCTACTGAATATGATAGTTTGAGTAAGAAAAAATTTAAAAACACACTAACAACCATGAATTTATGGCACATGTTCTGAAGGCTATGAGTTACTTCTTTCCCTTTTTACACAAGGAACAGCCTACATTATCAGCTCTCTCCCATTTAAGCTCCACACATACCAACTGCATTTTTGGGGGGGCCATTAATGGTCTCACACAAGTATATCTAAATTCAACTCAGCAGCATATCTCAATTTGCATTTAGCTTTGAAGTCTGCTGCTGATATAAAGCTTGTGTACTCAAAAGTTTGTCCACTTTCTGTAGTTAGACCAGGTAGCCTCCAAAATAATAAATAAAAAAATCTGGTAAATAAAGCAAAAAAAAAATATTACCTCTAATATTTGCCTTCCATATGTTTTTATTTGCTGAAGTTCAAGACCTTGAATTTTTTTAGGATTGCAATACTTCTTCAGGAATGGGTCTTTTGGCTTTGCCTTTAAAAGAAACACATGAATCAAGTATCATGTCCAGAAAAGTCATTATTTGTCTTAGTTTGCTTAGCAACTGATGGCAAACACTTTTATAAAACACATGCATGGTCATTCCAGCATATGTTGTGCCATTTGACTTGGGGGTAGGGGGAAGAAGTTACCTTATAAATAAGGTCCTTTAGTGTCCCTTTTTCACTGAATGGTCTAATAACCAGTGCTGAAGATTCGTTGGCAATGGCAAAAGTGATTTTGTAAATATAGGGATGCTACCAAAAGAAGAAACTGTAGGTAAATTTGAGATGATGGATTTTTTAAATCATTTGAGCTCAATTCATAAGTAAGAAAAGATCAGCCTGAATTGTATATTTAAAGTAGTAAACTGGATTCTGTCAGTGACATGGAATAACTCAAGTTATTCTGACTTAACCTGGAGTAAATGCAAAGAAAACTTCACAAAGACATTATTCAATTAACATATAAATTAAAAACATAACAAAAAAAAAAACTATTTCAGCCAGTCTTTCACATGCTTAACATCCTTAAAAAGAGACTCCAGAGACTCCTTTTGGAGTCAAATGCAGTTTTTCAGGCAGAGATGTGTACTGGATTTATAATGTGGCATTTCACAGGAGCTTAATTTGTACACCCTCCATTGCAGCTCTACTAAGATGCTCCTGTCTTGAGTCCAAAGAACTGAGAAAATAATGATACTCATTCCACTGCCTCATCCACTACTGCCTGAGAATATCCCAGCTCACAGGTTAGCAATTACACCTAAACAGCACTGCCCTAACAGCCTGAAGGTGTTGAGGAGATGAAATAAAAGCTCATGATCTCACAGTACCGCACAAAAAGAAAAAAATCAAATCAACCACAACACTGGATCTCCTTTAATAATCCTGCAGGATTATTACCTGTGCTGAGAACATGTTACCTCATAGTATATGGGAAATGTAATTAAAAGGTTTGCAAACCTTTAATGAAAGCAACTCTAAAATGACAAATGATGCCAACTAGGCTACATGTGCTTTTCCAAGATCAGCCCTTGACACACACTTTCGTGTGTGCACTTTCGTGCTAGCACAATTTAAAAATCTTCAGTACTCACAGAACAGGAAGAAAGAAGTTTCACAGCATACTGTAAATCTCTGTCAGACAAGTATTTATCAGGGCCAAGATCAGCCTGGAAGTAAACAGGAAAAGAATGGCATCATAATACATGTTGCACTCCATACAGAAAATGTGATCAATGTTCTACCCTGGCAAATTAGGACACATGTTCGAAGGCATATTTTGAAGAGCAAGCAAGAAAATGAAACCTGAGGAGGATGAATAAGGCCATACAAACATCCTGACCATAAATAAGTGTTACTGTCTCTTTCCTCCCACAGTCCTGACATGCATTACTACCACTGAATGAACTTTGCCAACCCTAAACTGGGGGACTGTGTACATTAGGAACTGATAAGGCACCTTCTTCCTCTGCAGCAAGAAAAGCTTCCCTCCTCCCACAGCTTTAGTGACCTCTGCTCCTCAGTGAAGTCTCACAAACAGCTGTGCTCATACAACTACCAGGGCAACACATTTCAGCACAGGAGCAAAAGTAACTGTCCTTAAGGGAGCAATTCATGCCCCCCCTCACCTATTAGTTTGTCAGTACAACTACACATCTGAGTAGGAAAACCCATGACTTTAAAAAGCTTCATCTCATTCTTTTCAGTGAGCACATTTATATTATGGTCAACAGCCACATCATTGCAACTTTTCAATTTCAATTTTCATTGCAAATCATTGCAATCCTGAGGTGCAGGTTTGGGAACAAATGACCAGGCACAGAAACTTCCAAACCGGATTTGCCACCAGAGGAAAGAAATACAAGAAATTCCACACCACACATCTACCTAAAGGCTTCCAAAGCTCTCTCAAAGCCTAAGCTCTTCAATCTCTCTCCCCATCACTCACAAATGGTAGTCAAAATCAAACTTTGAGTGAAATTGAGACAGACTTCAGTATGAAATTAAAGCATAGATACCCAGCTTAACACTAGCCGTTCCTTTGGCTGATTCTTAATTTTCATCAAGAAATATTTCTTACGTATTCGCCAACCTACAAAAAAAAGTAAAGAAAAAAGTTAGCAGCAGCTTTAATTAAACACTGCTAAGTCAGATGCAGCTTTAATTAAACACTGTTCTTACAGGCAGGACAAGGTCTGTAAGCAAAGACAGTATTGGAATCTTAGGACAACTCTCATAGTTGGGAAAAAAAATCAGATAAATTTCCATGCACACACGCCCTTCTTACCTATATCTTTTAATGGTTCAACTACTTCCCACTTTGGCTCTGATCGGAAGAACATTGAAACATGCTGTAAGGCAATTTCTGGAAAGAAAAAAAGGAGACAAAGAGGGAGAAAAGGAAGAAAAAAATTTAAATATTTTTAAGACACTATATAATGTAATTATCCACATATGAGGTAAGGTCCAGTGCCAGAAGGAAGCCTTCAGAAATTCAGTCTAAAAGTCAGCAAAATCAATTCAAAAGGAAATCAGATAAAAACACAGTTAGAGGGCATTTGCATTTTTAACCTGGTAACTCAAATCCAGAGAGAAAACAGAGAAAGCACTGCTTGGAAAACTTAGCTTCCCAATCTCCATTCTATCTGTACTGGATCTGCATTTTCAAGTCTAAATCACAGCTCAGATTTCCCACACTAGGTGTACACAACATCAGAACATCAAATGTTTCTGCTGTATCTGTAAAAGTGCTTTTATCTCTCTGACATCCATCTATGTTGCTATTGCTAGGTGTAGTTTATGTAAACTAATTAGTTCTGTTTCACCATAGGTTATTGTGCCCTATTCTGTGCAGGCAGAGGTATTTGGCCAGCTATCATGAGTCTTCATACATTTTGGGGGCCAAGGGGGAGGACAGCCATCTGGTTAGTGAATTCTCCCACAGCTGGGAACACAACTGGTTTATTCATGAAGTGACTTGAGGGGAAATCTCAATGAGAAGTGTGGGGGAGAAAGGGAATCATGCCAACAAGGAATTTTCTCTAACATGGCATAGAAACACAGCAAAAAGGTAAGGATGCACTGATCTCTCTGCACTGTATCTTCTTTCTTTGGAAATATGCTAGAAAAAATGTGTAACAAATATCATCTCTCTGCTCCAGTATTTAAGAAACAACAAACTGATGGTGTCTCTGAAGACCATAGGCAATGACATGTGTCACCAGCTTCCCAGCAACTTGCAGGAAAAACAATCTTGATGGAAGTGCTCAAAATTAACACAGAAATCACAACACCTCCTTGAGAATTTGAACTGCTTGCTCAGCATTAGCCAGACAAACTGCATCCTTAAAGAATCACTAATAATTTACAACTCCTGCACAGCTTATCATATTGGAAAATGTTCTTTGCACTTTGAAGCTGAAGACACAAGAATGTTACATAAAGGGAGAGTAAAAAAGACAAGTGAAAAGGAAGCAATGAGTTCCTGCTTCAGTAGGCTCTGCTTCTAAGAAAACAAGCTTTGCATTTTGCAGAGTTAGTTTGCCTACGAACTAAATTTGTGGAGTGGGTTTCATCACTAAGAGGAAGTTGTTTCAGTCTGTAAGACAAATATTTATTGATATCCAATGGCTGAAGCTGCAGTAAGACAAATTCAAAGAAACAGTTAGTAATGAAAAAACTGATCACTGGGATATCATTTCAAGGAATGCAGTGAATTTCCAGTACCTGTGGGAAGAGGGTATCTGGCTTAGTCTAGCCTTGAAAAAGTACTCAACCTAACTCCAACAATTAGTTCTAAAAATTTCATACCCCAAAGCAAGGATAAGGAGCTGGACAAGATAACCACAATTCATGAAAGATTCAGTGTTCAGAAAATGGGCTGTTTTAACAGAACACTAAGCTGACAAACTTAACTCCACCTTACACTCTGATAGAAAAAATTATGTCCCAAGAGCAACTCTTTTCATTTCTAAGAAATTGTGAAGAGTAGATGTCACTCTCACCAACCTCCCTCCTCCAAGTTCTGCTTATAGAGATCTTGACCCTCTTCACTCCCCTGTGAAATAACTCAAATATTTATATTTGACAATCCCAGCAGGATCCATGCACAGAGCTGGAGAAGCATTATCATAATCACAAGCACAGTGTGATAATTTTGAAGACTGCTCCCCCCATGCTTCAGTGTAGATCCTGGCCAGCATTCACAGAAGATGCACAGCATATGCTGAAGTCAAAGAGAAGCACAGTTTTGAATTTTCTACTTACCAGTGTAATTTACAGAATAGCTGTTTGGGTCCAAGAATTTCTTTACCAGTTCACAGTTGGACAATATGTGATGGGTAGTAATTACATCCAGGTAGGCCTGGAGTCCCTTCTGTCTTTCAGCAATGAATTCACGCTCCATATTTCCAATCAACTTTTTTGGAGGAAGAGGTAGGCTTAGAGTTGAGATCTTAAAAAGAGAGGAAAAATTACTAACCTTGCTCTCAAAATGCCTCAAGGATATAAAACTAGCAACCCAGAAAGCAAAAGTTTCTCAGCAGCAAGCTAACTGCTGGATAACTCTCTTTGTACTGTGTATGTACAAGCTTTTCTATTTTTCCTAAGCACTGTTATCAGAGTCAGATGACAGCTCACATCCCACTGTGAAGAGGTTAGTAAGTGGAACGACACTGAAAATACAAGGAGACAAATTTTTGCTAGTGAGTCATACATTTAAGATCACTACCTGAAACTTTCAGATAATAAATAGCTACAACTTTCAGCCAGATTCTTTCTATGACGTACTTCTGCCACAGCACAACAACAATTCACACCTTACCATTTTTTCTGGGTAAGATTTATGCTTTCTTATTTCATCAAGTGCAGATTAGTAACTTTCATCTGCCTCTGTGTATTTGTAGGTAATATTAAGCCCTTTCTGATAGTATTTTAAATATGTAATTTCAAATACCGTGCAGATTTCCATTTTATCTTCTGGATTTGTTCCTGTACATATTTTAAACATCTATACATCTTTCAATCCAGAAATAGCTGCAATCTACCAGGGGATGTACACTAATTGTATTATACTGACACAAGAGATCCAAAACTTGAGGGGAAAAAAATCAGAGAATTCCTTCATATCAGGACCATGAAAAAAATTCAAAGTCTTGTGTAAACCAGATCAAAGAGATCATCTTTAGTGTTTAGATTCCATTACGTCATGTGAATTGCCAGAATACATTTTTTGTGTTGTTAACACATCTTTGTCCTGCAGATCAAAGCACCTGCCTTGGGTAAGCTGAATCTCCATGGGAGTTATCTTTAAGAATTGTGTGTTGCAGGAATCAATTACACCAGATGCAATAACCTCATTTCTAAAGCAAACAGTTCACCAGGGAGAAGACTGGGACTTTTGGTGTTTGAACAACTTTCATTTTAACTAGTGGAAAAAGTAACAGATTAGTTCAACAAACTGGGGCAGAGGTAGCATTCCCCTGCCTTTCTACCTCCTTCATTTGAACACAGGAGTTGTCCTCTGCTAACTTTAGCACTTCTCCTACTTCTCATTTTCTGACTTCAAATTATGGACTGAAAAAGAACTATAACTATGTCTGAATCACAGAAACTATTAATAAAAAAAAAACAGGAAAAAGCAAAAGCAAACATATATCACTTAGAGCCAGTAATTCACCAAATTAGTTTTAGCACCAGAGGCAAACATAACTCTCTTTTGGCACACCACCCATTTCAATTAAAAACTGAGTTTCTAAACAAGAACTGAGTCCTTTTCTAGAATTACTCACTTAAAAAGCATGTCAAATCATCATCACCTTTACCTTCCTGACCTGACAGCTAGTTACCATCAGAGAGAAACTGACTTTAATTCACAGGTTTTCCAACCACTATTGTTTTAAAAACTTATAAATCAGACTTCTACTATTTTTCAACAGAAAGTACCATTTGGGCCCAGGTTTTTGTAGCAATCTGCCAAAACACACAGCAGAGCACAGCAAGAACACTCCAGAACACCTCACTGAGGGCCTGACCTTGCAAAGACCTCACATGCTTTCAGACATCACTTCCCAGTGGCTCCAGCTCACCACTGGAGCCAGGATGGGAAGAACCTGGGAATTAACATTCTTATCTTCAAACCACAGCCTGCTCAGGAATGTCTGTTCAAAAGCTGCAATAAAATGCTTCACAAAAGCCAGATATCTTGCTGTGAATTCCAGTACTTCCAGTACCAGCACTTCACTTGACAAAACAGAAGAATGATCTCCACTGATCTCTGTCAAATAAGTAATGAGGAAGAAATGCAGAATCGACTGGAAGAAGCTTTTCAATCTGGTACAACTGAGGGTTCAGGGAACCTGTCTTGAAACTTTCTGATGCAAATCAGGGTCACATATATACACTTCATTATTTTCCAAGGTATTTGGCAGGACTGCATTCCCTAGCCTAGAATTTTTTTTAATTATCAATCCTTACTATAGGTAGTACTAGATTAAGAACAGAAAATTTGCATTCCAACTCAACTGCAAGCTGTGCTCAAACACATTCACACAAACACAGAGAGGTCAAGTATGCCACAAGAACTTGGAGAACTTGGGATTTACACCCAAAAGAAGCTCCAGCAGTTCTTCCAGCAGATTTTTAGCTTTGAAGGAAAAAAGATTAGGGTGTGGTATCTTCTTATTTGTTTGGAATTTTGTTTGTTTACTCTACTTCCAAATATACACAAGATGAGAGCTTAAAGAGTTTTAAAACATGTCATGGGACCTGAATATTGTGATGGAATATTGTTGCTTAGAGTTTTGGATGGAAACATCTGAGAAGTGTGGTGTTGTCTTAACGGATGAGGAAAGTTCAGCTCCAGCATCACAAAGAGTAATTTATAAAAAACTCTGAAACAGTGGGAGAAAAGAGCCACTGGAGGAGACCAACTGCTAAAGCACATGGCTAATTTAGCCACCCTCTCATATCCTCCCATTAGAGGTACATTTTGATAATTCTTTTTAACATCTTCCAGTCATCCAAGCAGCTGACATTTTTGTCCTGGATCTTAGTCTCTCTTGTTTCAAATTTTCCCTTTGTCCCACTGCAAAGTTGCTCTCAGATAATTTCCTGGACTCTCCACTTTTATCGTTCCCCTCTATTTCAGATAAAAAGCCTTTTTCTTTCTAAACTCCATCATGCATAACCTATTTACCTTCACTTAATATATTTTCCACATAGGCCTAACTTTGCAGTACCTGTCATTTCTGGATTTTAAGTCTTAAAGGTCCATTGCCTTCTCTACTAAAGCTGCCTCATTTGAAAGGTAAATGAGAAGGCAACAAAGCCCTTCCATACCTTAACACATCCTGTTCCCTCATGGTTAAGAGCAGCTTGTTATAGGTGGCTGCAAAGTGAACTCTTCCTTTTTTTAAAAACTTTCACAATTTTTTTTCTCTGTGATCTCTATCAAAACTACAGTTAAGACCACAATGACCCCAAGGTACTCTGATGGCTAGTACCATCTCAACTCCCTGTGTTCCCATGGGTGTTTGTCTAATTTTAAATCTTGGATGTCTCTGGTGCAGGAGACACCTCTGTATTGCATTTATTCAGCACATCACAGAGAAGGTTTCTAGGTCATGATAAAAGTTCCTACGTGCTACTGCACATTTAATAGAATAATTCCTCAAGGCAACCATGCTGCATCTGTTGAATTATGGCTGATTTGCCCTGATCCACCTGCAGCAGAGGAAGCAGTTACAGTGGGCTCTCAGAGCACACACATCAGCACCCTTACAGGGTTTTTTGCTCACCAAGGTTCATCAAGCAGATAGTTGATTTGATTTGGGAAGGAGGGAGGAAGTGGAAGCAGTATTAAGCTCTTGAATTCATGAAACATTTAACAAGGGAAAAAATTTAAAGTCACAAAAATCTATCCTCAAATTGTGCCCTTCACTTTTTATCCTGTTTGCCCAGTATGGAAATCCTAAGTAAGGAGTTTGTCTCCTGTAGATGTTAATCACTGCTGCTTCCCCCCCGTTCCCAAACACACTCACACTTCTGCTTTTTCCCACACAAACTAAAAAGAAATAATTGTCCTAAAAAGCAGAAGAAAACACACAGTAAGTCCAGTGTCTGACCAAGGAACACTCCTCAGTGACACAGAAAACCATCACATGAGAAGCAGCATCTGGTAGTGCTTTTAGACGAATATAAATAATGAGACACATAGCACTTCAATGCTGAATTTATAAGGTTGGTATGTGCCTTGGCTTTCTCCAAATCAAAGGAGGAACAAATAAAAATGCATAAAACCGGAACAAGTCACAGGACGGAAGGGAAAGATTCAGTATCTGCCAATTTCCTCCATTTCTATATAAATTGATCCTGTTGATGCTAAAATTCAAGTTTTACAAGAGAAAACTTAACAGTGAATAAGTACATATTCATGTTACACTTGAGGTCACAGTTTCTCTTTACAGCTATCAGAATTCTGTTTTTTTCACCACAATATATAAAAATATCACAATTTTGAATCTATCCTTCTAATAACTTTTATTTATATATGAAGAGTGAAAATTACCTGCAGGCTGTTATTCAGCAAGTCAAAGTCACTATATCGCCTCACAATCTGTAAAATAAAATACAAAGTTCAGGAAACAAATTACTTTTTCCATTAGCATTTTACTCCTCAAAATCCCACCAGAGAAAACTGATTCCCATTTATAATCATCTTCTTTTGCAATTTTTGTACAAATGCCTGACTGCTGGATTTATGTTACATTGCCAGAGAGAAAAAAAGTTTTTAATCACAGCTTGATCAGACAGAAAATGCATGTTTAAAAATTATCTTAAAACAGTACTTGTGAGCAAAGTTGTCTGCAAACAAAGAATTTTTACCACATTAGATGTAGCAACTTTTCACATTCATCTTCATTACTACTTCTTGGTTTCATTGGTCTCATATAAGCAGAGCTGTGATTTTAGCACTGAGAAAGGCAAACTGGAATTTGAGATTTTAAAATTATGGTTGTACCAACACACAGTAGAAACACATGACAGGCATTTTTCCTGAAATATTCACAATAGCAGCAGACAACATGCCTTCTGTAGCTGGCAGCAATACTGTTTTTCTCTTAGTTTTGACCAAAAGAATTCAAGCACTTCATGTTCTCAATTTCAAATCAACATTTCTCTTTCCAGCTCAAATTTTAAAAGCTAGGAATAGGCAATTTTCAAACTCTTCCTAAAAAAAGAATCCTGGTTACATGAACTACAGCTTAAGAAATTACCTGCCAACTGTTTTCTGTTGAAACTCCTCTCTGGACACGGATTATGTATTCCTAACAAAAGGAAAAAGTAATTAGAAATGAGAACTAATGAACTGAAGAAAGTTATTAGGCCCTTCTTCAAGTGCCTAAGACAACAAACATTTAAATGCAGAAAATTCAGAACCAGCACCCTGGGGAAGGTCAGAACTGGGTTTGCTCAGACCCATCCCTAACAGTTGCTCTGCTCTGGTTTCCCAGCACAGAAGACAAGGAGAGTTCCAGGAGCTTGCAGCACTTGAGTGGTTTAATTTAGTTACAGAAAAAGACAACAAATCCAAGATGTCACAAACCAAGACACATAACTGTTAAATTAGAACTAAAGTGTCTGTTTTCAGAAAGTCAGCCTGACATGGTCCCTCCATACTCTTTCCTCTTACCCATTTGAAATCCTAATTAAGGCCTCTTCCTGCAAAACAAGAAGCCCAAATCCTCATAACTAGTAACATAAATCCACAGAGCTGATAACATTTAACCAGTGTAATTATCTTGGAAACTGTGTGACAGAAATCAATTAATGGGACACCTGGAAACCCATATTCACCACTCACGTGGCTTTTCTTGTTTTGTGACAATTGATGCATTTTGGGAAGAGGCTGCTTCACACACAGATAAAAAAATTGCAGCAACTGCTTATTCATCAAGTCTCAAAGGAACATTGGCTGTTTCTCTGAAAAACCACACCAGTGATGATTCACCACATGCAGTCATTCATCTTTTCTAGGATTTTGGAAGAAGCTGAGTTATTGCTTAATCCCTTGTAGCACTTGCTCTTTATGCAGTGATTGTCATTCTCCATTGGGCCCCAAGAAAATGCTCCAAGAGAGGCAGAACACAAATTCACTAAATGACCATCAAAGCATCTTATTGCAGACAACCACTCTGGTCAACACAGCTCTTCTGGAGAGCCTCATGATAAAGAACCTAGGACACAGAGCTCAACCTCACAGTAGGATTATATTAAAAAAAAAAAACCAAATATATTTGGGCCACAACTATTTTTCCCCACACTTACTTGAGCATTTTCCCATCCCATCCATATCTGCTTTTGTGGTCTAATGTACTTCAAGTCCCTTTTTTATGTCACAGGGTTTGCAACTGGAAAGAGAAGAGCAAACACTCTCCAGGTGTGGCCATTAGTTGTGTCTGTAAGGAAGAGCTAAGTCCCCACCACATGCTCTCTGTCAGCACTGAGCATGATGAATTATTGTCCAGCTGAGCATTACCCTGTCAATACAACTAATGAAAAACCTAAATGGTCTTCTGAGTTGATTGAGGGGCTTTTTCCCCAAAGCTGGTAATGAGATTGGAAGTCAAAGAACAGCAATAGTAGAAGAGCCAGGATAAGAAATACAGACCCATTCCCAGTATCTGCCATGGCTACACATAATCAGCAGACCTCAGTATGCCGAGTTCTAGTGAGAAGTTGATACTTCCTTCCTATTGCCTCCGTGTGGCAACAAGCCTGTCGTGGGATTATAATTAGCACCACTGATATATGCCTCCCATAGGACCAGAGAAGAGCTTTCAACTCTTCAAGTCTAAATGCACAAAAGCCTTTATTAGTCTGCCAAATTCTGTTTTAGTTAGGAGAAAAAAAACTGAATTACAACAATCTTTATCTGAGACAGCCTGATATTGGGACTGAGACTGTGCCCATAGGAAATAAATGAGAGCATAAGGAAAACAGAGGCACACTCAGGATCATTTCTGTTTAGCAGCATCATCAAACATAGGAAAACAGGGTGGAAATGCCTTCAGAAAAAGCTAGTAATTACCAGAGTTCACTCCTGCAAACAATTTTAGGCATCAGCAACCAGGCTTGGGGAGGTCTATGTTAGTTACACTCATGTAGAAATTCCCATGGCATCTTTCACTCCTACATGAATAGCTCAAAATTTTTCCTATGACTCAGTTTACCAAATAACTTCAAAGGAGCCCTAACAGCTGCTGGTTGGGAAAGAAAGGTCTCAGCTTGCAGCAGAGAGACAACCTCCCCCTCTGCTTTGCCCATGGGCAGCAAGGTCACTGTCAGCAGGAGCCTCCAACAGGACAGGCCACAAAACCATTCCTAAAACAACCTCCCTGGCTCCCTCCACACAGGTAAGGTTTGTACATCTGCTGCTCTTCCTATCAGTTCTGCCAAGCCACTTCATGACACAACCTTGATATTCCTGCAGCAGCTCAAAATACATTTTTAAAGATGCCAAGGAAAGCAGTTTTACCTATGGGATCACTTCCTGGCTGCTCCAATTAGTCAAAAAAAGCTGAAATGGGTGCTGGGAGGAGGAATTTGGGAGCAGGGAAAGATGTATGACCCCAGTTGCACACTGTCATTTCCTAAACTCTTCTTCCTAGTACTACAGAGTTCTGGACAGAGTTTCTGAAAAGGAATATTTTCCAAATAGCCACATGGATCAGTGACACCACACTGCATTCTCCAATCCTTTGCTGGTAACAGTTTCACACTCACTGCGTGGGATTAATGTTATCCTGAACTTACCCATTTTCACACAGAGCCAAGATTTAGGTGGTTTCGTATTTTGGGGTTTTTTTCTCCCCAAAATTCACCAAGATTAGTCCCTGGAGTTCCAGCACTTATTAAAACATTATCATCAGCAACTCAGAGCTGCTCAGCAAAATTTTGTTAACATTCCTGGGTGAAAATATCACAGCAAAGCACTCCAAATGTTTAACAATTGCTCTTTATCACCATTCCTAGTTTTTGAAACAGGAAGCAAACAGGAAAGAAGGCTTTTGCAGAGACAAAATAGGAAAAAAAAAGTGGTGAGTTAAGAGATTCTTATAATAAAATGTAGAGTCTCAACAATATTGGGTAATACATTCTGTTTCCCCAAGCAAATAGTCTCTAAATTTCCAGCTCAGGATAGTCAGTCTTCTTTTCCACAGATTTCTGCTTTACATCTGTTTAATCCAACAGGCTTGAAAAGCCAACCATTATAAAGATCCAGGTCACCTTCAGGTCACATCAACTAAAAGTTTGAAAGGGCTTTATTTTATAAGCATTAAAGAGAGGAAAGCCTAATTAAGCATGAATACAATCCCTGCTTAAGTAGGCTGGATTGGAACAATTTCTAGTAAGAAGCTCTTTTAAATGTTTATTTAGAAAATCTCCCATGTGAAAAGTAGCAACAACATCAGGAGAGCTGCTCAGCCTCAGAGGCCTCTCTGTTACAGGGCACAGCATTTATTTGCTATTGCACAACCTGCCATTAAGCCCATCTGAGGTAGGAGCAGCAGCAGTGGTTGGTGTTTCCTCACTTTCCAAACAATGCAGGTGTGTGTGTGTCTGTGCTGCACCATTCACACACTGTATCCCTGCTGTAGTAATGAGTCAGCCATTCAATAAGTGAAAGCTATGAAGTAGGACAACTGCAGGGAAAAAATAGGACACACACTTACATGTAATGAAACTTGGTGAACACGAAAAGCTTTGGAGAGAGATGAGAAATCACAGATTTTCAGTGCTCTGCATCACCATGACCTTCACCAGAAAGGCAAATTACTCACTATTTTTCAGGAAATACTCAGTAGCCAACAAAAATATTCTAATTAGGGTTTACTAAAGTACGATATGGAAACTAATATTTTGACTACACCTCCCACAGGACCTGCAAATGCAAGTACTAAATACTAATTTAGTAAGATCACCAGTGGAAATCATAAGTTTGGAATATTTAAAATTAAGTGTGATGAAAGAGCCATCTTTTGTGAGTTCAGGCTGGAGGAAAGGTGGGTGGTAATCAAGTTTACTGACCAAATCCAGGGGAGGAACTGCATTTCTGAAACCTCAAACAAGTGAACTATGACAGTTCCCTGTGTAATGCCATGTCTAAAAGTAACTCCATGTTTGTTTTTGTCCAAAGTGAATGCAGCCTTGAAAAGACTGAATTCCTTGTAAAGCAGATGTGCAAAATCTTTTACAAGTTTTTAAATCAAACCCTACAGTCCTAGAAATATGTGGCTCCATTTTTCTATTTGGAACAATATAGGAAAAATATAAATGCTTTTTCAATGTTTTTCTAATCTAACCACCATGAGTGTCAGCATTCATCATTGCTTAAGGAAAACTAAAAACCCTGAAAGATTGTTAGGAGAGGGATTTATTTCAGCTGTTCATTTCCAAATGCCTTTAAGACAACAATGTACTGTATCAAAGCTGGCTGTTTCACTACTTCAATTTCAAAATATGAAACACATGAAAAAGGAAAATTACTTCAGAAAAGAATTAAGAGATGTTGAGAACATATACAACTCACCAGTAGTTTTACTGCTGAACAGACTTGCAGGTACAGTTCTTAATAAGGAAAATGTCTAGATTATCATGGAAGAAAAAAATAGCATCCTATTTTAAGGCTTAGAAAGAAACCACTATTAAATGGTGAACACACAGATGAAATATTGCAATATGAGGCAAGTTTAACAGCCAACATTTATTAAAGCTTTAGTGCTGAAATTGCCTCTGTTGTCAGAACACAACATTTGGCATCAAGATGAGACACTTGCAAATGGCTTAGTATATTGGATGTAATCCTGCTCCTACTGAAGTCAAGGAATGCAATAGCAACAAAACTTCATTTTCTACAAAAGGATTGGTACAGACCTACAAAGGGACTGACTCATGGCCATGGAAAGGTGCCCAACACACCCCTGGAAGTTACACAGTTACTCCCTCTGACGCAGTGCTAAAGGCTGAAGCATAAAGAAGGACACAAAATGAAGCTGACTGGGCTTGCTCTTGTAATTTTAAATCTATTAGGTGAGATGCCATTGGAATGTACCTGCAATACGTATTTTTTTGGCTTTCAAAATGAAAAGGACTCCATAAACTCCACACTATAGAATTAATTGTATATAAGTGCACATCCCAACAACACTCAGACTGCTTGGAACACACTTAACCAGGGAAACAACTTCTGCAAACATAGAAAGACATCATTTTCCTCTTCCAATTATAACTGGAAATAAATACACAGAAAGAAAACCTCAGTGAACAATTTCTTTGTTGCAATGCAAAACCATGGAGATTATGTTCCAGCTCAGATGTACTAGGTCCAGTAAGAACTTCTGAGCTCTTCTGACTTGAACGAAGCAGGCTGAGCCTGTGAGCCTATCAGATAATTTGGCACTTGGCTCCCTAACAATCTAAAAACCCATTTATGGGGGGCTGACAACTCTTACTAAGCAAAAAGTGAAAATCCTCTAAAGTCCATTTTCAATAGTAGTTTAATCCCTTCTTGGATTTCTGGAGCATTCAGGTAAGAACAGAGTAGTCTCAGGTTTTGTTTTCAGTTTTGTTTTTTTCAGTTTCACCTCAGCCTCAGGAAACAGAAACTCAGCCTCTGCCAAGTACAGCCCTTGATTCAATGCTATGAAGTTTACACTTACCCAGTCTGTTGTACTAAATTTAAATTAACAGAAACTGCTTAGAACAATACACAAGCAAACTATTCATTAGACACAAGCTTTGGTATTCTGTGTGATATTTCACTGTGTCTACAGAGCTTTTCCTGAAATTCTTCACCTTTTCCTTAGCTGTTTTTTCAGAAGACTGGCTATTTTCAGCACCAACAGAAGGTTTACATCATTACTAGTTCAGTTGCCATGTTAAAGTTGCACCTAAACTCAGCCTAAGCCATCTTCATATGTGTGCTTTTAGAAGCTATGATCTACAGGAAAAAAAATACAAACCCAAGTTTAAAACAACTCTTGTAACACTAAACAACATTATAAAATCTTAATATATACTGCTGACAAAATAATAAAAAAAAATTAGTTTGGGATAAAGGATTTTATAGATATACATCTTTTGAAGATACCACTTTGAGGTGGAATGAGGAACAAAACCAAAAAGCATTCAGGGTAATGACAATCTACCTTCTTCTAACTGTAATTTAACAAAGTAAAATACAGTTTTCAGGCCCCACAAAAACACTTCAACCCTTCTTTCTTAGAAGGGCTTCATTTACACACCTCTTCAGAGACAAGGATTTCTTTCTGTGGTTTATTTTGAATCAGAAAAGTTCAAGTCAGGGACAGCATCACCCACCAATAAACAAGCTATTCAGACACCAGGGACATAAGATGAAGTATCTGAAATGACAGAATAGTCCACTTACATCAAATAAGAAACCAAGTCTCAGTTAATGGCTTCCTGTATTTTGTTATCCCACACTGGCTCTGTATAAACCATCTGTGCTACACACACTTCAAGCCATCTTTCAGCTATCAACAGGGCTTCTGCAGTAAAACAAACAATTACTAATAGATGTATCTTAGAGACAGATTTTAAATCAAAAGGCACGGTGCTCCAGCATTCTGTTATTAAGAAAAGATCAGAAGAAAACAGTAGAGAATTTTCCTGCACAACTGTTAGTAACAGAACACAGAGATGAAAGACGAGGCCATCACACTCCCTCAGACAAGATGACACAAGGAGAGTCTGGATTGCAAAAGTTCTTCCAAGTGATCATTCTAAAAGAATTTTGTGACTTTTTCTTTTCTAACCAGAATCAAGCAAACCAAAGGAAGGAACACAAAACGCTATTGTCATTTGCACTAACAAAAAAACATAAAAAGGAAACAAGTTACTAACGAAACATAATCTGGTCTGCTAACTGGGGAGTATTAGGAGTTACACAACTTCTCACAGGACTTGGCACACCCATCCTTCAGCTATTGAAACAGGTAAAAAGCATCACACTTGCCAGGAAATAAACCTCTTTAGTCTTACTTATAAAAAGAGGAGTTGCAACAATAGAGAGCCACAGCCTGTTAGATTCACAAGATCTTGTAGACAATTTCTCATAGGTAGCTTCTGTTCAGAGAAAGACTGGACCATCAGTAAATGTGAGGTCCTCAGACAAAAAGTAAACCACTTCTTAGGTGTGAATTATTTATATGAAGAGTATTTAAGAAGACAGTCTGTAAATTAGTGTATACCCCATGGCGAGCCTACAGTTATTGTCATTCAGGTTAAGGGTATGCAACAGATGCAAAGGAATCAGGAAGCGATCCACAGTGCAGGAATCAGAGCTGTGTCAGGGACATAAGGAACCCTCTCTCCATTTAAAGCAAGCTTCCCACTAGAGTACCTGCTGCTCTCTCTGGCCTCCTCTCCAGCATCCCTGCTCTCAGCTAAAGCAGGAATCAGAAACGACAGCCAGTTCTCTGATTCACACTACTGCCTGGTCATACTATAATGAAACCCAGTTTTCAAAGAGGAAAATAACTGCAAACAGGACATTGTAGAATTTGGATTATTACTGCATGGTCAAAGGCAGTTCTTATGGAAGCACTGTGCATGTGTCCTAGGCATCCCAAAAAAATTAATCTGCGACACCCAAGTCACGGCAGGGCTTGTTGTGCTGAGTGCCACCGCTCCCCACAGCTGAGAAATGGGGCTGGGGCTGCGGGGTCTCTGCGGCTCACAGCCCCCGCTCGGCACACGGCAGGACCCGGAGGCAAACGCAGCCCATTCACGTGTAACTTCATCACCGCCACTGAAACGCGGCAGCCAGAGCCCATCTCTGCTCCAAAGGCTGCAGCACCCGGGGAAAGCAGGAATTGCAGTACCCCACAGGGCCTCGCTCGGAGCGGCCGCGGGGCAGCGCGAACCCCGCAGCGGCCGCCCCCGCAGAGCCCCGGCGGTCCCTCCCGGGGTGCTGCCGGCTGCCCCCGGCAACC
>WBNO01031666.1:111548-177318 GCA_013400575.1 Peucedramus taeniatus | reverse complement strand
GGGGGGACAGGGAGAGATGGGGGACACGGCCGGGATGGGGGGGACAGGGAGAGATGGGGGACACGGCCGGGATGGGGGGGACAGGGAGAGATGGGGGACACGGCCGGGATGGGGGACAGGGAGAGATGGAGGACAGGGAGAGACGGGGGGACACAGGGAGGGATGGGGGGACAGGGAGAGATGGGGGACACGGCCGGGATGGGGGACACGAGGAGGTTCGTCTCCGCGGGCAATAACGGGGAAAGGGGCTGGAGGGGAGGCCATGAGTGCAGGTGAGTCGCCCCGCCGCACAAGCCTCCCGTGCTTGGTGCTCCCGGTAGCACCGACAGCGGCAGCAGCAGCGGCAGCCCAGTGGAATTAGCCCTGAGACACTGCTGGTCCTCCCGGAGAGACCAGGAAAATTATAAGGGCTGGTGCACTTGCTGCTCTTCACCTTTTGGGATGTTTTGTGTTAATAAAATAATCAGGATATCATGTATATTTTACTAAATTTCTAGAATTTATGGTTTGGAGTTGCTATCTTGTGGGGTTTTGGTTTTTGGTTGTTTTTCAAAACACAGATTTAAAGTTGTTAATAACTGAATTACTCTATGGGACTTTGATTGCACCAGTGTATGAAACTTTCTATTTGAATACTACTTAGTGCTTCAGAACCTTGAGAACCCTGAGACAAGTTGGACACCTGTCTGCATTTCCTCTTTTTACACCATACACAGGAATTACTCTCACTTAAGATGCTGTAAGACTGCAGAGCTGGAGTTTGTCATACACCTGGAGCAGGTGTCATGAGCAGCTTCATCTCTCTGTCTTGCAGCTCCATGAGAGGAAAATGGGCTGTGCTGCTGTGGTTCAGCAGCCAGGCTGGAACAGCAACCCCAAGTCCCCAAACTACTACTCCTGCAGTGAGCCAGGAGGTCAGGCACAGATCTGATTCATTTTGTTAACAGGCCTTAACAAGACAAATTCCCACCTGGAGAGGCAGGTGAACAAGGAGCAGGGTAAGGAGGGGGCCTGCCTCAATGAAGTGCTTTGTCCAGCAAAAGCCAGTGACAGGCAGTGACCTGAGGCAGAAGGAAAGGAAACAAAAGTGAAACGGCTCCTACAGAGAAGAGATAAGGAAACCTCTTCCTAATTACTGCTTCCAGGTTGCAAACAGGCAAGAGTTTGGAAAGAGAAGGCAGGGAGTCAAACACCTGAAACATCACCCTCCCTCTGTTCCAGTGTGACTAACACCTGGGGTTAGAGTGCAGCACACGCTGGCAGTGCAGCTGTTTTACCAGTAGCTTTCATTACAGGTTGAGGAGAAACTCTCTTTTCTTAGCAGACAACTTCTGAGGTTATTTGCAGTCAAGGAAAGTTTCAAATGCATTTCTGCTGCAGAGAAAACGGCAGGATAACAGACACTTTGCCAGAAAGTTATATGAGCCACCAACTGGAGGCCTTACTCCTGATGGCCTCAGTCCTTCCTAAAAGAAGTTCCTTAGTGTAAAACAATCTTATGCCAGTACTAAAATAATTTAACCCAGATGATTTACTAATGAATTTGCCAGAAGGCTACTCTACCAAGGTACTTTCAGTGGACAAAGGGAAATCCATGTTCACACACTCATAGCACAGAGAGAGAAGCCATAGAGTTAGTACTCAAACCATCTGCCCTTGCTTGTCTTGCCCTCAGGAGCACAAATACAGTAAGTACAAGTTGTGACAATGTATTTTTTTAAAGCCTCCTTCACTCTCTTTCTGGGAGGCAAGTTTCAGAATAAACACCAGCTGGAGCTGCCTTGCAGATTACAACACATCTTGTAGTACATGTGTGTCAGCACCTCCACTTCTGTTCTGCTTTTGAACACAGCACTGTCCCCTCCCCTGGTGCTTGTTGGCAGTACAGCTGCTTCGTACAGAAGGAACAAGTTTCAACTGAACTTTGCTGGTATGGACTGCAATTTTACCAGAAAGAACAGCCTCAGCATGAGCCCCACCAGTCCAAACTTCCCACTGTGGCAGCACAAAGGCTTGTCTGAATGTGCCACTTTGTCACAGCAAGTGCTTAGTTCACCTTGGCAGAGAAACCCATCACGGTGAAAAAAGGAAAAGCTCTAATAATACAGTTCTTGTAAGGTTAAGTTTGTGCACTTTCAGACATTTTGAAAGGCTTCTGTTGCAAATTCAGTGGTTTAAGTGATGTCAGATAAAAAGAGACTCAAAATCAAATGTACATTGGTTCTGGGCTTTATGCTGAAGTTGCACATGATGAACAGCTCTAGCTCTCTGGCACCATGACTTTCACCATCCCTTCCATTACAGTTTTCCCACTGTCTCTGACCTGACATGATACAGAAATGTGTGCAACAAAACCCTTCAGTCGTTTCACTTCTGCTGCAGCTGTGACCTCTTCACCAACATATAAAGGAGCTGGAAAACGAATCTCCTGGGAAAGAAATATACATCCTTGACCAGGCATTTTGGTACCCAGAACTGCAGAAACAAGTCCATTGATTAGAACTCCATGGACAACAGTTCTCCCAAACCTAGACTTCTTTGCAAACTCTTCATTTAAATGCAAAGGATTTGTGTCACCTGTTAAATAAGAAAAAGTAGCTACATCATTCTGTGTAAAAGCCTTGCTGAGTTCAGCTTTGTCTCCAACTTTTATGTGTAAGTTCTGAAATATGGGATGTCCAAGCATTGAGTTGAGAAACGTTGGCTTTGTCAAGGCTCTGTGTTGGAAAATCCCTCCAGAAATTCCACGCCTGAAGGGCTGCAACATTTCCAGGAACTTCTCCTGCATGCAGCTGAACCAAGAACTGCATTCAGTCCAAGACTAATTCTCTACTGTTGCCAGATAACGCAAGGAGAAACGGAGATGTCTAGTTTGGGAAAAAAAAACACAAAACAAGAACTGAACAACTAAAGCCTTAAAAAAACCCACCATCAAACCCTCTCAAAGTTGAAAATACTTCAATTTTCCTTTTACATGATAGATGAAAAACTTTGAGCTATGCCTGAGCAGACTTTTGTCTAGCCATGGCTTCAGAAACAAAGAACTCTCAGAACTCATTTTATTTAGCAGCAACCTCTGGAAAAAAATAAGTTCTGGAAGTGCATGTTCATACATGCATTGTTAAACAAGGTCAGCTGACAGTAACCATTAGAAAGGCAGAAAGTGGAGTAGGGAAAATAAAACCTGGACCAAGATGTGGGTTGCCAGAAATTATTTTCTTGCAGATGTATTCATGACATCAGGACTTATCACTGGACTGAAACCATGAAGTTATGAGACAGCCACTACTGTCACATTGTACAAAACTCATTTTAAGATGAGAACTGCTCAAACATGGGCCCACACACCTGCACTGAAAGGCACTTCACTCCCAAATCAAGGCATTTTTGCATCCAGGCCATCTTTCTAAGAAAAGGCAGTAGGCTTAGGCAGCCTGCCAAGCTTAGAGCCAGAGCTGACACCTGGGGAAGCCACCCAGCCCCACAGGGCTTTACCTGCAGCACCCGGAATGCACACCTCCTGTTCTGGTAGAAGCCCAGCAAGGTTAGAGCACTCCACAGCTTGACAAGGCCACTAAATAAAAAGAAAACAAACTATATTAATAAAATTTGGGGTTTTCTGTTTTCCTGCAGCATAGACATCTCAAATAGAAACTATGTCATGCAAAGAGTAATGAACACTTAACAGTTTAACAGTAGGTAATTTCACTAAAGAGTTCAAGTAGCAAAACTGTACCTTGAAGGATTATTGCAGTGCCTGCAGTCTCTTGTCTTTGACACAGAGATATGTACTGCAACCTCAATTTCACTATACCAGAACTGTTCTTGTTCTCTGTGTGCATTTAAGCTTGTTCTTCACCTAAATCACCTGCAGTTGTCATCACCATTTAGAGGAACTGTTCTCATCTTTACTACAGAGAGATTTAAAGTCACTACCTCAGTAATGCTTACTTCCTGTCTTAAAACCATTAAAATCATTCTGGTTTAAAGCAGGACTAATGTACTGATGCACTAAATTACTAAGACTTACTAATTCTTTTCTGCATGCTGTATGCAAATATCTGCAAGTTAGGCTTAATTCTTCAAAGGCTATTCTTAATTTAAGAGTTCCATTTTCTTACAAAAAATACTTTCATGGCATGGAAGAACAGACTGACTGCACCTTACCTGCTAATTACTCTTAATATGGCAGACAGAGTTTTTTCCTCATATGTTAAGACATCAACAGGCAAAGCTGCTCCAACCTATGAAAAAAAATGTTATTTAGTAAATATTACCCTATGTTCTTATCGTGATTTATAAGCAACTGATTTCACCCCCAGCATGTTACATCATTAAAGGTGTTAGAGTTACGCTCAAATCTCCCACAAGTGTTTCAGTTACAACATCACTGGATTTTAAACAGCACCCTCCCTCTCAGAGTTCTTTAGAAACCACTTTTATTTCCACATTACAGCCGGAGAAACACAGACTAAGAGGTGATGTGACCTGCTTAAAGTCAGCCAGCAACAGAGCAAAAACAGTACTGTGGACTTTCCCATTCAAAAAGCTGTTCCCTTCCCACAGTTCTCTTTTTGAAGCCTCTCTAAAGGAAAAGCACCAATACCACAAATTCTAAAAACAAGAATCAAAGAACGGTTTGAGCTGGAAGGGACCTCACAGAGTTCATCCAACCCCGCTGCCAAGGTCGGAGATCCCTTCCACTAGACCAGGCTGCTCCAAGCCCGGTCCAACCTGACCCCGAGCACTGCTAGGGATGGCTGAAGCCACCTGACTGCGGGCACTGAACCGAACGCTGCGGTCACAGCTTCACAAGGAGCGAGGCAGGACCGGGGCTGGCGAGGGGATAACCGGCTACCGGCGGGACAGACCCGGCCCACACACCCGGCCCCTCCCGGACACTGCTCCGCAGCCAGAGCGGCTGCTCCAGGGGACAACAGCCCGCTCCCGCGGGGTTCTCCCGGCCCAGCCCGGGGCCGCCAGCCAAGGACAGAGCGCGGTCCCGGTCCCGGTCCCACCTCTCCGTGCAGCTCCCTCAGCGCTGTCACCACGAGCTGCTTGAACTGCGCGGCGTTCGGCCGGGCCCCGCCGTCGGGCAGCTCCCTGCGGGAAGGAGAGCACAGGGGTCAGGCGGGCTCAGGAGGGGTCAGGCGGGCTCAGGAGGGGTCAGGCGGGCTCAGGAGGGCTCAGGCGGGGTCTGAGGGGGGATTGGGGGGTCCCGGCTCGGGGGTGCNCCAAGCCCGGCCCGAGCGCCCTCGGCCGTGCCCGCCGCACCGGGCCCCGAGCGCAGCCCTGCGGACGGGGATCTCTGAGACCAATCCCTGGGAAGCGGCGGGAACAGACAGTGCTTCCACGTGCGGCACGCAAGCCTTTAGCGTCACTAAGGCGAACACGGAGCGCCGCACCACACACGCGGGGCTGCAGACGGGCACGCAAACGCCCCTGCGCTTCTCCTCCAAGCAAAGGTGGCGCTCCCGATGCAGCTCCTGGTAAAGGTGGCGCCTGGCACCAGGTGACAAACAGTAAGGAGACTCTGCTGCCCCAGCCTCAGTTCTGCAAGGACACACAGCTGAAGCGAATTGGAGAAGTGCTCAGAATAAGCCTGGCAGCCTTTGCACTCACCAGATGATAAAATAACACAATTTTAGTATCTTGCACCTGCTCTAAAGTTTGGCATGAAATGTATCCTTACCACAGAAAGGATGGAAGTACATTTGCTCTGCTGAAATAATTAAACATTATCCTCAGAAGAACTTCACTATCTTCCTTCTTTTAGCAGAAGGTTTATCCAGGAATTAGCACCGACCCCAGCAGGTAACCCTGCAGGACCCAATGTACATCCAGCGTGCCTGAGCCAAGGCCCAGCTCACACAGCACCTTCTGCCTGCACCTTCACACGGCCCAGCCTGTGCAAAGGCCCTGCATTATTCCAGCAGAGCTTTCTCCAGCTTAGCACCACAATCCACCTGAGCTCTGCTCCTGGGCTGACTTCAGAATGGTACATAAACTGCTGAACGTTCAGAAATATAATTCCAGCAAAAGCAAATATAATTTCACATATACCAAGGTAATTTTCAGATTCGTAGTTAGGTTGAAGAAAAGGCAGTTTGCCACATATAAAATTCAGTAGCTGTAAATGTAGGCTAACAAGATACCTTCAGGAATACTGCATTTCTCCTAGGAACTGAGAACCAGTAGTGCTCAATAAATCAGTTCCACAGAAATTTGGCAGACTTATCAGAGCAGCCAGTTTTACTGGGACCGACAGTACCTACAGAAGTTGGTATTACTTTTAAGATAATTAGTAAAATTTCATCAACGAGCAGCAAAACTTGGAGGTCAGGTGCTGTATAAAATCTCTTTTTGTTATTGCAGGAGGGCAGGTGCTGCTCTCCATGAGGCTCTGGCAAGAGGAACTCACTCAGGCAATTCCCAGTGTAGCCAAGGAGCTGCTGTAAGGCTGGGCTTGTGTCAGCTGCAGCGAGGCAATAACGAGCACACACAGGACTGTACAGGAAGGCTGGACACAACAGGTCAGTTTTTTATTAACCAAAAGTGAAGCTGAACCCCAGAGTGGTTTAACTTGTTAAAACCATGTTTATATGGCAGATATTTTTCTTTCATGTTCAACACTACAGTGCAAGAATCAAACTTCGCAGCTGTTCATCCTTTGAGAATCAAGTAGTAAAATGAATTAAAATAAGGGTCCCTCAATGAATCAATTAAAAAAACCCATTTAACTCAAAAGAACAGACCAATTTTAAGAACTGTCTTATTAAATTCTCCCAAGTGAAAGACCTTTAAAAGCACTTGGAGCCTTGAGGTAGCAACTTTATGCAGAATTTAATTCCCCTCCTGCCCCACAGAGGAAAATTAGTAGCGCATTATTAGCTCCAGCCAGCTAAGCTGTGTTGAGTGTCTCCTGTGAGGTGACTTTCTCTTGCCTCTTGAAATAGCAGTGTAGTGCTGCAGAGCACCAGGAGGAAATCCACAGGGAAGGCCTCTTGAAATAAAATTTATGGTCTGAAGAAAGTTAAAATGATCAGCAACGACTGTAACAACAAAAATTATCTGAAGTGAAAAAACCCAACGTGTATTTTGGCAAGACTAGTTTACAAATACAAGTCAAGAACAAGAGTCTGCTTTCAGCAAAAGAAAGAATGGAAGTGACATTCAAAGGGGTTTCAGGGTTTTTTTTGCCCTCTGTGCAAAATTGCACTTTGTTTTCAAAGTTTTATTTTAAGTTTTGCACTTTTGTTTCTAAGAAGGGAACACTTCCACACTTTTTTGTTCGTTTACATTTTCAAACCTGTGCTGTGACATTAGACAGAAATACCAAGTGCCAGGATATTTAACCACTGAAAGCTCCTCTCACTGACTTCACAACAATCACAAGCAGGGAATCACAAACAGGAGATGTCTTCCTCTAAGCCTCGAAAACATGATCCTCTGTGCCCACTTTGCTGCTGAGTTGTTTTATTAACAACTAAATCTCTCTTCAGTGCCAATTTCAGACACTCAGTGGCAGTTTTACTGAACACTAAGCAGTAACAAAACAGCTGGGCTTACTCTCATTGCAACAACTGCAATGAACAGAGTGCAAAGGAACGAGCTGAGCTACAGGGATGGGGCAGATGGTCACAAACAGGTGCTGTGCTTGCTCCCTGGACTCGGTACCAGCACTCACACGTTGCTCACTTTTGCTCACTGCTGGTGCTCTAACCAGATCCCTGGCAATACTGAGTATTTACTAAAGAAGCTTTCTTTCCACAACCTTCATGCTCCAAAACTGTACAAACAGGTTGGTTAAACTAGACCAAACGAATCAGGCACATTGCACATTTTAGTTCTTAAATGGATGAGCCTTCTTAGCAGCTCATTCTCTTCCAGCTCAAAGCCAGCTGCCTCTCTACACCACAGAATGATGCTGCACAGACCCTGGATGCAGGATGGCACTGCCCACTATGCCACTGCTCCAGGGAGCCCAAAGAAAGGTAAAACTTCAAAAGCTTGTTCTTGTTCACATGGGATCACAATATTTTGATTTTATATTCTTGTCTTTTCCTTTGACTTTTAGAAGTTATCAAATCCTGCCTTTGAGGCAGAAACATCTCAAGAATCTGACATCAGCCTTGCCTGGGTTTCAGTTAAGCTTTGGAACAACTGCCTGTGTTTGCCTGTGCTGAGGTTACAGTCCTGTCCTGCACAGAACCAAAGGCATTAAGAACCAGAATCCCTCTGTAAGGCAGCCCAATCTGCCAGGCTCCTCTGGATAAAGGAGAGGATATTCTGCCTGGGAGCAACAAAGGCCAGCTGGTGATTATTCACAGCAAGTTTCTTTTTAGCTCACATGACAGTTTACGCAGCACAGAAATTCAGGCTGGTTCAGAGACCAGTTCCTGTTTGGTTCACAGGACAGTCCTGAGCTGGCTTCAGAAAGTCTCTTTGTCATGGAGCCCAAAGTATCTTAAAAGTTATATCTGCTATCACTGCAAGGAGCTGATGAGTGGGGATTTTTTCTTCTTTTTTTTTTTGTTTTTTTGTTGGTTTGGTTTGGGTTTTGTTTGGTTTTTTAAATTCTGTGATGAAAACAATTATTTTTGTCTTTGGTGTTAAACCTTGGAAGCATGAGTGAAAAGTACCTGCTGCTTCTTTGGCTGTAATTTATGCCAAAGAAACAGCCCAGGAAAGCAAGTGAAATTCACTGTTCTAAAATACATGCAGTTAGAACAGCCACTAGACATCACGACCAGAACTTTAATAATATGGAAACACCAAGTTCAGTGGTGTCCATTACAAATAATTTGCATTATATAAAAATATTACTGCAATTACAGTAACTGGACAACAGTCATTCAAATTTATCAACTTTCCATCTTACTCATATTGCAGGAAATGGGAGGAGCTCATCCACTATGGGGAAAAAACTGTCCAGAAATCAACTTAGAGTTGCTGCTAAGCATCTCATGCCTTAGAGAAATGTCCACTGTGATAACTAAAAGCAGGAATTCAAGATTAGCATCCTTCCATTCTTGCTTACATGGCCATGAATAAAAAGAGCAAGTTCTGTTACACTAGTATTCACTATTAAAATTTTATAACCCCATAAAACACCAATATGTTTTGCATGAGCTGTGGAAGAATGCAAACTCAAAGGGTCACTAGATTTATTACCTCCAAGTTCAATGTTTTAATATATATATAGTCTGTTTGAACACCATAAAAATGTCCCTCTCATGGTCTGATTCTTATTTAGATAATACCCTGATAAAATATCAGCCATATGCCAATTAAGGTCCTTAAAGCTATAGAAACAGAATCTACCTAATAAATGCTGCAAATTTAACAGGTATTTTAGATAAACATCATTAGCTTAGTTACCACCTAAACCAAAAAGACTCCTCAAACACACCAACTGCGTAGTTAGCAAAGACATTTGCTTTACAAAGTCAAATGTTGCCAACTTTTGAAAAGTTTAGCAAATCAACGTGGTATTTGGAAGCATTCAAGTGTCTAATGAAGTTAAAATACTGTGAAATGTTAGGACTAGGGGAAGCTCCTGTAAACAAGTACAGAAGTAGTCTTCATTTAAATTACAAAACATTCACCTCCTTAAAAAGCTTTAAAACTGACCCAGTCAACAACTGCACCCTGGGAAATGTAGCAGTATAAAGGATCTCTGTAAGCAAGAGAAGGTCATATATTGTGATCTCACCACCATAAAATGTACTCAGTGTCCAGAACAAGGAGCAAATTTGGGGAGATGACAATTATGACACTTTCAGGCCATTTGATCTGAACCACTGCACTTTGTTGGACAGCATAGAGTAAACCAATTTTCTTTGCTGCTCAGAAAACATTTAAAATATGTTTTCTGCATCTGGTTGCTAAGCAGACTCTCCCATGTCCCCAGCTCAATTTACTTGGTTTAAAGAGTTCTCTATATTTATTATCTGCTGCTTTCAGCAGGTGGACCAAAACTTCAGTGCCATCTTATTCATTGGCTCCATTGATACTTTAACTTCAAACCCAGATGCTACAAGTAAAAGCAAATTGGACATTGTGTAAGGAAAGCATCAGATGAAGGTAACCAGCCCATAAAAGGGGGCTTGTATTCCACAGGCTGACTCTGCAGAACAGGCAACCTCCCACTACAGAATCTGATGGGACAATTTACCCCAACAGTGACACCCAGAAGGAAGGAGGCTTCTACATCTTGCACACTTTGGGTATCATATCAGGCACTTGAACTGTTGGACAGATGCCATTCTGAACCAAGTAAGTGAACATAGGGTTAGAATCATCTTTAATCTAGGTCTAATAATGAAGTATCAGCAGCAAAGTGGAGGCAGGGAGGAGTGAGCAATCCATCTGTGCTGAGACTTGTTTATGGTTTCTAAAATGCCCAAGAAAACAGCAGCAGTAACTGTTCCGTAGTGTCCGTTGTCCTTGTGAGTTGTGTTGCTGATAGGAGGCTTTTCTGTGTCTTGAACTAAGAAGGCATTGAGGTACCCTGTGCCTAATTCCCTGGATCCATCAGGTCCATGCTAGAGCCAAACATTGCCACCAGTTGCTCCTCATAATGTGTTATATTCCTCTTCATAATGTCCATGCAGGGTCCAAGCAACCTCTCAAATGCTTGCACATCCATGACTGTAATGGAACAGAGGTGAAAACAAGACTGTTTGTCAAAAAGGACACCAAAAATACCAATCTGGTTTTTGAACTCGGAACACAGACCTTCAGTTCAACCCACTTAGGGCTGAGGCTTCAAAAGAAACCACAGAAACAGAAATCATGTTTCTGATTTCTCTCTGTACTGTTATTTGGTGAAACAAGATTAATGAAATACAAATCTGATCTCAAGGACAAACACAGAAACCAAATACACCCCACAGTAGTATTAAAAGATGACCTGAAGGCTATGTGTGACAAACAAGTACAGGCCACACATACAGAAAATAGAAAACTGGCCATAAGGAAGCAGCAGTGCTTCTCCAGCTTCCACTTGGAGCTTCACTCCAGCCAATGCTCCCAGCTTCTGCAATCTGCCAGTTACCAAAAGGCTGCTGGGTTTTGAATGGCTGCTCGCCCAAGCATGGTCTATGAGACAAGCAAAGAACAGAAAGGATGACTAGAAACACAGACCAACTGCTTACCTAAACATTTGACCTCCCCAACAGCATAGGCAGAGGCTGCTCTGGGTTTGTTGGTAACAAGTGCAAGCTCTCCAAAGTACTGCCCTCTGTGACACCGGGCAATCTCCACCTCTTGATTAGCTTCTTTACTCGTCATAGTCTGTCAAACAGTGCAGGTTCATTATTTGCACACAGCTCTGTCCTTGTACAAGCCTTCAGTTAATAATCCCAGATACTTTACACCTGTGCAACAGCTCCTTGGTTTCCTTTAAACCAGTGACTCCCAAGTCATGGTAGAACACCTCAACACCATGTTCAATTGGAAGTTTGGTAAGAAAAATGTGTGCCAGGCCACAAGTTTTGAGACAGGCAGGTATCTACTGCTACAGCTTTGGGAACTGCTGTTATGTAGCCTAACACAGGCTCTATCATGCACCACATGCTGTTCCCCTGGCTGCTTCAGATTGTACAGGGATCCATGTAAATGCCAACATCTAGTATGTCACTAAACATAACAGACCCCACATTTTGTAATGTGCAGTCTTCTGCATGGAAGAAAAGTTTTATCTCCACCCTTAAGGCCAGGGAAAGTGCATCAGTGTGGGAAGGGATGGGATGGGTTGAGCTGCAGGCTCTCTCAGTCACATATCAGGTTAGTTTGCAGAGCACCAAACAGAAGCAAAAGACCTTTGCACTTTATTAAAATGATTTCTAGCTGCTTCAGAACAGGTATGGGAGTTTACAACCTACATCACACGAATAACTATAATCAACATCATAAAATAATATATTAAAATAACTGACGGTGGGCTTTTTCACATCTCTTGTATTAATCAGGCAAATCAGGGATTGAGTAATGCAAAGCCTAATCACTCAATTTGAACTCACCTTGCTTTTAATCAGGATTTTTACTTCTCCAGATTCTACAATGTAAAAACAGTCTGCTTTGTCACCCTGTGAAGAAGAAAAGCTAAAATAAATTCTTTTTTACCTGACTGTGAAAGTATGTATAAATGGTATTAATGCATTCACTTTGAACTAGGCCCTCTGCAGAAATCTGCTAGAATTGACAGACACTCAGATTCTTAACATTAAAAGGTGACTGGTTGGGTAATACACCAGAGGAGCCCACAGGGAAGGAAGTATTAGTGCACATCATTCAGTAAGAGGGCAGGAGGAAAGGAAAACACAAAGGAGATTGATGATATATAGCAAAATCACTTAAATGAAAATCTTCTGATTCTGATGGAAGTAGGCAATAGTTACTGAAACTAAGCAGAACCTAGAAATTTCAGAAGTAAATTTTAATAAAACAGGGAGTTAGTGACTGTTTCTTTCAGCAGGAAGAAAGTGCCATTAAACTCTCCATGGCCCTGCTTGAGTAGAAGGGTTGGACAAGGCGACTCCCAGGGGTCCCTTCCAACCTCAACTATTCTGTCCTTCTGTGAGAGGTTCTAGAACATTTTTCACATCTCTCACAACCTCATCCTGTTTAAAATCTTCAAGTGATTCCAGTTTACATCTGCTCTGGAAAGCTTCAGCAGCACTTTATAAATCTGAAGTTTTATCTGTGACAGAAAGGACATTCCTCTCTATATTTTCCCCGTGGGCCTGGCATAGGGCTGGAAGTCAGAGTGGAAATCTGCAATGTGCCTCCTACTACAAACCAAAATCAAAGGCACTAAAGGCTTCAGGGAGACAAAGGCTGGAAAAGGAACTGATAAGGAAATGGGAACAGCTCCCCAGAAAAACCTGAAACAAAGTGAGGAGAGAGAAAAATCTGACATTAAGTCAAGTGGTCAAGGAGATGAATTTGATGGAAAGGATGGAGAGAAATTAGTTGTAACTTGAGTATGAAACATGGGCTGGGAGAAGATGATGCAAGATTTAAACACAGAGTTACAGAAGAAATGAGGCCTTCAGCTAAGCTTCCTGGGGATGGTGAAAAGCCATCCAGTGAAAACTCCACTGCCAACTGTCACAGCATGAAATAATGCTCTATGCTAACTTCTTAAAGAGTAACTGCTGAAAGAGTACTTTATTTTTAAAAAGAATGGAAACAGACTGAGTGGGAGACACCCTTATAACACTACTAACAATTTTCAAGTGCTTTAAAGCTTACTGCCCTTAACTGAAGGGTCAAATTCCAGAAAGGTAATTAAAATTTTAAATTACTCACAAGGGAAAAGAGGTTCCTGGTATTGATGCAACTGCTTTAATGTAAGAGTTATCATATCTTTTCCAAGCACAGAATTTCATCGTCTCTAGCTCTGTACTACCATCACCCAGACCTATCCAAACTATTAATCCTCCTTTTAGGGATAATTACATCCTTGCCCTTAATTCAGTTATTAAAACAGAATAAAACCAACTGCAATTGGATCATTTATGGTATTAATTCCCAATTTTGATACTGATTTATAAGCTCTGATTCTGCTTAGAGTTCAGTTTTCTCAGGGTCTTAAGCAGAAGGAGTTTCAACTTTAAAAATGGAGGGTATTTTTGGAGTGAAGTAATTTGACAGTTATCAGCAAACTTGTTTTCTACATTCAGTTATCTGACATTCAAGATAATCGAGATCAATTATTCAAGACACTATCAAAGAGTCTTTTTCTGTCTATACAACAAGAACAACATTGTAACCAAAAGCCTGCACTTTCAGGTAAGCCTTTCTTGCATTTATTTCTACTTGAACTGGAGCACTTTTACAACACAGCAACCCACAGCTAAATTTGATGCAAAATTCCAGTGTCTGTAACAGTGTTCCAAAAATTTTTTTCTGTCACAGCCAAAAAAAAAAAATCAAACAGCTTTAGCTTGAGTTCATCCAGCTTCATGTTCTACCACCCTGGCCTTGATCTACTGCAGCAGACAAAACATTCCCCAGTCACTAAAGGACTCAACTGAAACCAGACCACTGAAATACCTCAGGAAAGGACAAGAAAAAACAGTGGTTTCAATTAACCCTGACAGTTTCTTAGAGCTAATGACTCTCTGTTTAATCTGGTCATAGGGGCCTAGGAAAACTCTAGATAGGGGAATTCATAGAAAACTGCACAGACGTTTAATTTCAGCTTCTGAAGGCACACTCATTTTGAATCCTTGCAAAAACTACTTATAAAACACAGATGAGAGAAGAAATATCAAGAAGCTAAAGTAATAAAATAAATTTGCAACAAAATACATACTGTCCATTCCCCAAACATTCAAGAAGTGGTTAAATAAATCAGAAATATTAAAGAATAAATGCCAAGTTGGTCCAAGTTATAGAACTCTGCAAGACAATTCCAAACAGAAAAAACAGAAGCACAGAAAGGAGAATGATAAAGAGAAGTTTAGATTTCAAGTACCTGAGAAATGATACGTTCCCCATCTTGATACACCTTCTCTCCTATAACATCCACTATCTTCATTCGCTCTGATGCCTGGAACAAAGAGGAAAATTAAAAATAATGATCAATTACAGTTTATCTCTATGAACTCTTCTGAATCTCTACAACCCCTGCTGAAATGAACAGATATTCACTAGACACACAAACACACAATTTATAAATATAGCCCCAAAATGACATTGTCATAGTACTGCAACGCAGGTCTTAAGACTACCATAATCAACAGGGAAATAGAATTGTCTAATGTCCCATCCCTGTGCTTGTCTGACCACTCAAAAAATATCTTATTTGGCAGGTTTAGAGCAAAGAGAGAGGGGGAAAAAATCCCTTTAAGATTCAGTTGAAATTTGAAGAAAACACTCCGAAAAATGTTATGAACTTCCTAAGAGCAAACTTTAATGAGAAATACCAGCAAAACATTCTAAGAATATTTTAACCACTATATACTTAAACATGTGTGTGGGAGGAATTGTGTCCAAGAACTTATTCCTAGAGTGAAGAGGAAGGTGACATGACAAGGACACGGGCTGTGCACTGTGAGCAGGCCCTGCAGGAGGACACCCAGCAGCAAGGGCAGGAGGCAGCACCTGGCATTCCAGGAAACAAGCCTGAGTCTTCACAAACAGGAAAGGAGAAATGAGTTATCTCCAGTGTTTCCCATCACCCATTTAGAACCCCATAAAACAATTTTGTTGCTTCAGAGCAACACAAAAAATCATACCAAGAAAGGAAGAAAATCCTAACAGTTAAAATTCAGCAGATGATTCAGTTGCAATCAATCCATTCATTCCTCAAATGCACCTTCATCTTGCCTATGTTTGAGAAATCAAATTCTGGCCCATGCATGATTCAACAGCAATGTGTCATGCAAAAAGCCATCCAGTGCTAATGAGTTATTTTTCTGTATCTTTAAATATTTGAGTCATTTCTGTGCTCAAAAAAAGTCACATTGTAGGAACCAGTTTAAGCCAGGCACTGAGAGAGAAGGTGTTGTAATTTATCCCTTCCACAGCTACAATGTATGTCCAAAATAATCCATAGTAGAGGCTGTTGTTCACACCTAATTATACTTTGCAATTTTGTAATCTTCTCCCAAAGGGATTAAGAGCTCAAATACTAAAGATTAATGCTGGAAAGTATTTTTTTATGATAAAGAAAGTGAATTATGGTTTAAGGCAAAGACAGACCAATGCAAAAGCAGGTTGGTCAGTTCCGAAAGCCCTCTGACAATACAGTGTGAATCAATGGAAGTGACAATTTCTACACTGTTCCTAAATTCAGGCACCACACACCCCAAAAGGACAGTGTGACTGCAGTGCTTCCCTTTAGCAGTTTAACTCCTGAATATTAAGTTAAGCTTAAAGCAAGACTACAACAGCCCACACCTTTGTCTCAAATTTAAAACCATTCCTGGCTGATAAAGGCTAAATTTCCAGTGACTGTATCCTTACTGCAACATCACACCCTCACAGGAAACCACAGCCCTGACTACTAAACTGCATTTTGATACCTGTTCCCTGAAATACATATAGGTAGTTTTTAGTTTAGTAGGGTTTTTTTGTGTAAAGAACTTTACAAAAATCAGACTGAGACAAAACTCAGCAAATCGCTACTGTGAATAAAGGATCTGGGGAAAAAAACCCTAAAACTATTTCAGCAATGCAAATTTGTGCAGTATATGTGATACCAAAACAGCACTAAGTATTTTGTTCTAAGCAAAAAAGACAGATTTCTGATATAGCAGAAACACTGACTGGAGCTGCTGCTAATGCAAGAATTTGATGTAGATGTCTCTGAGAGGTTTTACCTCCAAGGATTTAAGAAGGGGCACAGACTCAATAAATAATTCATATGTCTTCCTCTTCTTTGCGTTGTTTTTCAGTATAATTCTTCTGAACGTCACTCGATCCTGCAAGAAACAACACAGAGCAATATATGATTCCTCTTCACTGAAATGCTCCCTGTTTAAAGAACTGACAAACATGAGCGAGTATTTACAGCAAACGCCAGGGCTGAGAAAGCAGCTGCTGGAGTGATACCACACCCACCAACGGTGACTGCTACAGCTCCTGTTAAAAATACTTCTGGCAATAACAAATTAAAAAATAGGGAGCTGCAAGACCTGATCCTTCTCAGACAACCACTTAGGGATTCAATTTTTATTTGATCTTATACAGTTTTTCTGGGTTGAGTTCTGGGGTTTTGTTTGCCTGTTTGCTAATATATCTTTCATGCTTCTGCATCAAATGAAGAAGTTTCACTCTTCCTGCTGAAGACAGTGAAAAATTTTATTTCCAGCACTTTTTAAGGCAACTGCAGAACTAAGTCTGAATTGGATTCTTCTCTACTTGAGTCACAGATTTCAAAAGCTGAAGTAACAGAGAACAATAGGTCAGGAACAGACTATCAAACAGCAGCAGGCTTGTTCACTCCACCTTCTCAGATCCAAGAGCCAGTTTCTGGAAGGGCCGCTTCCTAAGAGCCAGCTGTGAGCGCGTTCCGCAGGAACAACCGCTGGGTGCGCTGGTGGAGCCCAAACGCCAAGGGGGCAAAACCCGCTCCGGGCCCGCCCGCGCTGCGCCCCGCCGCNCGGGGCGGGGCCGGGACAGCCGCCCCGAGCGGCACCGGCACCGCAAGGCACCGGCACCGGCACCACGCGCTCCTCCAAGCGTCTGCCCCCTGGGATCCGCCAACACAGCCAGAGCTGCAGTTCGCCGTGCGCAGCTGGGGCCGTAAGTGTAAAAAGCAAAAAGTCAAGAGGACAGGAGCAGAAATTTGGTCAGGAAAATGGTACCAAAAAAAACCCCAAAAAATACCAAACAAACAAAGAAAAAAAAATCAAAAAAACCCCAGAAACATCCTGAGAGCCACTCCTCCTATTCCCAAAACCATCAGCTGGTTTTGAGGTGAAGAGGCATTTTCAAGTTAAGTGGACATCTTTAAGTGTTTGCAGGCTGCAAATACTTGTAATAAAGACTAACAGAGGTGATATCAATGGAATGTTAAAGTTGAAGGATGGGGAAGATGAAAGGCAGCATGGTATAGTTGTTATCCAAGGGAGAAAAAGAGATGATAAAGCATAAGGGATTTTTCTGTTTTTAAAGCAATTCTTCAGTGGTAACAGTGTCTTCAAATGTTTGCGTTTGGAGAAACAGAAAGATGCAGAAACTGTGGGGGGATTGTAAAAGCATAAAAAATCAGAATTCACCTGCTTGAGAGTATCAGTAAGGGAGAAGCAGCAGTATTTGAACAAAAAACAGCCGAGCTGTGAAAGCAGTGTGTGTGAATGAATGTGAGGTTTCCCCCAGACACATTCAGCAGCAAAGGCTGAGGACGTTTCCCTCCTCCAGAAGGGACCCACTGTGACAAGTGCTTTGTGCCTGAGCCTTCCAGATTTCTGTTGGGCTAAGCCTGCAATGCAGCAGGAGTAATCCACATTTCCCAAACGGCAGATAACCAAAGAGCTTAGGCAATGATTTCTGCATACTAATAAAAAAATGTTAAAATTGCCTCAGGGACAAAATAGTACAATAAAACATGGCAACAAACAGAGTAACTGGAAGAAATAACTGAAATTTGAGAGGAAAATACAGCCTTAGTTAATAAAATGTTTACAGGATAGATGATTAGCGAGAGGTCCCTGTTCATCTACACCTTGCTAATTAATGGAATAAAATCCCACAAATACTAAATCCAAAATTACCCAATTTGTGCCGTTCTTTTCGAAGGCAAACTGGAACAAAGAATCATCTTCTCATTTTCTTCCTTTTATGAATGGGCTCAGTTTGTAGCTAGCTGCTTTGTTCTGTCTCTCTCCAGAAATCAGATTCTGACATTACTCCCTGGTTGATTTGCCAAACTCTTTTCTTTCACGTCACAAATGAAAGGGAAGTCAGATCTTCCAGCAAGGCTGAGACTGCATAAACAGCCATGTGCAGCAGCTTATCAGTCCAACAATCAAGGTCACAACACAGAGCTGCCAAGGAGCCCGGGGCACAGAGACAGCACACAGCACTTGTGGCTTCAAAGGCTCTGCTGATGGCACAATCCACTTATTATGCCAACCCTCACAGATGAGTAAGAGAGCACTGGGAAAATAACCCCATCCAAACAGTGCAGAGAAAAGAACTAAAAAAGGAAACTAATGGCTACAGCTTCACATTCAGCACTGCTGGGCTAGAGACAAAGCAACACCATCATTTAGCTCAGCATCTCATAGGTCATGCCGACCTGAGAACCTCTTCCAAGGTAACAGAACCACAGTTTATTGTGAAAGGAAACAAAGCTCTGGAGCACTTTTCTGACCTCTTCAAATTACTAGCATCCTCAAGAAGACATTTAACACATTCCCATTCTCTTAAGAGACAAAATGGTAGGAAGGTGAGTTGAAAATAACATAATTTAGATAATGTTTCCCCTCTCAAAAAAAAAAAGTGCTTTAATGCCTCCACTGTCCTCTGCAGGATGAAAACAAAACCAGGAGGTTTTTCTTCCCCATTAACAAAAGCCACAATTACAGTAAAAGCAAAACTATAAAGGGACAGATAGAACTAGTGATACAGTTTTTACAGACAAGCTGTTCCAGAAAGTCGGCCAAAAGGATTTGCACAATGGATCTGTCATGCCAGGAGATGAGATAGCAGATCCTGATAAAATACCTGTGAGCAGAGGAGCCACATCAAGGGAAGCTCTGGACACGGTGAGGTACTGCTTAAAATGTTATGCATATGAGAACAACTTCCTTTCCTTACCAGTCCCCAAAGGGCTCCTTCTGTTGTGGCAATAATGGTGGCAGCTCTAGGAGTGTTGTACATCAATGCCAGCTCCCCAAAACTGCCGTGATTATCGTAGCGGCCCACACAGCGAGACTGGTTGTCTTTTGCTACAACAATATCATACAATCCTCTGGAAAACAACAGAATAAACACTTTTTATTAGACAACATCCCAGTAAAAACCTTGAGAACAGCTTTTTGCTGTTACACAAATAGTCCTTTTATTGCTGTGTGAGATGGAACTTTTTGAGCTTTCCAACTGCCTGATTCTCGGCTGCTTCTATCCACACTATTTCCACAATAATTGTCTCTTACTAAAGCATTTCTATCCATACTATTTCCACAATAATTGTCTTCACTAAAGCATTTCTATCCATACTATTTTCACAATAATTGTCTCTTACTAAAGCATTTCTATCCATACTATTTTCACAATAATTGTCTCTTACTAAAGCATTTCTATCCATACTATTTTCACAATAATTGTCTCTTATTAAAGCATTTCACTCCTGATAGATATGGGCAGGATCTACTTGGTGTCCTCTACACAAAATTATGACACTGCTCTTCTGGCCAGGGTGAGAAGTAGTTTCATCATCTTTAACAGTGACATTTTACAGCATATGTGTTACCCAGTGAGGCCTCTTCAGAGTGACTCAGATCCATCTCTACTCACTTTCTCAGTGCCAGCATTGCTGCAGGACCTTTGGGACACTCTCAGTCCAGCTGCTCACCTACTACTATGGGTTTGTCTCAACTCCAGCTTCAGGGTATGTGTACATCATAACCCCAAGAAGCTCTAAGCCTGCTGATATCTAGCCAAGATCTCTGAACAGAAAATGGTAAATGGTATTATAAAATACCAAAAATTGTATTATACCCCACAACATCACTAGGCAAATAAGAAAAAAAGAAAATGAATGACCAAAAATGGTACTAGGTGAGAAGGGAAGGCACATGACTCTGCACAACAATCCTACCAGACACCTTATACTCTACTGCTTACTGGCACCTAAGAGAGTAAGAAACCAACAGCAGGCTAAAAGTAAACTAGGAAAGGATTAGTGTTGATGGAAAGTGTCACTAATTCTCGTAATGTCTGATATCTATTTAATGATTCTCTGAGAGCCACCAGAGGCAACAATCTTCAGAGTTGTTTTTTTCATCTGGAAAAGCCAGATGTAAACACCTTAAGCAAAAGCAAAAACAACTTCTTCCCATCCCTCAGCCTGGAAGTCACTTACTAGTGCCATTTATTTCCAAATAACTACAGCCACGTAACAGCCTTCAGTCAAGCATTCAGCTGTCTTTGGCCCAAGGACTAATCTGGTGATGCAACACTGGGTGACCTTGGCTCAGCTTTATTGAGAAAACTGTTGCTGAGCTGTGAGAGAGTCCATGAACTAAAGCCCTGCAAGATAAGAAGAATAAAAACAGACCGAAGTGTAATTGTTGAGATGGTAATCGTTAAGAGCCCAAGGACTCAAGTGAAAAGTACTGACATGAAAAAATATAAAACCCTCAGGCAAAAAAAAAAAAAAAAAAGCAAAAAAGCAGAAGAGGGCAGCTCAGCAAGATCAGTCTGTGCCAAGAGGCAGCAGAGGCCAATGCTGCCCCTCCTGAGTGATGACTGCTCAAGCAGCACAGACCCTGCAGGTGCCTCCTCAGCAGTGATGAGTGTCCCATGTTCAGCCATGCAATAAATACATCCCCTGAGCCCTCCCCTCCATGCACAGGGCACTGAACACCTGCTGCATCCTCAGGCTGTACCTCCCCTGCCTGCTGCCCCTCTGTGCATGGTGAAAGACACTCAGACATGAGCCACCTGGTGAGGAAGTATTGCAAGCAGAAGGCTTTAGGAAACAAAGGCCTATGCCAGAACACAAAGTCACTGTTCATTCACAGAAAGAAACTAATCCTCAGGAATATTTAGGCATTAATTACTTGGGAGTAACAAGACATGCCTACTCATGGAAGAGCCAGAGTCCTCTGAACTTGCACCTGCAAACAAGCAGAAACTCTGGTTTTCCATAAGGACCAGTACTCTGCTATTCTTTTGCATGAAAAATTAAGTGGGTGGGAGGTGAAGGAAGACTGGAAAGGGAGAAAAGACTGAAAATTCCTAACTGCAGAAGTTATTCCTAATTACCAAATAGCCAACAAAAGAGTGCAGCCGAGTTACTGTTCACAGCAAAGGCTGCCATGGTGTCACTAGACAACACCAAGTTTCATCTCCACTGTACAACCTTTCTGTCACACACTTTTAACTTGGGAATAAAACAAAACAAAAACCTAAAAGCCTGAAAACTTCCAAGACAACTATCTCTTGACAGAAAAAACCGGTTGTGGAGTAACATTACATCAGTAGAACAGAGACCACAAAAGCATTTACCTGAATATCTAAGGCAAGATTCCACTTCACTTCTTCATTTTAGGTTAAAACTCATAGCAGAGAGCTTTTGATAACCAACAGAGTAAGAGCCTTGCACAGAAACAAATCAAGAAAGGCTGATGGTATCTAACATTTTTGAGAGGCTCCCAAACCAAGTTGAAGTTTCCTCAAAATTAGGAACCACTGCTCTGCATGCATCTCATGTTTGCAGAGCTGGTGCCTCTGGCTCCCACAAGTCCTGATCTGCAGTACCTGAACTCTTATCTCTAACAGCCTGATCTCTCTGGTGAATGTGAAAAGAGAAGGAACTTGGCCTGCCTAGCCAAAGACATGGGACTGGATGGAGGGAGAGCAGTTGAGGAAGATAACAGAGTGTAGAAATGGAGCACTGGTTTAGCTAATGGGTTGGTACAGCAGAGAACAGGGGCACGGGCATATGGTCAGAATATATTTGATGCAGCCTTATGTTTTGTAATTTCACTAATCAGAAAGGGGAAGGTCCTTAAAATGAACAAGAATCATTTCAAACGAACAATTTCTAACCTAGAAATTCTTTTGCAATTCAAAAGGCAACAACCTGTCTTGAAGAACTGCTTTGAAAGCATTTCATACAATATTAATGGTGCCATTATTTCAGTGCTAAACAAGATAAGAGTGCCCCAAAAAAGCAGTTTGCTAAGATCACGTTCCAACAGACATTTATAAATCACTCAGTAATATTCTGTTTAACATCACAGTTTTGCAGAAGGAAATAAATCCATGTACTTAATTACTCTGTGGATATGGTTATTCAAAGTTAAATTAGCCAGATTTTTTTTTCAAAGGGGTAAAAGATACTCCAAGTGTCCATGCACACATGTATGTACTATATGCCTGTTACACATACATGTGATCCCCAAAATTATGATGTGAATTTGCTTGATGGAAGAAATTCCAAAATGGCACCTTATACTCTGCAAATACACATCACAACCAACAGAGGCAGAGCAACCCCAAGTGTCTCTGAAGTCAGTCATCAAAATTAATTTAATGAAGTCCAAGTTTTTGCATGGTAGCCACTACCATGGGTTTTTATTTCCTATATTCTCCTTCCTAAAAATAATGTCCTACCCCTTCCCCTTACCACAGAGCTACTTTTGCTGCTTTCCCCCTCCTTCCTTCAGGAAAAAACATAATCTGGTCTAGAGATAACATCTGATATGGGCGGTTTCAAGCTGTGCTTATACTAATAGGCACAAAAACTAAACTGAACAAATAATTTCCTTTCAGAAACTGTCCTGTAGTTAATATTCCCTGCCATTTCTAAGAAGCTGAAAAGAAACATTCTCTAAATTTCACAGGCACAGCTGCTTACCGCTCAACGACATAGAAGTTATCTCCATCATCACCTTGGTCAATCACATGTTCCTGAGGCTTCACCTTCCTCTCAAACATGGCATCAAGGACCTGAGACAGCTGCTCCTAGAAAACAAGCAGGAATGGGGGAAAAACCCTATTAGAAAACACACCTTAACATTACTGCTGGACAAGGGTGAGCTCATTTCACCTGGTCTGGATAGAGAAGTGGAACATGCACCACACTTGTGTACATTTTACTGTACAAAACCACAAGTAATACTGATATTACATGTTGATCTCCACTAGCAGCTCACTTCTTTCCAGCTTATTAATAAAAGTTCAATAATGCAGACAACCAGACTTCTAGCACAGAAGGTTCATTATCTCAAATTTATGTCCAAATGGCTCAATTTTCACATGCCATTTCAGTGCCAAAGCACACACATACCTTTGGTATAATCTGACACAGCTTCACTGCAATGGACACACATCAGTTCATATCAATAGTACATGTATTTCACTGCATGTATGTCTACAAATGGCACCATGATCTATTGGTAAACTATCTGTACTGTCATCATCTAAGAGCCTCACTCATGATCAGGACTACACTGAACAAGACTCTCCATAGACTTATTTCCCTGGATAGTCTGTTGTCTTAGAGCAGCTGCAATTCTAGCCCCAGATGAGACAGGACAGCTACAGATGTGGAGCTCACACAGAAAATGGGATAATGCTGGTCTGCACAGCAGGCTCCAGCTGGATTTCCCTCTTGAGCCACAACTAAACCTCCTTTTTTTCCAAGCAGCACAGCCAGGGAAACTGTGAAAGCCAAGAAAAATGACACCATATAAATGCCTTGCCTTGATGCTGACCTGCTTTACCATCTTTGCTATTCCCAAGCCCATTAACAATATACTTTCACTGCATTTTCAATGACCAGATGTTCAAAGTTGAAGACGTAGATCACAGCTGAGTTTCTAAAAATACACTGCATCAACACACAAGCCAGTCTTCATGCTGCTGATACACTTGAAATATTTACTGCACTCATGAAGTTGGGAATTATCACTGCAGTATCTCTTGGCACCACTACACTGAAAATATTCCTGATCTTTTAAACAGAATCCTATTTTCTTGTCTTTAAAAACTGTGTCTGGACTTTTAGATCATATGAACTGTACATAACAAAAAATTACTCCATTTAAGATTTCCTTAAAATGCAATTACCTGATCCAGGTTTTTGAAGAGCAGGATATCTTTACATGCCTCCTGCAGTCTGCATCGCTGTTCATCAGTTTTTGGATGAACTACCTTTAAAACAAAATAGAACAGAACAGTCATGACAACACAGAAATATGATTTCAGACTAAACCTTCACTTCAGCATGAAAAAGCAGAGCACAATTTAAGTGTCAAAAGTATACAGTCCTTTTTTGTTTGCATAAACAGTATTTATATATAAACATACAATGCAAGACAGAATGAAAGACATGTAAGAAAAATACTATGCTGACAATTAACATATGAAAAATAACAGTGAAGAAATACAAGAAAGAAGAGGATGCTTTTTCCATTCCTTTCCCTTCCCTTCCAAGACAGCCATAGCCACAGTCAAAGCCTGAACATATGAAACAGAGGAAGAAGTGAACAGTTTTCTTCCTGAACTCTGGCTATATTAGCCCCCAGTATAATCAGAGTTGGCACACAGGCAGTTTATATCCTATATGATACATATGAGTCTCACCCATGCAGTAAGAAGTTATTGAATAAGTGTGGGTTTTACTAACAAAACTACTTAAATAAAAGTTTTGTTATTTGAGATATTTTGTTACTTCCTCCCATTTATAAACATCAGGTTAAAGGAACCAATACTCACTGTATCATGAAAATGTTTCTATATCTGCTTGTTAGAGGCTAATTATGAAAATATATTAAAAAATTAATTACCTCACATGCACCACATTAACATTTCTTATTTCTGGAATAATAAGGATTCCAAAAACCAGTTATATCAGTAGGCATTTCTAAAAAGTTCTTTCACAAAGTTAAACACGTCTCAGATCCTTGTTTTAAAAGAAAACAGAATATTGAATCATCAGCCAAGAAAACTAAGACTTTTCTTGGGATAAATGTGTCCCAGTTTACAAACATTTGGATAACCAGACACACTCACAGTAGTTTTTTTCTTTTTATAGCATATAAAAATTATTTATGAAGTATATTTATGAAGTAGCTCTTCTTTTTTAAGAGAAATTGTATTAGATTTAGATTTTCATTGCAGAAGTGTAAGCATCCTTGCAATGGAATCTGGAAAGGAACTCCAGAAGTCCAGGGAGAAAACATTGATTCTCATCAACCAAGCTACAAGATTTGCTCACACAACCCAACTCTAAAGAAATACAATATTTGGATTTGCAATTCCTAGAAATTCCCAACTTTCAAGAACAAGAGAAAAAACAGGTGTCTGCAGACTTAAAATATTTCAACCAAGCATTTCTCCTACCCAGGCAGAACCACTCTGACAAGAAAGACTGTAAAAAGCATGTGAGGAATTTTAAGCACCCATGAAGAAACAGCTGTGGTAAAGCTTATCTAATTCTTCTCAACAGCACTGATGATCTAGGAACTGCCTCAACAAGCCTTTAAGAGAATTAAGAAAGGAAAATAGCAAAAATTTTAAAGATGTTAGACTTAAGCACAGCTCTCGAGTGCTTTGAAGTAAAATTGTATTAAAGCTGTAGTGACTAAAAAAGTCCATGAGACAAAGTGGCTCTAAATTTTGAAGCAATGTCACTTTGCCAGTGTCACCACACCACACCCAGCACAAAAAGCACAAGTGGTGAGAAAAGGCAATGTACATCTGCCTGTCAATCTGTAGAGAGAACCATGCATGGAGTGATTCCTTCACTCTTACCCTTTGTTCTGTATCTTCCTCCTCTTCATCTGGATTGAAAGCTTCAGCACAAACTTGGAAGAAAAAGAGAGAGGAAGTAAGCAAAAAGAAGTAATTATATGAGAATAACAAACAAATCAGTTTAAATATGTTTCTTCTATTTTCCTACAGGAAAAACAAAATCACTTTTCATTTTGTCATTATAGTGTCAGAGGCTCAAATCCTGCCTGTTCTCAGAGTAGGCACAGCATGGCTGTTCTCAGACTCTCATGTCAAAAGTCTGTGACTTACTAAATAATCTTGCCTAGCAAGTACTCAAGCATGGACACAGATTTCCTTTCAACTGGTATCAAAGCATAACAATCTCCATTCAGATTCAATTACAAGCATCTTCTCTAAAATGCAGGGGGAAAATGCTGCTCCACTGCTTTGTTCTTTGCAGTGCAATGTACAGAGCAAAACACTGAGAAAAAGCAGCACAGGGAAGGATGAGGCACTCGCTCCACCTCAACTCTGATTTGCAAGTGAGTATCTGTATTATGGGAGGTTTTTTGATAAAGAGAAATCATGTTTTCACAGAAATTAACCTGGGAAATTAACTATCAGCTTCACCATAGTACAGTCTAGGAAAAAATAGTATTTAGTCCCATCCCCCACACATTCCTCTATCTTACTACATTTTAAGCAAATTAACATCAACTGATGATACAAAAACAACTCTAAAATTCACTGAGTGATTTTTTAAAAAAGGATGAGAACTGTTGTGGAAAACTACACACTACAGTGCATTGGGACAAGGCTCTACCAAACATGTCATTATACCTACAGGATCAACTGAAAGAGAGGCAGCAATGCAGAGCTGATGAAATTTCACACAATTTTTGTTCAGTTCTAATTCTTCAGAAAAGGCTTATCTTCAGTTATCTTAGCATTTACACTGTTACACAGTCTTACAATACTAAACACAGACACTTTGGCCACCAAAAGCCCACAGCTCTAGCTCAGGTTTTCTTATTAATTCATAGATATTTACAGTTCTTGCATGTCAAAGTGATCTGCACATTCCAAACCACCTGTATTGACAGTCAAGGAAAGTGAGAGTCAGTCCTGTTTTCACCTAGCTGTGCTCTTTAACAAGGGTGGTCTCACTTCTGAGGTTATACATTACCTATAAAATTTTACAAGGAAACTTTGTACTTTATCCAGCATCCTGACAATAGTGAAGACTTGGCAGAATGCCCAGAAGCTCACTGCAATGACATCTAACTGCTGAATGGACTGAGAAAGTATAAATAAAAATCCAGAATGCCTAGAATTCAGCAACTTGTAAATAATTTGAAAATGCACACATGTCTATTGACCCTGTCATCATGCACTCAACAGGACAATAAAAATGCAAACCTCTAGCACAATTTACTAGGAAATATTTGTTTGCTTTAGTGTGTCTTGGGTTTTTTATTTAGTATTTTTTTCTCCCTACCTAAAAGATACAAGTCTTTCCTAGGAAATTGGATTTTAATTCCTTTTTTTCCTTGAGAGAACGAGGAGACTCAAATACAACAAGAAGCATTCCACTTACCAAACCACAATGTAAAAATGCAATCATATCATCATTAGGCACCAGGCATTTAGAGAGCAAGTACTCCTCATACAATAAACCCATTTAACAATACAGAAACAGTGTACTGACAGTGCACCTACCACACACATGCTTTTAGTTTAACAGAGCCACCCACACTTAGGGCAGACAGTCAAAGGATAAACAGCATTCTTCCCCAGCTGAAAAAAAGTATAGTCCATGCCAGAGTCCAAAGATGACTGGTTTATGGGAAGGTGGATGCCTACAGAGCTACAGAACTTGGACTGATAGGCTGATCCACTTAGTATGCAATACAAATGCACTAACAAAGAGAACATTATTAGCATTTTGGTGTGAAAGCTTTCCTCCTCCTTCCATTTTACAGTAAAGATCAAAGTCTATTGTGAAAGCTTTGGATTTTCTAATAAGGAACAGTTACTAAGAAGAAAGGCTCTGTGGTTTAAACAGTATGGTGAAACTGGAGATAATGAACTCTCTTTGTTTTTTACAACCGGTGTATCTTATGACTCCAAACTGGAGTAAGTACAATATTACATATTATAAATGGTCACCTATCTATGAATTCAGAGATCACTGTACCACTAGATCATTCTATCATTCAAATTTTAATATTAAGGTGCAAGTTTGATTTTGTTCCCACCTCAGCTGCAGGGAAGATATTGCTAAAAGTGCTTCAGAATTCAGGAAAATTTCTTCAAGATTTCCTTGGGAAAACAAGTTTTATTACCACAGCTAAAACTAGAGCATCAGAGCAAAACCTTATCTTAAAACACACATCAAAGCAACACAGTCATCTGTAATTTCAGTATGAAATGGCTCTGGTTAAGGTTTGTAAATGTAGGTTTCCCCTATTTCATCTTACCCAGTAAGGGTGAAAACAGCTCCCAAAGCCCACCAAGGACACAGACTAGGACTCAGAGCCCTTCCCTTACATATGGAAATCACTTCTGTCATGTGCCCATGAATGGGCACCACAGAAATACAATAAAAACATGGCAAAACATCACTCCTTCCCATGCTGTCACATAGAATGCCTTCCCATTATACTTTCCATTCTTTAACCTCCTGCTGGCATTTCTTTTTCCATGGAGAAGAGCTGGCCCGATGTTTTGACTTCAGCCTTGGGCAGCTCTGGTTGACAGGACTCTATTTACTTGCAGGCAGAGCTGTACACTTAATGTAACATTTCTGTTGTGGTATGCTTAAAAATGGGAGAGACACAAAGTCCTCAAGCTTAATTAACATTGTGATACACTGGAAAGCCAACACAAAGCTTTTCAGCCTACTCATAACAACCAACAGTATTTTCCAAATACATTAAAACGTGATTAATGGAAAGAAAAAGCAGCATTACATCAAACCCATCCCATGTTTTAAGGTGCAGTATGTCCAATTTTTCTTTCTACTATTGTTAATTGGTAAATCACTTGGGGAAGTCTGTACTGTTGAACACATGACCTGTGTGTCAGTCTTACCTTCAAAATGTTTCATGTTATCTGTGCTGCTTTGCTATTCTTCTGGCCATAAAGGACCCCCATAACTACCCTAAACTCTGCAAGCCCTGTCAGAAATCTAGGGAATTTCAGGACTCCTGAAGGTTATTCATTTGTGTGTTACAGTACAGCCAGTCCTAATGAAAAAACATCTGATCTTTCATGGTGACAGAGTGAAAACACCCCTGACCCATTATTTGACACGTGACTGAATTCACATATTAACTATTTAAGTGTCCCAACAAAACACACTCTGAGGAAAGTGTGTTCTCACAAGATTCTCCTGAAAAGTGCTGTTTTCCAGACTCACTGAAAAGGCACTTGGAAGGGATCTCTCTCTGAAGGTCATCCAGTCCAACCTACCCCTCCAAGGGGAGCTATTTGGAATTGTGGGCCGACCTGGAAACCTCCTGGGGCAAAGATGCCACATCTCTCTGCTAACCTGCTCCACCACCCACAGGGGAAGACATTTTCTTAATGTGCAACCTAAAGCTCACCAGTATCTTCATAAAATTTGAAGTGACTTCTGAAATCACACCTTGCCTGGTTGAGATTTTCAGCACAATTCTGCCCTTGAGCAAGTGCTAAGCAAGAATCCATCAGTGGAAGTTACACAGCAGTGTGACACATCTACAGCTCTATCAGCTCACACCAAGCAGACCAAGCTTCCTTCCAAATCCACCCATACATAGTTCAAATAGCTTTGGAACATAAAAAACAGTTTTCAATTTTATGAAGCTTTGAGATAAAAAGAAATTCAGGCTTTTATCCTGCCATCTACATTTAGTCTCTCTTAGCTTCTGCAGCTCTCATGCTGCACCTTCTTTGGCTTTCAAGAACATCTGTTAACACTTCTGAAGGCTCAGAAATGATACAGCTCCATCACTGCTTTGTTATGCAGGTGACAGCATCTGAAAGCAACCGAGATCTTTGTAGCTGCAGCAATGACATCAGCAGTGGATGGGTGAGGGGGAAGCAAGGGGTGGGGAGAGAAGGAGAAGTAGCAAGACAAGTTTGCCAGTACTAACACCACCTTTGTTTATGCAAGTTTTAATCACTCTCAAGATAATATTGTTCTGCAAAATACGTGTTTTGTCAAGATCAAAGTCCTTGCACTCTATAGAAATCTGTATGCAAATAACAGTTGAGCACTTAGCTCTGTCAAGTTCATACAGCCTCCAAGAGAAATGTACATCATCCCTGTCCCTGAGAGATTTTTCAAAATAACAGCCAAGAAGCTGCTGCCTGAACACCTTCAAACACACACAAAAGAAGGAAATTTAAGTTCTGTGTTTTATGTAAGGTGAATGCATTATTAATATTTCTGTTGCTACTGAGCCAAGTAGCAAATAGATGCCCTGTCATACTCTCTTTTCAATTTTGGATCCCATCTTCTGCACTGCAGAGTGAAATCTTATTTACTCTTCCTTACTTTTGAGGATGCATCACCTCCAATCGATCCTATCAGACCCATTAATAAAAATCCACTCAGAGCAGTACACTTTTCCAGTTATTTATTCAGATTAGTAATTTTAAATTATGTTTAAGGCAGTGTTCTTTGCATTTGAGTTTGTCAAAGCTTCAAGCATTTTTTAAGTCTGTCTCTCAGATGGATAGATGCATAGCCTGTTCTGTGAGCACTATGCCAGCTGGAAAGATGACCACTTCCAGTGGCTTGTCATTCCCTCTGACAGCTGAGCTGCACTTCAAAATGATGCAGTCAGATGAATAAGGAAGCTTGAACAGCACTTACACACAGGTCTTTGCTGGCACAGCTAAATGTGATTTTCCACACTTGGAAAACAACTTCCAAGTTTCCTCTCACTTCTGTCGCTGGTTAGCTCAGAACTTTTTGGTTCAGAAATTGCACTTTGTTTCTCAAGTGAAAGATCTCACCATGTCAAAGCAGACGACAGATTCGTACCTCGATCCAGCAAGTGGGAAACAGAACCTGCAACCATTTGCACCACCTGAACCATTTTCACATTTATGACAGTTGGAAAGAAAAGCAACACTGAAACCCAAGGAACAGTTAATATGTGCAGGAAAATCAGCCACTTCAGCCTTCAACTCACTAGTGAGAACTGACTGAAATCAAGGGTAAATTTTTTGTTAAAACCAATGTTGTTGCATCAGCCCAAAACTCAGATCTTGGGTCTTAAAAGACAGGTCTTTCACTTTATGTGCCACATGGCAATCTCTAGATGCAGGATAGCCCACAAGACTACCACCTTCTGACTTCACTCTTAATTCTCACAGAGGCATAACTGAGACATGATTTACAAAAACCAGGACTTGAGCAAAAAAACACCCTATCAAACCTTAGTCAAACACCAAAGCAGAATATTCAGACATGCAACCACTTGCATGACCATATATGTCAAATGAAGTGTAAGATTTTTTCAGTGGAGAAATATTTAGAAATTATTCATTTCGGGGGGGAAAGGAAAAGAATGGATTTTCGGTTCTTGAAACAGTTTCAAATGTCATTTAAAGTTAAAAGGAAAGTAAATCAAGTCGGTTCTTCACAGGCAGAGTTCTGTGTTACAGATTAACTACAAAGGCACTCAGACTCAGCAGGGCAGTGCCAAACCAGCTCTGTCCAGTCAGGATTACAGGTTCAGGCACACTCCACACTTAGTCCCAAAGCCTGCTCAGGCCGAAAAGCTGCACAGATCACTCTGCCAGGCAAAGAAGCCCATGAGACACTGATAGATCCTGTAAGGCCCTAAAATCCTGCAGAATTTACCTAGCTCTAGTTTCACCTAGCTCTGCAGAAAGCCACTCTTGCACAACAGGTTGAAGTGTTCACCTGGCTCTACCCAAAGCCCAGAGTCAACCTGAAAATGGCCAGCTCTGATGTGGACATCACCTATGTTCCTCAAGGCCCATTACTTCAACAGAGCAGCACAACTGAGGTCCAAGGCAGAGCTTGGAGAGACCCCACTCTAGCTCCCAGCTGGATAAACACTTGTGCCAAGAGAAGTGCATGATGGGTTACAGTGCTTGCAAACCTTGCTTTTAGAAATCTTTGATACCCATTTTCTCACCATGATTATGTACTTTCCAATAGCATTATCTAAATCAGACTTCTCCAGCTTGTTCTCTTTCCATCAAAAGAGAAATGCAACAGTTCCGGCGACAATGGCTTGTGACAAAACTGAAACACCATTGTCACACACTCCTACTTCATACTACTTTTCAGTAACAAGTTCAGAACAGACTGCACAATCAATTATAAATGCCACCTTTTATGATAATGGGGCTTTTTTCTTCACAGGAAATCCAACTTTACATGCACAGACACCTTTTCTCCCAAGATGCATAAGTACATGCAACATAATAAGCCCTTTAGAATTATGACAATTAGTTGACAACTATTTCCATATATGTACTTGTTTTATATATTCTGAATAATGTAGTTTTCAAATATTCTTATTACATTCATAAAGATTAATAAAAATCTGAGTTAAGTGTTTCTTTAAAAGGCTTTATCATCATATGTACAGTAAAACAATTGAGACAATGCCTTACAGCAGAATAGCCATTAATTTTTTTTTCTCCTACTACAGCAAGATTTGGCAAAGTATTTAAAATTACATTTCCCTAGGGGCAAACGAGAACTTTCATGATGAAAGAACTAGAATAATAAACGGAAAGTAAATAATCACAGTCTCTTTTAGATTCCTATCTTTACACACATATAATGAAAGCATTACAAGCAGACAATACTGCTTCAACTAGATTTTAAAGACAAGCATAAAGCCCTTTTAACAAGATACAATGTGTTCCTACTTAATTATCATTCCGAGACAGGCTTTGTTCAGGGTTGGTTTTTTGTTCTGTTTAACTCCTTCTGCAGCCTGCAGGATCTGGCCTGGAAAGCACCCCCAGGTCAAGTGACCCAGGGACCCAGCACCAGACAAACCACAGACCAAAGCACCCAGGGATCTGTTGGGTTTTGTGACATTCCCTATCATACTAAGATGCAACTTGTTGGGGGTCTTACTGAACTGCAACAAAACTTCAGAAGACAATCCTCAGCTTGTATATTTTTATTTAAATCCTCCTCCTACTCAGAAGCAATTAAAATGAAAAACTTGTGCCAATGTAGGACTAGAGACAAAATTCTCCTAAGCACTTCTACCTCTCTGGCATAACCAAATTATCACGACATTTGCCTTTTTTTTTTTTTTTTAACTAAACCAACAGCTGTTTATCATTGTATTTGCTTCATATAGTTGCCTATTTAATTACATCAAGGCACAACTTTTACTTAATGCCCTTATGTATGAGTTATGCCAAATGTTTTAGCTTATCCTTCCACTCTGCATGCTCACACATTGAATGGTTATACCCTCTCACCTCATTGAAGCCACATGCTGCAAGAGAATAATGACAAACTCATGAGGCTATAATTCCTAGACTATAATTTTTGTTAATTTGAAAATTTACAGTTTCCAGAGAACCTATGATGAAAGCACTGTGGTGATAAAATAAACACTCTACAAGTCTCTCCTGTACAGCTGGAGGAGCCAAGGGACAATATTGCCTGATTTACCAGAACCATTTGCTAACTAAGCCACACCTGGGACTCCTGCACTTGGGCTTCCCTGTCTCAATTCACAAGAAGAGAGCCCAGCATCCCATCAGACACTGGTGTGCTCTGGGACTTGCAGTAAGAGGCAAGTCTGCATGAAAATTAAAACAACAAAAATACTTCCATCCTGGTAGAGGACTAACAAAAATAAAGTTTTCCATGTGGCTGATCATTGGAGTAAACCAGCTCTGACACTGACAGTAACTACAAAAAGCAAAATACTGCCCTTTCAATCTTAAAACAGTAATTTACAATTTGCTACTTCTGTTTCCAATTCCCTTTACTACATTTAAATAGAAAACTAAAATGGAAGCAGGGTATTTTGGAGTTACACACTATTCCATGTGGTGAAGCCTGGGAAATTCAAATGGAGTAAGCTTTATTCTTGCAAGTCAAGAAATCAAAAAGACTGACATGGATAAACATGCTGCTGACCTTGTTCAAGCCTTCTAAGAGAGCCTTACTGATGAGATAGTCAGCCATAAAAAAGGTCTCCTGGAAAACATGATGCTACTACTATTTCAGAGCACACAGATTCACAATTGTAGAAGAAAGCCTTCTGCTTTAATGATTCTGGTTTAGCCCATTTAACACATTTCCAAATGTGTTATGTAAGCAAGGCAGATAGAACCAGGAATTCAGCACCATTAATGCTTCTGTGCCTGAAACAGTGATACTTTCTCTGAGTTAAAAACAGCACAGAGAATGTTCACTTTCCATTCAGTTTACATCAGAACATCACAAGTTCCAAGAAATGGCTGAAATACATACCTTCCCCCCAAAAAGGTATGTAGCTTACAGGCTTTTAGTTGCAAACTGTACATAGAAAAGAGAATTTAGCTGAGGAATAAAACAGGAGAAGTGGTTTTCTAGTATAGAGATAAGAAATTTTCTTTCAGCTTACAGATCAAGGCATTTTTTTGGTTTTATACTTGCAATTCTGCCATATGAACTGCTAAACCTGCAATAAGGCAAATAATATTTTAAAATCATCTTGCGAAAAGTGCAGTAAAGCAGTTTTTGCCTTAAAATTTCATCTAGTAATAAAGATTACCCACATCTTTCTGACATCTGTCATGACAGAGAACCAAAGTATGCCAAAGTGTTAGAAGGCATTTTTGAAATCAATTGTATGATAAGATTTTCACAGATTTCTAGAGAATGTCCAAATATGTTAAAAACCACCTTATCCTGAATAGAACAACTAACACCTATTTACCTGGAGCAACCAGGAACAATAAAGAATGAGCATGGCTTGACACAAAAGGATTTTGTGCAGAGGAAAGACGTGGAAGCCCCCAAGTCCCTGTGCTTGGAAACTGCTGCTTCCTTTCCTGGCACACTGGAAAAGCAGGAAATGTGGGAAGTTACTGTTGGACCCCTTTTAGAAAAGCCTGGCAGCTCCCCCCATTCCTGTGTGGCTGCTGAGCAATTCCAATGCCCTGGTGAGCACCAGCCATGACAATGGTGTGACTCCTGCACTCATTCATTTCCAGGATCAGCCAACTCTGGACTTCAGCATCCCACTGAATAAATGGATTGTCTTTGCAGGAAATGCACACTTGAAGTGGTCTGGCAAAATACCAATATTGGATAGAACTTCATCAGTTGGAACTTGTGTGCCTTATTTCTGACCAGTTTTGTGTTTTTCCATTAGAGAAGATTAGGGAGCCTAAGAAAATTAGGGTCTTTCCCTAATTCTGGAGACATGAGAAAAACACACCAAATCAGGTCAGTGCTGCAGGCAGCCAAGTACCCACACACATGCCACCTCTCAAAGTCAAGCCCTGATCAAGTCTCTCCCCAAATGAGTGCTCACAGCAGCTCCTTAGATAGCTTTAGTACTTCCTGAAGTGAGCTTTCATATTGCCATTATAGTCCTTAAAATACATTTGCCTGTATTCCTATAAAGTTTTCTGTCATTTTGGGCTACACACAGACTCAGCAAGGTGTTCTGGTGTTAAAAACTACCAAGTAAAGTTTCTGAAAGTACATCCTTACAAATTTAAATCAAGTTCTGTTTAAACTTTTCTGTTCTCCATGGATGGACTATTCGACCTGTTTCACATTAAAACTGAAGTTACAGCAACCTAAACTTGATTGAGGGTATTAATCAATATAGGAGCATAACAACATCTGTGACTTTGTCTAAAACTCTGTATTAAAATAGGGATGAAGTGCAGCCTTATATATTCACAAGAAAAATGCAAATCACATCTGACTCTGAGGTCACTCTAAAGATACATCACAGCACCAGGTTTTGCAGCAAGTATAAAACTGCCTTTTTTGCACATATTGTGACAGGTATTTTGAGATTTCCTCAGGTGTGTCTGACCAACAAACCATGTTAGAATATTTTCAGTTGGGCTTTAATTTCCATGTTAAAAACCATCCTGAGTTCAAACAAAACAAAACAAAAACAAAAACAAAAAAAAAATTCTCTATCACACAAAAGAGAAAAGCTGAATTCCAACCTATCAAAGGGAGAACTAAATTTTATTTCAACCATCAGCTGAAGGCTGATATTTTCAAAAATATGTATACGAAGATATGGACCAACATTTATGTAGGCTTTTCAAAGACCTTTAATATAAAACAATGTAAGTTAATCACTTGCACTTTTTACTAACTGAATACTTTTGAAAAACTGATCCATACTGCATTACTTGCTTAAAAATGTGCATAGCTAAACTTATGCTCCCAACTCATAAGGGCTAACTTCAGTAAAAACATTTGACTTTAGACAAACAACTTCTAATTCTCATGTAACACTCTAGCCATGAACTATTATTAAGAAAAAATAAATTAAAAAGACAGAGGATTAACTAATTCTATTCCACTGTAGCACTTATGTGCATTAAGCAGACTGGATCAGATTTCTTCTGACCAGGTACTTAAATTTTAAGTACAGATGCTCACAGTGCTGTATTTCTCTTTATGTCATTAAAAAAAATCCTGCAGAATTGTTCACAACACTGTGAAATCCAAGTAATTGTGAAGTCATGACTATTAATTTCCAAAAATAAGCTTTTTATTATTCACTGAACGTCAATCACATGCCAGGAATTTTTAAATAAGTCCCAATATTGCAAACAGAGAAAACAAGCTTTTTTTGTTTAACGAATAATGATTCAGACACTTTCTTACAGGAGAGCACCCACACAATTTATCACCACTTTCATCTGTCATCCCACATGCTTGGCTTTTGCTCATATCAACATTTTTTAAAATGAATTCTTTTCACTGTAGTTATGATACCAGTTTTGCAATCATTAGGGCCAGCAAAAATCCATAGAAGCTTCAGGTTGTGGATACAGGAAAACTGTGCCATTTGTAAAAATGTGGATTTTTGAACTCTGAAGTCTCTTATCATTTATCACCTGCCTGAAAATCTTTCAGCAGAAGTTATTATGCCATCAGTGTTGTAAGATGGTGAATAATCAATATAGAAATTAATTAAATAGTGTCAAGAGAAGAAACCAGACCGTGATTTTCAAGTCAACCTCTGATAATCAGATAAATACACAGCAGAGAGAACAGCACAGACAAAGTCAGTCATCACTCAGTCTTCCTCCCTTGATGATTTCAAGTGCTGAGATTTTTATCACTGAAGTAGCAGATAGTATTCTGCAAGAGAAAATACTCAAAACAACCTCCCAAGAGAAGCATTGCCTTTTGCTTCATTGCTACCATTTAGATGTCCTAATTTAACAGAATCCCAAAACAGTCTTTCTTACCAAATACTAACATGCTGTGTGGCAATAATTAATAGAAAAGCTTTATTAGAAAATTATTTTTGTTAAAGCTGTCATTTTAAAACATAGAAGCTACTAAAAGGAATTTACTATGTGTAATATTATCATATCCTAACATCTCAACTTGCCAGGGTGTGAAGAAAATGCTGTATTGTACTAGAAAGCACAGAGGAATATCAGACTTCAGCAACATATGTACATTATGAGATGATTGCTCATCTTTGGCAGGAGCCAGACTAATGAAGAGTTCAAGGTAAAGAGTCCCCACTACCACCAAAATAGAGAAGAATCAGGGAGTTGGAAGAACCAATAGTCAAGGCCTCTTATGGAAGCTTATGTGGTAAGGAAAAAAAAGCAAGGAACTGTCAGGGAATATTGACTTACATGTTATTTAAAAAAAAAAAAAACTAAACAAAAAACAACACCAACAGAAACCCAAAAAACCCCCCAACACCAAGCCATAGTGTCACATCAGATTGCTACAGACAAGAGAAACATCAAAAGGACTGATTCTGATTCTGAACCCAGCATCTGCTGGGGACACTGACAATTGGCAACTGTCAGGGTTCCACACAATGCTAATGTTTGTTATACACAGGAAAACAGGATTCAGTACCATTTAAACAAAATTAAGCTCTATATATGAAACCTTTATTCAGCAACCCCATCTTAGGGGAGGGTTTAGCACCCAGCTCCAGGAAGAGATTTGATCCTTCTCACTCCACTGAGTCTCTGCTGAAAGCTGCCCCACCAAAGGGACCAACTGAGGCAAGTCTTGCTCATCTGATTGTTTTTTATATTAATATGAAAAGAAGGACAGATCCTGACAGTTATGTTACTATTAAGGAAACAACTACTATATATTGCGTCCCTAGATCATATAGGTCAATTATTCTGCTTATAGTTGTTGAATGTGAAAACTAATCTCATTCCACTGAGGCCAAAGGAAGGCTCATGAGGGAGTACAGGCAAAGAGAGATATTATACCAGGTCACTCAGATAAACAGAAATAATCATAGAAAAAAGATGAAAACTTTTTGTGACACATGTATGGTACGGGTGTCATTTAGCCAGATTTTCCTATCCCAAGGAGAAATCAGCAAGTCTGCTGGAGAGTGGGTGTTCTGTGGAATGAATCAAAAGTGTCTAGAAATGGCAATACAGAAATCTATCGAAAAACTTGACTTTTCTGAAACATGCTAAAACTAAAAGAGGAGAAACTATGCACAGGAGAGACTCTAGTGGGCGTCACACTCTTCCTTCCAAAAACACAATTCACTTTTCATTCATATCCTGCCAGGAGCAAAACTCTCCTCAGTGTTACGTACCAGTTGTTATAGTGGGACAAATATCCATGCTCTCTTCCTCTGGCTGCTCTGCAGCCTTCCATTACAGAAAATGAAGTGACCAACATAATTACGTTTGTCCAGAGCCCCTCTGCTTGGAGGAAGATGAAGGAATGTAATGAAGCAAGTATGAATTTCAACCCAGTCCAGTTCTTGGGAGGAAGGAATCTCTAAGGGTTTCAGGCCATTCCAGCCAAGCCTGGGCAAAGGGAGTCAGTCAGCAACCCATGTAACACAGGTTACACTGGCAGAAGGCTCAGATTTTGCTAACTCAGAGCAGCAGTGAGGGAACTGCTCTGCTGGGTAATTAGCACTGAAATTGCACCACAGCCCATGGCACCCCAGAGCCAGGAGGTTTTCAAATCAGTGAGCTGGTTTTCCCATTTTAGTTCCTACCACTGATATAGCTTATGATTTTACAAACAGGAATATTTTCATGAAGTCAGCCACAAGCTCAGCTACAAATCAGAGCTGACCAACTGTTTGTGTGCACATCATGGACCTCAACACGTTACACGGCCAAACATGCCAGCTATTCACTAGATTAATTTCTAGAGGAACATCAAGCTCTCATTTCTCCTTCTCCCTCCAAGCATTCCATGGAAAAGGCTGTTTCTCTTCATGAGAACACTACCACTCTGCACTTCTATAAATAATTACATGAACATGATTAGATAAATCCCCCTCTTCCAGGATGACCCTCCTGCACCGTCCATTTTGAGTAAGTCTGAAAGAATGACAGCTAAATATTTACAACATTGGTAGTATTTGCCAAAACTGTTTAGATGCTTCATAACAAGAAATAAACACCTAAATGAAAATTTAGTTATCATTAGAACAGATTTATTCTATGGGTTTACAGATCTCTAGAATTTTCAATAGTGCACATGGGAAATCATGATCATCCTCTCATCTGTAGGCAACTAATCACAGCCAACCACTAGAAAACACTCCAAGTTTAATATTAAAAATTAATAAAGCAACTAAAAGAGATTCTCTAACTGCTATGTAAGAGAGCATAATAAGCATGTGAAACCATTCAACTATAGATGTGCTCTTGTTAGGCTTCAAGAACACATCTATAGTTGAATAGTTTACCAGAACAATTATTAGTCTGTCATAAACTGTATGTAATGTAGACAATCACTTTATCAACTTTTCCTCTAAATAAAGTTATATTTTTCTTTTATTTTTGACCTAGTGAATGAGGAAAATGCTGTAATTCCCTAGGCAGCCAAATACTTAAAAAGAACAATTCTTGCCTGAATTTTTCTTCAATATATCCCATGATTAGATTTTAAATGCTCTGTAAATCTATGATTTTGTGCATGTAAATGTTGATAACAGTAAGGAACTGAGCTCTGCTCTTCATTCCCCTTAAAAACACACACTGCACTGGAAACACAGAAATATTGGTTGGATTGACAAGTTTCAACATGGACTAGCAGAAGGCTCTTCTGGTCTTTTGTGGTCTTGTGAAGAATGCAATTACAAAAAAGAATTATGTGCCACCTTTTCTTCTCCGTGGTTTGTTCTGCTTTACTTTATTAGTTAAATTCAGAAACATGTAGCTACTATGCTGAGTAATCTGTAAGGCAACATTGGTTTGGTGGTTGCTGTCATTTTTTGGTTTATAAAGACAAAAGCCATCTTACAAAAACTGCAGAATGAAAACTTGCTTAAAACCTAATGCATCTAACACAAGTCAAACCAAATTCAGAGCACCAAACCCAGCAAATCAGTCACTGATTTCATGCAAGGGATTGTAAAATGTGGTTGCCTATGATGGCAGGGGGCTGAGCTCAGTAACCAGTCTCATTCCTGTGCAGGTCTTGACAGAAACAGCAGGTATGGAGTGGAATAAACCACCCCAGCAAACAACCCCCCACCCCAAACCAGCAGTTTCTCTGCTTTTCCTGCCAAGAGAAGGAAAACTGCATCTCTTTGTTGCACATGGGTGGTGTTTGCATCGCCTTTGCATTTTAACAAATCCCACATGGGGACTTGTTAAAATCATGACCTATAGTGTGTACAGAGAGAAAACTGATTTTTTTTAATTGTAGAAAGTATTTAGCACAGTAGTAATATACACATATTCTATTATTGTTTGTCTCCATGACAATTCTAATATGAACTGTAAACTCTGAATATTTCTAGCTCTTCCTGAAGCAGGAGCATTATTAAGCAATTGAAGTCCTCCTTAATCTAATTGCACAAGTTAGCAATTCAATTTTACATTTGCTTTTTAGTTGTTCACATTAACCTTTAGACCCCCTAAATTAGAGAACCTGTTTTTTAACTAAGAGCAGCTCGGTACTGTGTGAGCACCAACACTGCATTTCAGTATTGCAAAGTCAAAAAGATTACAAATGCTTTCTGATTAAGGCTTAATTTTTTCGCTTTGGGAATAACTCAGCCTTTATTTAAATTTAAATCTGAGAAGTATTCACTCCTCATTTCTAAGATTTTTCTCCATCAGCAGGTTCCAGGATGGATTAGTTTAATTAGCAGAGAAAGTGTCTTGGGCCTCTCCAAATATTTTACAATATATGACTCTCAATATTTACTATCAGAGCATCAAACTCCACCATCCAAGATGCAATTTTGTCCTGCCTAGATTTCTCATGTAATCATATCTCAAAACTACAGCACTGTCAATTTTTAAGGGTTATGAAATTCTCATTATACTCAGTTATTTGTTTGTAGTGGCATAAATACACAGTCATCTTTAATCATATCCAAGCAACCAGTAGAAAAGCAAATAAACTGCACGAGTATAAAGACATTTTGCACATAAAGATGTATTTATCTTATATAAACGTGGTATATAAATAAATGTATTATCAACAATGCCCCACATAACTAACATACCCAAGAACATGTCACATTATCCACATGAAATACAAACTGAGTAGACTTGAACTCAAAACTAGAAAGAAAACACTGAATACATTGGCATTTTCATAAAGATATTTGTTAAATCAGAATTACAACATTCCAGACCAGCTAAATGTTAGTAAAATATTTAAAGACAAAAAAAGTACCACATGTAAAGCAACTCACACTGCACCTCAAATGAAAGAACAATGCAATACCTTCTCATCAACACACATTTTGTGCACATGATACTCTTCAAAATGAACTTGTAAAGTAATTTTTTTGGAAGAACAGTTTCTCATTAAAGCATTTCATACTAGTTCAGATAGAAAACAAACAAACAAATAAATAAAAAAGTATAACCTGTGTCTTGAGAACAAGTGAACAGCCACTAATTCAATAACTACAAATATCAGTTGCACAAGCAAGGCACTAAAACAATACAAAAAGGGAGCAAGCCCCCATATTTCTGTTTTCTAACTACTCTAAATGTGTTGACCATTGGCATCTGCAGTGAATTAAGAAGCAATTCTCATTATTTCAAACAAAAATAATGCAAGAACTATGAGACGTAAGGCAATAAGAGAAAGGTAATTTTTAATGTACTTCCTTTAGTCAGATACACATTTCAAAACTATTTCAGATACTTTAAACTCTTAAAAAGAAACCATACCTGATACTCTTCTGTTGTATCGATTAACAACTGGAGCTGGAAAAAAAGAAAAATAAATCAAAATTAGACATTTGTATTTATTATTGCAAAGTATAATGAATTAATTGAATAATCATTAGATACTTTTAGTACACAAACCCCATAAAAATCTCTCTCAAAAATGCTTCGGTACAAAGGTTTCATCCATTTACTTGCCAGCCAATAAGTGCTTATTCAAAATTGAACTTCATATTCCTGAAGGCCATTACATGCCAAGATGGATGGTAAGTAGTTTTGGGTTGGGTTTTTTGTTTGTTTTTTTTTAACCTAATTCTGAAAAAATATACCTCTACACAGATCATCCAATCCTAACCTATCATCAGCCAGCAGCCTCATTTACTTGGTATTATTGCAAAGCATTGCAGCACTTAAGGTCAGCTGTACCTACTTAACGTGCATCAAAAGCCAAAGAAATTTTGGCCAACCCATTTGATGCTCCCACACAGCACAGGCAGTGGAACTCAGGCAGGGCTCCCACAGTAAGTGCAGCCATCCAGCCCTGACCAAGGCTGTCTCACACAAGGGCACAGGTTGAAATTGGAAAAGGCTGAGATGGAGGATCCATCCCTTCTCTGTTCGCGCTGTAGCTCTACGAGGCACTTGAACTCTGGACTGGGATGAACTGCCCCAGTTCCACTGTGCACATGCACTCTGACATTACCTTCAGCAAACAGCACCTTTCCCCCTCTCACAGTAACCAAGGTACCATCTCTGAGAGTTGCCTCAGTCACAAAACAAAACCTGTAAAGTTTCACCCAGAACAAAATCAAAGCACTCTGTTCTCCTTCACCTCTAACAACCAACATAATTTTATTCTGAGTGCTTCATGTTTTCCCACTTTTTCTTCCATTCAACAGGTAATTCTATTTTTCCTGATACAACTTGTAACCTTTCTATTCCATTCTTTAAATATTTATGAAGTAGAGGAGTCTTTATACCCCATCAAAGCACATGCATCACAGAGCCAGATTTATTAAATACCCGCCACAAAAATCGTAATGACCCCATCATTTGTTAGAACCTTTTGAGTATCTCAGCACCACCAGAATACAGAGAACAATGATTTCTTAGCTAAGACAAAAGAGCTCAGATTCTTTGGAGCACTTACAACCACTCTGCATCTATATGAAAACACAAAACTGAGAATAATACCACAAAAAAAGAGATCAAAATTATTATTGTGTATTTTTTTAAAGTAAAGGAAATCAGAAGAGGCTGGAGGGGAAAGGAACAATCAGGTTAATTCCAGAGCTTTCAGCTAAATCTATTAACAGGGAGACAATGCTCAATCTCAAAAGAAGCTCAGGATTAAAAGCAAGACTATTACGAATTTTACAATTTAGATCTAAACTTCTATAATATGACACAATCCTTATAAAAATAACACTGACGTAGTGTTTCGTACATCAAGCTTGAAGAGGTTCAAAAACACTGAATAACAAACCCGAGAATTCAAGCAACTTTCTCCTCAAACCTTTAAGCAATTTATGACAGCAGGGACCCTTCCTGCAAATAAGGGCAGGATTTATCTCACTTGCCAAAAGGCACCATGGATGAGAAAAGTTTACTCCATCTTAAGGGGAAACAGGCAATGGGAATACAGATCCATGCAGGTTTATTAAACTCAGCAACTTCCTGATCTGAAAGTGTCCATACATTTTGCCCTGTTCTTAACTTTTGGTGGTGACACAAAACTGCTCTGGACAGTAATTTGCCTTGCAACAGTACACTCCCATATCTGAGTAACTACTCAAAACTGGCCAATTTGGACCTGAAGAAACAGGAAAACTCACTACTTCTGAAAACTCACTACTTTTGTCCTGAGACCCAGTCAAATGCCTACCAGTTCTCTAAGGTTTTGAAGATTGAGAGGACCAAAATAAATTAGTTCAGTTTCCACTGCAAAGTCATTTATAACAAAAGAAAATACTAAATTCAAAATGTAATTTGATATGTTTGCTGTACAAGCACCTCATCAAGGTCATAACAGTTTCCAGTAAATGTTTAACCAGTCTCATGTACGGATTCAGATACATTTAATCAACACCGTTAGTGAGTAAATACATTATTTCAGGTTCTATCTTGCACATACAGATTTTTTTCTCCACCTTATAACTTCTACACCCATTTCTTGCTCATATTTAAGAATAACATTTTCATGTCTTTGAACAGAATTAATATACTACAGAATACTCTGGCGTACTTTGGGTAACACAGAAAAAAATCCAACAACCATGTCTTCTTTTAGAATCTTGATTATTTTATCCCATAGCAGGGTTCAGTGTCATCAAAACTGCATCAAGTTTTCCAGTGTTAAAAATGAGAAAAACACATAACCTTTTAAGGGCAGTTAAGAGAGCACTATTATTCTGCCTCCACAAAGCTTTTAAGATTAAAATGATAGTTTGCATCTCTTACACCAGTGACAGTTCTAACATGTATAAAATTCACTTTTATGTGTTGTCAGATGACTGTTTTTATGCTAAAGAGATAAAAATCTGACATTTCCTAGTAGAGAAGATTAGTGGGTTTTTTTTTTTCCTTCTGGCTTACCAATGAAAAGCTCTCTTTGCTTATGACTATTTTCAGTATTGCACAGTCATACTGCCACTCCTATGGCATCCTTGTGTTTTGCCACTAGAAATACATGAAGGAAAAGCCTGGCATGGAGCACTCCTAAGAGAAACAACTCCTGAAGGTCTCACATACACCTACATTGGTCTGTGAACAGATTCCAAAAAATTAGATGGGGTGGAAGGGAATAATACATTTACTGTTAACACAGCCTACCTCCTAGACTGAGCACTAAAGGGCACCTAATTGAAAGAAAAGTGATGGACACACCAATAACAAACTCTTACACCAGAGCACAACTCTGCCTGCACTGACAAGAATCCAGTGAATCCAGCACACAGACCTGGTACCACTCAGATCTGCAATCTACAGAAACAGGATTAAATTGCTGCTTTGAAAGAGGAAACAACTTTTTTTTTAATCTCCAGTTAGAACTCTCCCCTGCTGCACACCAATGGGCCACAGCTCAGTCTGAACAATGGGCCACGTCTCTGGTAATGATATGAATGTTATTATATGCTAATTGCAAAAACCATAATGAGATTAAAAGATTTTGTTGTGAGATAATTGCATTGTAAACTCCCCATTATGTCAAAACCTCAGGTGCAGCAATATTCGAGTTCAAAATGTCTCATACCTTTGGCACAGCTCCTGCTTTTACTTGGCTCATGGGAACCAAGACACAGTAATTGGGTAAACACAACAAAAACTGAGGTAAATTAAACCATTGTACCAGAAGAGAGCAAAACGGCCCAATTTCCTCCCTGGCAGCCAAAGGCAAGTGATTCTGGCAGTGGAAAGGCAGATCAAGCTGTGCATTCCACAGTTTTGCCAGAACTGACTCAAGACAATGATCCTACTCCACTGTTGAAGAAAAATCAGGAATGTCTGCTCAATGTGTTCGTGTTCTCCACACTGTGACGAGGCACAGACTGAACTAAGCACCAGATAGGAACACTTAACAGGCTGCTTCAGACTGAAAAACCTTTCTTCCTCAAAGTAAAGGCATGTCATTACATTGGTTTAATAAAAAATATTTTAATAAATTGCATAAATAGATCAATACTGTATATTCCATTATTAAATTCAAAAATGTACCTTACATCAAACAGCAGTAGAGCCACACAGTCAGTGGCTGCTACTAACTATAATGTCACTTGCTAGTGGCTCCATTTCATTGGGTTTTCTCACTTGAAAAATTAGGGATGTAAATCAGACAATGGGATTTTAAAATATTTTTTTAATACTTTCCATAAGTGACAAAACAGGAATTTCTCCAATATCCTTCAGTTTGCTCTGGCATTGAGATTTACTTTGAAATACTCAATGCTCGATTGTGGCTCATTATTTTAACTTACAAGAATTCTGACTAAGGTTATAAGCAGGTATAAAATAAAGCCCCATAGGTGCAAAATGGACACAGATACTACTTTTTTGACTGCTTTCAAACCAAATCAACAATTACAGTATTTAAGGCAAACAAGTGACAGTAAAACCACTCTTTACAACCAGACCTAAAAGCATGCTTTTCCTCAAGTGCGTGGGCTCCCTTTTCTGTCAGTGACTTTGAAAAGTGACTGGTAAGAAAAAAAAAAAAAATCAGGCTTTTTTAGATGTACACTACTACCATAACAGGGAAAGCTTTCTCTACACTACTCACAAGCCTGAAATGAACAGAAGTACAACCATCATTCTCCCAGCTACTGCTACCCACTTATTACACATCCTAATATAAATTCCTGTAGAAAAAGACAAAACTCAAAAGATCAGGGTCACAGGAAAAAAAAAAATTCAGGGGCAAACAAAGGACTGGCATCGCAGACAGTAGAGTACTAGGAGTTTCTGCTCTGTACTGGATGTACCTTGAAAACTTACTTCTCTTTCTTCACAAGCACTTTGCTTTTACTATGATCTGTGAACATTTCCTGATTTCAACTAGGCTAAAACAATCACACTGTTTGTGATTCTGAATACAATTTATAGAAGCATATTAAGTTAAGCTACTCTGCACACAAACATTTCATACAGATCTTTTGTGTAATCTAATCAACAATTTTTGAAGGTTTCCTGATGAAAGATGGAGCAAAGCTCATAGTAGGTGGCATAAAGTTAGTATAGTACTCAGAGTTCAAAGAGCGTAACACAAAATACCAGCTTTATTACAACCAAGTAGCACAAATTAGTGATTTACAGAGCACTTTCCCACTGAATCATGTCACAAAATCATCCTGTGTGAAGAGAGACAAAAAGAGAAACAGAATGTAAACAGTTCTAATTTAACAAGTCAATTAAATTTATCCAAACAACACATGAGTTGACACTATAAACCATTAAAGCTGAAATGGCAGAAGCAGAGTGGAGTATAAATCTGAGGCATGACTGTCTCCATGGAATGTTGTATCAAGTTACGATAAGGAAGTGCCAGACTACAGCTGTCAAACTGTTTTTCTACACACCAAGATGTTAATGGACTTACATAAATAGGAACCATCACAACTCTGAGAAAACCCATAGATTCTAGAAGCAGCTTTTTAAGATTCCTGGCAATTAAAAAGTAATACAAGAGCAGAAAGAACTTTCATCATCAGATATGCAACTGTACTTCAATAAATACCAATCTGAACCTTTTTTTTTCAACAAATAAGTAAAATAACAGAGTTCCCTGTGACTGTTACTAATATAATAGTTGCATATCCATGATTTCCTTCAGGATGTCCCTGCTGGATAGTGGCAAATTCTCACTTCTGCTTTATAAGGTGGGGACCATGGGTAGGGCTACAAACTACTTAGATTTTTTCAGAGGTAGCTCTGGAACCCAAGAGTTCTCCTCAAGATTTCTCTCAGAAAAGCAAAACAGACAGAAACAGATGAGAGTTTTACAGACACCCTTTTATTTTTCCTTCTATTCCTCTGCCTACCCACCCCCCATAGAGGAGGATGGAAACTCAGAACCCGGTGAGACAGGCAGGAGAGACCCTGATGGTGTCAGCTGAAGCATGCCAGACATTTGGAGGAAGACAAAAGGTCAGGGAACACTAGGGAAGAAGTGAGTTTTCAGAGAACAAACAGAGGGAGCATAGAATATTAAAAAAATAAAAAGGCAGAAAAGTGGAAATCATGATCCATTATTGGGTACAAACAGGCTTTGCTTTTCTCTAAGAGACTTTTACATCTATTAAGTTGGAAAACAATAAAAAAATTACATTGCTATTAAACATTGTTTTCTTGTCTGCTGCTGTAAAAATAACAGACATAGACACTTTGTTATTTCTTAGTATTGAAAAACAGCTGTCATCAATGGCAAGAGAACAAAACATAAAAACGAAGTCACAACACATCCCGGTCTCCAATTTAATTGATTTTCTTTTAATTTGTATTTAAAAATTACAAAATGGAGAAACACTGTCTGAAAGCCTCATTTTAGAAGTCTCTGACCCTTGCTTTCCAAGTTTGTCAGAACTCCTCTGACAGAAAGAATGTAGTAACTTCTGAAGGGAAAAGTTGAGTCAACAAGCAAAGCATTTATGTCAGTGAAAGAAAGATGTTTATGAAGTTAAAACTGTTGTGCTATTTTGAGTTGGCTCTTTTTTGGTTTCAAGTACAGTAGAAAAATGAATATGCACTCTGGAATGGACAGACTTTAAATAGCTGATCAATTCAAGAAAGAAATCATTGCTTGACTAACTGAAAGGAATCTGGGTGAATCTCTGGTTATGATGGCACTTCTTGACTAAGGCCTTAAGAGTCTTGTTTGTTTTTAAATCAAAGATCCTTTTTCCAATGTATCACTATTTCAATATTCCCTTTCCACAACTGAACCTGAGCAGTCATGCATGGTACTAATTTCATTAAGTTTCTCAGCAGATATCCATTCTCACAAAAAAGGACCATAAGCCTGCTCTCAGAATTCAGGAGTTGGTACAGCCTCAGTGAAGCCTAAGCACAGGAGAACAAACACCTATCTAGCAGCACTTCACATTATCTGACATTGCAGTGGCATGACCCACACAGCCCTCTCCTATTTCTTGCTGACACGTCTCAGATCAAGCCAAACACAGCACTTTTTTTTTTGTGTTGATTTTTTATGAGTGTAATCTATATTATGAAGATCAAAGAGATAGCAGCAAGCTATGCACTTGCTTTACAGACATGAAATTAGAAAAACTCCCTGTGCTGAGGTACAAACTCAGCTAAAAGGACACATTTCACAGTGATTAAAGATAAAACCAAATGCTGATACTACAACAGAGATTGTCAGGGACTGAAATGAAAGACTTGGGAATGTTTTCAAGTATTAGAAAGACAAATCTATGCACTGCACAGAGAAAGAAGGATGCTGCAAAAAAAACAGGGAAGTTAAGAAGCAGCTGACAAATCTTCAAAGCATTGTCAGAAGAGGCAAGACACTGGAAGGTACAACAAAGCAAGTGAAAAATGGAAATTTGCTTGGGCTTTAGGAGAAGGCTTAGAGAAGGAGGCATTTCAGAGAGGGAAGCTAAGGAGCCACATTAGTAATACCAGAAAAGTTAAGCTAACAAACCAAACATTAAGTAGATGATAAAAAGAAAAGATCCTAAACATATCTGAATGTGACTTTCACTGGGACTGTCTGACAGTGGAAAAGCCAGAAAGGGTCAAAGATGAGAATAAGACTGCAGAGAAACAGAAACATCACATCAAGAAGAAATAACTGCAAGTTTCCTTAAAATAAATGCTTCATACAGAAAAATATATTGGCATCTTATCTAGGGAACCACGGGGCATTTCTCAATCAGTAAGGAACACGGGCAAATCACCCCCATGACCAGATGCAGAAAGCCTCCTCCTCTCCCAAGGCTCCTGACTAACCCTTCCTATCCTACCAGTTCTGCTTTCAAACCTCACCTCTTTATTTGCCAGTCTCCTGATCCACCAGAGATCAGAGATGGATGAGGCAGGAGGATTAATACCTCAGGGTACTTAGGATTTTGGAAACATAATGAAGACAAATTTTGTCTGAAATCTTTTCATTAGAAACTTCAGAAGTGCTGTTTAAAGCAACATTTGACTCTGACACACACAGTTCTTTTAAAGCAACACTTTCTGTATTTCAGTTGGTTTTTACTATGGTTTTGATTTCTAAGGCTTAACTCCACATCCTCCTACCTTTTAAAACATCAAACCCCAAAGACTTTTGATCAGAATTTTATCCTGAGCCTAGTTGTAAGGTGCAATCATTGTTCTGTGTTACAAACTAACAAAACTTAAACCTCTTTCGGATTACTTGGAAAGCTGAGATCCAACAAACATACTTGGAAGTCCGGGAAATAATTCCTAAATGAGTCATAAAAAACGTCATTTAACTATATCTAGCCCATCAGTCTATTTTTATTATTTCCAACTGCGCCTCTTGCATAAATCTCTTTCTACAAAATAACTCATTGCATACAGGTGAATGCAATCTGAGTAAGCTAATATATGTGAAAAAGCAAAAAAAAAAAAAAAAACAAAACCACCATAATAAACCTGAGTCAATTTTTGATATATTTCACTATTATTAAATTTGCATTCTGTCACAGCTCAGAGCCACTGCTAAGTACAAGTCTAAGGTACATAAGTCATTGCTCCAAAGAGAACAGTCTCAGTCACTCCTGATCTGCCATTGGAATCAGTCAAGGGGACTTGTTTTTCCATTTTCAGAAGCCTAATTTGAAGTCCCACCATTATTCTGAATATCTGAATGCAGTAACCATTGTAAAACTAACAAGAGCAACAATCCACTGGAGGCCTCTCACAACAGGAGGTTAGACTCACCAGAAAATTCCAAAACTCCTGCCTAAGTGAGAGGGTCCCCACATCAGCAGTCTGGGACATCCCCATCCAAACCAGCTTCAGCAAGGTCCAGACACAGCTCTGCCTCACCCTCACAGTGCTGTCCCCTCTCAAACCTCATGCACAACTCTGTCCTCAGTCCCAATGTGGTCTAGATTTTAAAAACACTCTAACCAAATTAATATTATCCTCAGGAATAGCACAGAGCCAACTTCTCTGAAAGCAGGCACATATCAAATAAATATCATCAATGAAGCCAGCAACTTTTTCTTAATAGTCTGGCCAGTAACTTTGAGAGAAGTATTAGACAAGCAATATAACTGTAATATACAAATATAATCCAAATGCAGATCTGGGGGGAAATCTTCATAAGGTAATAGGGATGAAGTGGAAAATGCTATCACTGGCACTGGCTTTAGTGTTTAAACAGGTATGAGCAGTTGTAAAATTAAGTCTGAAGAGAGTGGAAGACAAGCATGTCACAGCTATGGTAATGGCACAAGGGAAGCAGTGCACTGGCTCCATGTATTTCACACCTCCTGTCACTGCCTTTTCTACAACCTCTTCCCCCTGTACCCCCCCTCACACACCTCCATTCTGCCCCAGAGAAGACAAATGCAGCTGCAAAGAGGAGAATTACAATTCCCACTCCCACAGAAACTCTTCTGCTCTCAGTTTCCATATCACACTTACCCTGTTTGTTTTTAAGGCCTTTAACTATTCCTACTACCAAGGCTTTACCTGGTGTCTCATGCACTGCCACAGGAGCATGATAAATGCTTCAGCAGCTAACACACACTTTCCCAGCTGGACTGCTGCTCTCTTCTGACACTGAACTTTGGGGTTACAGTGCACCACTGACTGATGGTCCTGTCACTCTTACATTCCCCAGTTTTGTTCTGCTCCACCTCTGCAGGATGGACTTCTCCTAATACACTGCACAGAACACCTCCAAATCCCAGTTAAATACACACACACCTATATATACACTTTTACAGAGCCTTTTCCAATGAACAGCTCTTCAAATAACTCATAGACATCCTATATTTCAACTATTATCTGTCCTCTAGGCAGAGGCATATTTTAAGGTACAGTAAATGTTGCATGCGTTCCTAATATTTTTCTAGGTACATCTGGCATTTGAGAAAATTTCAATACGGCATAATGCTGTATTTTTATTTGAATGCATAATGAAGAGTAGATTTCCTCCTATATGTAAAAGAAATATAATGATGATGCACAGATATTCTTGTGGGTTAGCAATGAAAAACAGAGGAAAAAGAAAATTTTTGACTGCCTATTAGTTTTCACCAGAAACACAACCTTAATTTTACATTCACTGCATTGTATTTTAAAGAGATTCCATCTGCTCTGCCTGTAGTGCACATTAATATTCAGAAGACATCTGCAGTGTGCAGACCAAGCTTTTAATTGGAATCATGTCACAGCTACCATCACACAACACAGAATGTAAATGTTGGCTATCTGCACTTGGCAGCTGCTTGGCAGGCTCAGCATAAAGTCCTACTGAGACTGATAGTGTCTTTAAATAAAGTGGTATCAGGATATAAAAGCTATCTTGAGAAATCAAATATTGACTATCATATCCATAACTAATATAATTTACTAGCACCCTAAACTACTTCTAAGCAAAATATTCATATTCAGTCATAATTTCCAAAGAGACAACAAACTGATACAACTGAACACTCACATCTTTCACTATAATAGATAGTTAAGCAAATTTAATTTGTACACAAAAAGGGACAATGACAACTGAACTTCAGTGCAACCGAAATGGTGTAACAAAGATCAAAGCATTTATAAAAATCTAAAACTCAAGCATTGCTAAGGACATAAGAGCACCTGAATAAAAATTCAATTAACAGGTGCACTCAGTGAATTAAGATACTTTCCTACAATGTCAGACTAATTATTCTAGAATGAACAATATAGTTACTTTTCCTTGGAATTTAGAAAAAAACCTCAACCCTGAGTCAACAGCATTATCATTTGCTTCAAATTCTTGCCAAACCATGGTAAAACTAAATTACATTTTCCCAGTCACCTGCAGATTTTCTGCTTGTACTCTGCTGTAAGTTTCTGACAAATGGGGCAGTGAGCAGCAATCCACAGAAAGAACTGTATGTGTGTGTGTGTGCAGGTAAACACACACAAACCAAAGTTCTGTCCAATACAAGCAACTGGTTCTTACACTGACAAACTGATCTGAGATACACTGCAAGAAATTCCAGTCTAATCAGTATGTAAAAATTACAAAGGAATTCTAAGAACAGCAACATTTGCTTTTCATGAAATACAAATTTCCTTGGGGAATTTATATTCCACCACCTTTTCCTCTGCACTGTAACAAACACAAAACCAAAATTCAAGACCACAAGCCATTAAGGTACACAGTTATGCCACCACAAAAATAATTATGCAAGCAGAGGCAACATCAGAACAGAGTCATCATGATCCAGTGCCCTCCTGTGATAGACTAATTGGATTACTGGATCCTCTTAGCTTCAGAGCAGCTCCCAACACAGATAAGGGAGTTACACAGAAGGGGAAGACACAATTGTTTGTGATCAGGGCATACACACATGCTCAGTCTCAAGCCTGCACTTGCAGATCTGCCACCATTTGAGGGAAGGGTAGAAAAGTAAAGAAACTGAGAAGGCAGAGCTGGGTTTCAGTCCCAAACCTGAGAGCAAACAAAACTATCACTGACCACTGATTGTAGCAGCACTTCCAATCTGTGTCAATGCCAAGGAAAAAAGGGCTGGTCTTAGCCTTTTCCATCAGTGATGGGCAGCTGGTCTGCTTAAGTTTGGACTACAAGAGAAAGCAAAAATTAACATGGGCAGTTACAGATGAGATGCAGCCTAAGGAGCTTTTCCTTTTGCCTCTGAGCTGTTTAATCCCAGACAAAACAGGCTGGAGTCACTCTCACAATCAGGTGTATCTCGTGTGACAATATGAAACAACTACTTCTACAAAAGAGCAATTTAGAAAAAAAAATATGGAACAGGAGATTTGAGGCTCAGCAGAAACAACCAGCAGCATGGAGAGAGCCTGGTGTGTGGTACACCCAGCAGGATGTTACACAGCATGCTATTCCTGCCAGGTCAACCTGAGTTCAGAACTGATTCATTATAGGTATTTAGGTAAAATTTAAGAATAGCATCCTACAGGTAAAATAGGCACATAAAGTCCATAGTTCTTTGCCTGCGTCACTTCATTACCAGTGATTGGTATTTCATTACCAATTCCTGCTGACATTTGAATGATGAAACATTCTGTGTTTTTACATAAGACAAAACTGCAATAGGTTGTGCTGTCATCTGATTTGATCTAAATAAAAGAGCACAAGGAATTTCAATCAAGTGTCACTTCAAGCTGATTCAGAGCTTAATCTCACACATCCACATTTAAAGCACATTTGTATGTGCCAGGCAAGGCAAGCTGGCTCCAGGGTACTCTGGGCAGCTTCTGATGCAGTGTTGCTATGTCCAGGGTCCTGCCCTCCTACTCAGCCCTGGTAAGGTCACACCTGGAGGAGTTCTGTGTCCAGTTCCAGGCTCCCCAGAACAAAAAACTCACAGACATACTGGACAGAGTCCAGCAAAGGGCCATAAAGATGATGAGGGATGTGCAGCATCCCTGATGTGAGGACAGAATGAAAGAGCTGTGACTGTCAGCCTAGAGAAGATAGGGCTCAGAGAAGTTCTTATCAAGGGCACTGAAGGACAATGGAGGCAGTTTCTCTTCACTGGCACTCAGTGACAGGACAAGAGCCAATGGTCAAAAAGTCAAATACAGAAAGGATCCACCTGAACGTGATGAAACACTTCTGTGCTGTGAGGGTGACCATACACTGCCATAAATTGCCCAGAGAGGTTCTGGAGCCCCATCCTGGGATACTGAAAAGCCATCTGGACATGGTCCTAGGCAACCACTATAGGCAGTCCAGCTTCACAAAAGCTTCACAACCTCCAGAGGCACCTTCCAAACTCAACCATTCTGTAATTCCACAAAGATCCTCAACAGCTTATTAAAATTCAAGCTTTGCTTCCAGTTTAACTTCCGATGGCCAGAAAGCAAGGAGAAGTAAATTCATCTGCAGGTAGATGCATCTAGTTTCAGGCATCTTTTTCCAGGCAGGTAACTATAAATTCTGACACAGCCACTGCACAGATTTTGGGCTGTTGGGGTTTAATTTGTTTGGCTGTATTTTTTTTTAAGGGGAGAAAGGCAGGAAGAGCAAGGCTGAGAAATAGCCTGGGCTTCTACTGGTTCTTGCTATGGGCACATTCTTCATAACTGCAAACTGAGCACTTTCTTGGGCATTTTTAAAAATGTTCTGTATTGACACTACTGCAATATACCAAACTACTTTTTATTCTAATAATGCCACATAAAAATCAAGGAGCATCCACATCCTGGACAAAGCTCAGCAGGAGTATCAGCCAGCTTAGCCAGTGCCACAAAAGGCATCTATTATCAGCTGATCAGCTACGACCTTTCTAGGATTTAGCACTCTAACCTGCACAAGTAATCACCTCTGAAGACTCATTCCTGCATGAACGATTTGTAAATTACCTTTCTCAAACCAGTCTTTCTCAAAAGAGCAACAATTTAAAAAGCTGGCTCAATTCTGATTTTTAAAAATCAAAACTGACTTTTACAGTTTTGGTGGATTTATATTAAGTGCTTAAAAAAGACTGACGATGTGTTGTTGATCTGTGAAATTATAAAAAATTTATTCAAAGAACTGGTTTTCCCATATGATAATATGTTTCAAAAATTGCAGAAAAAATGCATAATATATCACACCACATTTTTAATAACCCAAACCAGAAACCATTGGTCAGTTACTTATAAGAAGTTCTACATATACTTGGAACTGAAGTGATTTGTTTTCCAGTTTAAAAAAATAATTAAAAAGGCAAAACAAAAACCAACACACCAAAACCCCCACACCAACTCACAATTTGTGTCCTTGCTATATATAGATTTATCTACAGTAGTGATAGAAGAGGTACACTGGATTTACAGGATTTTATGCTGTAGTGGGAGTTTCAGAGTCACAACACTGGACACCAGGTTTTCTGCCTTGCTTTCCCTCATCTCTGAGGTGCAGGATCCTCCATGTGAGCACAACTGACTCTACAATTCATGATCATTTTCTTGTCTGGTGCTTTTCTAGTGACAACAAAATGTGAACTGCACCCAGTGCTTCCACACCTCTCCAGCAGCCAGCACAGGCTGAGCTCTGCAGGAGGGGACTGAGGGGTGACACAAACTGATCAGGCAGAACGTACACAAGACTATGAGGGGTTCTACAGAAGCATCATTAACATCTCTGGCAACTTTGTGATATTATGAGCATAGAACATGAAGTACTACTTCACTGCCAGTACAATATATTCATCAGTAATTCACAAGTGAACCTTGTTTCATTGAGATATAATTTGGTTACAGCTTCTTTTAGTAAATCAAGCATAAATAAATTTGAGTGGATTATAAATATGTATGCTTTAAAATTTAAAACTGTTTAATCTTCTAATCTGGTCAATCTTTAGGTTGTGGTACACAACCAAGTTAACGAGCAAAAACAACTTCTGTACTGCATCTCAAAATAAAGTGTTTCATAGCTTTTCTTCCTTCAGATTTACACTTCTAACAACATTATATCAACATTCAACAGCTACTTATAACATATAGCTGCAAAAAGAATCATCTGCATGTGAAAATGTATTTTGACAAGACAGCCCCCCACACACACTTCCAGTAATTGCATCCTGTGCACTTTCACAGGAAGAGGATTTTTGGGAAAGAGGAAGGGTGAAGGCAGACATATGTTCTGTAGCCTAAGCAGGGATAACAGTAAAAAAAAAAAACCTGTGTTCTACCCAGACCAGGGAAAATCCTCTTCATAGAGTCATTTAGGTTGGAAAAGACCTTTAAGATAATTGATTGAGTCCAACCACAAACCCAACACTGCCACATCCACCAGTGAGCCAGGTCCCTGAGCGCTGTGCCAAATCTGCTCATGGATGTCCAAGGTCTCGGCAAGAGGCTTGGAGAAATAACCTTCATTCTGACAATATCTGGATGTAAGGATAAAAAACTCCCTGACCAAACTGAGCCACAGCAGGTGGCAAGTTCTGTATGGTTCAGCTTCCAGATGAACTGATTTTTAGGAGCAGAACTTCTAGGATACAACTCCCCCGAGTCACACAGTGCTTCACAACAAATGTACACACTGCAGATCCTCCTGCTATGAAAAGCTAAGAAAAGCTAAAACCACAAGCAAAAGCACTACACATCATGCAAAGCTACATTATTTCATAGTGCTATGGAAAAATTGGTAAAGCAGTTAATAATTACATGTTTCCAGCTGTAAAAAAATTAAAATTACTTCACAGGGATTTAAGAGATGCTCATAAAAAATACAAGTCGTGTTTATGGCTTTTTATCATAAAGTTACAGGATCTTAAGATCAGAATTAAAACCATTGTATCCAATGATGTTTAACCCTACAAAAATTGGTCTCACACTATCGCCACTCTGAAAAGGATTATTTTTTAGCATTTTATAACAAAACTACACATAGAATCTTTCACCCACCCCTCCCCAAAGGTGTGAAAGACAGAAGACTAAATGTTAATCTATTCTAGTAAGCCATCCCTCTTAATTAATTAACCTGAGAACCCTGTGAGTCTTACAAATACTTACAAATTTTAATCAGAAACACTGATAACATCAAATGTTTAAAAACTGTTTCCGAACAATTACTTTCTTCTGAAAAAAAAAATTTAAATTTTAAAAAGAGGTAACTCAATCTTAGAATTTTCATTCCAGGCCTGTACAAGAGAATTCAGAGAGGGGTAGCCACATACCCATGACAACCAGAGACTGACCAGCTCCTTCACTACAGATGTCCTTGAGGAAGCAATTCTTCCTGAACGATCATAATTAGCACAAGTGTTGCCACAAAAATAAGTGTTTACTGGAGCCTCACCAGGAAAAATAACACAAAAATATTTGTGGGGTGGGTTTTTTTTTTAATTTCTTCTATGGAACACAGTTTTCTCAATAGGAAGCAGAAAACAATATGCTGTCCCAAGGGAGGAAGAACCAAAATGGAAATGAAGAGCCATTGTGACATCCTGCTTTATAGCAGTTTGTCAATATGCAATCACCAAGAACGAGGAAATTGGCACCACAGTTGATTCAAAAATACAGAGGAAAACTACAAAGCAGTTTCTCAACCCTCATCCAAAACCCTTATTTAATTCCCTACACAAACTCCACACAGGTTTTTACAATGTTCTGCAATGACAACGCTCAGATCCAGGACAGAACAGTGACTGGTGGGAGAACATTCACTTTCCCTCCCATCTGCAATCCTAACCCTTCTTCACACCACAGTTTAGAGAGGGATTTTGTGACAATTGGCTCAGTTCTGCTGGTCAGGCCTCTGATCCGACCATTCTGGTCTGGACTTCACCAAATACCCAAAAAGGAATGCAGGGTTCCAGACTTCTGTAAGATGACCTCACACCAAAAGCTGACATCATGCCAGTCCCTGCAGGCTTGAGACCATTTCTGAACAGAAGCAAAGCTGTTCTGCAAGCCACCAGGAAACAAAAGGAGAGAACAGAGAGTGCCTTAACACTTCTTACAAAATAAACCCCAAGGTTGTTGTTGGTTTTAAATGACAGTAAAAGCAATGCTACAGAAGGAATAGTCCCTGCCTTATGCCCTGAAGAGCTGTTCCTAAGGATGTTTGCTTCCCTAAAGGGAATTTCCACATCTGTGCACAGAGAACTGCCACTCTCAATCATTGACCATTTCTCCACAGAAAAGTAATGTATGGAAAGGACTAGCAGCAAAACTGCTATTAATAAAATGTTGGCCTTTAGTATACTTTATTTATTGTGTATTTATGAAACAGAGGCCAAATCCTAACAGTGTGAAAACTGTAAAAGAGGGGGCTTTCTTCTAAATCTCCTCTCTCTTCTGTATCCTTCCCAGTACAGCAGAGAACACTGCCATCATCTCCACCATTCTCACAGGCAAAACACCAATGACCACAAAACAGCTGCTTGCTCTGCACAGTGGATTTCTGGAGTTTCCATCCAATGGTCCCTCTTTCAGATCCGAATTTTTAAAAGAAGAAAAAACTTTTGCATTAAAGGATCTCCTAAGCACACAACCTTCATTAGTATTGCCATTGTAGTAATGCTATGCAAGTCTTTTATACAAGAGCATTTTGTCCACACTCAGATTTCCCAAATTTTCCCCCAGTTGCTTTTCTAACCCATGTTTGTTTGTTTCACATTTCAGTGAGGTATAAAGACATTAACACTGCAGACTGGAGAAGAGTACACACCATTTGCTGTGGAACTGACAATATCTCAGAAAAAAATTTGAATCTACATGAATCAAAGAATCTTGATGTATGAAAAACCAAACAATTGTTACAAACCAAAGACAGGCATGGAACACAAAGAACCACAACTAAAGGAATTTAAAGGACCATTACAGAAGAAGGAATAAATCCCTCTAAAAGAGGAACCAGTATGTTTGCTGAGTTATATTTATTACTGTCTCCCTCTTCTTTCACAAGAAAATATGAATGATCATTCATGAAGCTGAAAACGTTACTGAAGCCAGTGGGAAACATTCATAGCTCATCTTGGCTACATTTCCAGTCTTCATTTGAATAATGAGCAACTGCTCTGTCAGACATTAACGCTGTTAATGACTGACTGGTGAATAGCTCCAAGTGAGCTCCTTCTCTGCTGTCTCCTCCTCTTCCCCAAGATCTCCATTGTTCTATTTTAGGTAAGAGGGTACAAGAAAACTTCAGTATTAGCATGAGGGGAACACTGACAGAATTGTCTCACAATTCTAGTATTAGTTTATTAAATTAACAAAAAATAGCGAAGTTAAATAGAAGCTAATGTTCAGTACAATATCTAGTACTGATATGTTATCTTCCTTTAGCTTAATTTTAGAACCAGCTAGAAGAATACAATTTCAGAAGTTTCATACAATTTTCCTTACAATAAACTTCTTCCACATGGAAACACAGGCTTTTAAGAATTCAGGAATTATTTAAAATGGCTAGTTACCCACTTCCTTCATAGTTAGTTATGCTCTTTTAGAAGCTAGTACACAGAATAACTGCAGGACACCAACAGAGCAGAAACAAGAATTCATCTGTACAATGAATTCAAGAATTTATCTGTACAGTTATAGCAACTATCTAAAGCTCTTTCAGAAAATAGGGTGCTTAAGAGTAATGTGAAAAGTTACAAAGGTATGCAACAGACTCAAACACAAATTTAAATGAAATTTTAAACAAAAAAATACTGCATGTTTCCTCATATTTCAGAACACACTGATCACTTAAAGCAGAACGATTATGTCAAGTCACTAACTGCAAACTGAAGTAAGAGGGTATCTTTCTCAAAAGATTGTAAGGAATATCTACTAGATGCTACAGGAATATTAAAAGTGCTGAGGGCAAGACATTACAAATAACTCTAAGTGTACTACGTCGAAATTGCAATAAACTTAAATTTGATAATTAATATAGAAGTTCATCCTTCCTGATGTAAACCAATATATATACATTTAGCAATATCCAGGGATATCTGAATTTCAGTCAATCCATCTATAATTCTCTGCTTCTCAGCCAGTCAGCACCTTTTACCCCTTAACTTCATACTTCTAGTTCTTTTACTATCTCAGATAAGGATGTATTACAGACACATTCTCATTAAATTTCCTTTGTAGAGAGGACTACTGATGAAACATTCCTTCAAGCCCCACTGAGCTACAATTGGTGGCTTCCTTAGAACTACATTACTTAGTTCAAAAAACTAGTCTAACATTGTAATACAGTAATTGCAACCTTAAGAACAAATGCTGAAAAGCAATTTTATTGTGATAAACAAATACAGAAACAAAAAGGCCTCCAGGAAAAAAAAGTATTTACATGCTCTGTCCAAGCAACTAAAAAGAAGTAAAATCAGTCTTCCTTAATACTTAGTTTATCTTCAAAATTCCCCCATGAGAACTAGATAAATAGAGGGAGTGAGGTTCCACTAGTACTTACAGCAGCTACTCTACTTAATCCTTCAGATTTAAGTCATGGAGAACTGTAAAAGCAAAGACATGTGCAGGTATAGCAGCTGCACAACAGTAGTCTTTCACTTCATATTTTTATGTTAAACACATTCAAGATACTGTGCTGCCAAAAATTTATATAATTAGAAAATTAAATGCAGAGATATATTCCTCTTAAAACACAGATGCATCACTAATACTTTGCTTTACAATTGATTTAATGTCATTGAAGGAGATGAATGAATAAATAAAACTCTAAAGCTTCTTCTAGACCTTCTAGTGACTAGGCTGGTTTGAACATACCTTTTAAAACATAAAGCAAGAATGTGCATTTTTTTTCTTTGTATACCAAATTCAAAGGTTTAATGCAGTCAGATCATAGAATTGTTTAAAGTGGAAAAGACCTTTAAGATCACTGAAGCCAACCATTAACTCAGCTTTTTCCTCTACCCCCCTAAAAATCTAGAGACTACTTAAGGAGAGCACAAAACACCTTTGTTATAACCACTATTCAAAAAAGGTATGCAGAACTAGTAATTATCAGATTATGAGAGTGCTCACTGTGCTACCTAGATTTTACATACAGTAGCTACTCTTTGGATTGAATTTGTATTGCACATTTGAAGAGAAAGCTACTCTGCTTTACTGTCAGTTAATTAACAGTTAAGGATGAAGTGGGTAGGTGAAAGCAACAGTAAAAAGTTCAAAGTACTTCCATTTTAAAGATGGTATCTCACAGCAACATGTGCAACACCCCATGAATCTGATTTACATCTGAAAACTTGAACTGTATTTTTCAAAAGGACCACTGTTCTTCTTATGCTATACTGCAAAAGTTTTAACATCATCCAACTCCTGTAATTCAGTAAGTTTCATTGAATTGTTTCAGGGAAACAGCAAGGAGTTATGCCTAACCTGTGAACTGATGTAAGCAGAGCATAAATGCTTTGTGATTGATATAACACAGTGATTTCTGAGGAATTCCACAGGACATCAGTTCAGAGTAAGAAAGCATAAGCAAATGATGCTTAAAACTAAGAAGATCGGCAATCTAAAACAGGTTTAATTTAATACCAAGTGTTTCCATTAGCAATTAAAAAGTTAAAATATTTCAAAGATGCACCGAACTCTTATTCTGCACCACATTTCTCTACTCCCTTCTGTTCAGATATTCTACTGATGTTTTAAAGATGACATTTAGCAAATCCTCGAATTTTAATTGAGAAGCTCAATGCAGAGCTAAAGAATCTTTCCACCTGTCCATCCAGATTCATATGCACCATTTCCCAGCACAACAAGAGAGCATACTGAAGAGGATTATTTCAAAAGCAAAATACTAAGAAGGGTTCTCTTTTGCTCAGGGAGCAGCTGAAAAGCACATCATCTATCCTTCAATATCAAGGCAAAATCCTGAGAAGGAAAAATTTTATTTGCAATAAAATACTTGTAATTAGTTGAAACATCTGAGTTGCTCAAATTAGTATAACCCCAAAAATATTTCAGTCCCGTTGTTAGTTATACTAAATACCCCCAAGAACATATACAGGTGGTTTTATTACCAAAAATAAGACAAAAGAGCAAATTAATTAAGCAGCACTTTGTGCAGCTGCCTCAAGGGACAGGGAAGCAGAGCCTCTGCCTTCCTTCAGGTGTGCTCCTCAACAGGAGGTTTCCCAAAGCAGCAATTCCAACAGTGAACAGACCATTTCTGTGGCATTAATTTCAGCCTTAACACATCCATTCAGAGCCTGCTTCTAAAACTACAAGTGTCATGGTCAAGGACACAATTTAAGAATCCATATCTGTCTTTGGTTACATTCTCAGGCTGATTTTTGAAGGTCTTGCTTTGCACCTTTCCCAACTTCTCAATTTTGCAGTTAAACCCAACAAATAAAGGCTCTGAGGAAAGCGTTGAATCTCTTAAATTCTCTGCCACAGCCCAGTGGATAAATGTTTCAGGGGGCTCCCCCACAACTACCATCACTTTATTTTCACACATGCCTTACAATGCACTCTGCTGAACAGCCACGTCCTGATGTCCTTTGATCACATGTACAAAACCAGCTAAAATATAGGAACTCCAGGGAGAGGTCACACAGGAAATATAAACATGGAAATAATTTCCTAAGCATCACCTAAGAGTGATCATCCTAAGAGAATAGAAGTTTTTTGGGTTTTTTTTTGTAGCCTAGCTAGTTTCAGTGACTTTTACCACATGGATGGAGTTCCACTATGGCATCACTATGACCACTTGAAGACATTTGCCACAAGGCTTACACCAAAGGCCAGGACTTCCTTCTGACTTCTTGCTTCTATTACCATATGCATTCAGCATACAAAAAACCCCACATAACTTATCTGAAATGTTATCTCAGCCTGAGTGTGCAGATGCAGCCTAGTGACAAACACAGATTTAATACTGGGCCAGACACACACAAAGAGAAGCATATTATTTGTAAAGATCTTTCCTATTCCCAACATATACAGTAAGGGTAATTATTTAAACTAGCTTTGAGTTTCCTTAACATAATAATTCACAAAAACAACTGCTCAGTTTCCTCTTTTTATTTATAAACAGACATGGAAACATGTTTAAAAGATCCATTTGACCTGTCACAGCAACTCAAAGGTAACAAAACATAACCTAGGTAAGCACAGCGAAATTCACTGAAGTCTTTCCTAAATTGCCTAAGATGAAAAACTGCAGTCTTTACAAGCAGTATTCTGGTCCATCCAATGAGATTATCTGACTCTCCCACTGTGTATGTTTTCCCTATCTCCACATCTTTAAATACTAAGCAGCTGTAAGCACCCAGGATCTTGCCTTCCACAAGGCTCAAGTATTGTCCTACCTATGACAGCAATCAGGTACCAGAACCTCTAACTTAACACTTCTCATTGATAGAGACAACAGTTACAACAGAAACCAAATGAACACACAGCCATGGCTGTCACCCACACTGTGAAACAATGCAAGAAAATAATTTCCCTGACCCTGCAGAGGGCTCCTCACCTGCTGTCACAGAGAACATGGCACTGTTCCTGGGAAGCCACAAGGGGGGAACAGCATGGGCTCTCAGATAGGAAGCAAAACAGCGTTACTGACAGTGGCACTTGCACAAAGGGCTCTACTACAAGAAGTGACAGTGCCCAGCCCTGTTAATTTAATTTTCTCTCTGACTAAGATAGAAAGATGATAAGCAGAAACATGAAGCAAAGGAACCACCCTTCTGCTTTGGACAGCCTCGCTATGTAAAGCTGCATTTGAAAAGCTGTATGCCAACAATAAATTTTTATATTTTTACCTGAAAATAAGTTCAGAGGATCCCTCCAGCTGCAGTTGCAACATTCAGAAAGAAAATTTTACTGTCTTCAGGGAAGTAAGTATATTTCAAATCCAAAATCTAGGTAAACTGATCACAAAATAGCAAAATTGCACCCAAAGATGTTAGACGTTCTGGTGGAGTGGGTTTTTTGTTTGGTTTTGTTAGTTGGGGTTTTTTGGGTTTTGGTTTTTTGGGGTTTTTTGTTTTTTGTTTTTTTTTGTGGTTTGGGTTCCTTTTTTTTTTAAGGAAAATATTAAATACAAAGATATTGCACATTTTTAAGAATGACATCCAACTATCTACTGCAATTTTTCCAATGTGGGGTTTAATTGTAAAATACATTCTGCAAGAAACTCTAACTTCTTTCGTATTTTGAGATGTTTGAAAATACTGCTGACTTGCTTGCAGGGCAAAATATCACTTGTAATTTCCATATATCTGTGCTCATACTTGAACATTCCCTTCAATTCAATTCAGTCACCACCAGTGTCCACATCTTTACTCTTCACCTTTCATCTATTCTTCCTCATGCCCTAAAAAGAACTTCTCTCTCATGAGAAAAAACATCCAAACCCAGACACTGATTGCAAACTGGTTTTCAGTTCATTCTGACTGTACATTTCACTCTTGTCCCCTCACTTATTCCACGTCCTGTTTGTCTATTTTCAAGAGCTTAAGATATGTTTCACTTTCTGAAGTTCCCAGCCCAAAAGCGCTGCAAAAATAGCTGGTGTCTCAATGCCTCCTTAACAAAAACAATTATTTGTTCCATAGCTTAATTTCTTCCTGTTTCTCTAAAACTGTTAACCCTGCAGCAGATGTTAAGAGCACACTGCATCCACAAGGTGACACCCAGTAATTGGTCTAAAAGAGGATCCTCTATCAATAAAAGTCAGAAACCTTTGCGTTATAGGTCAAGGGCACAAGACCTTCAAACGAGGGCACTGAAAGTTCAGGGAAAGCACGCATTTTCTCACCTTTCCCTCTCCTTTAAGCGACTTTCTAATAATGAGAAAGTATTCAGTCAAAAAAATTCTGGGTGTGCCAAGTACCACCATTCAGAGGCATTTTAAATAACTTCTAACACCGAGGCTCAATTAAAAACACTCTGCATAGCCTAAAACACACAGTACAATTCTGACAGAATAAAAATCTCAGTATCACAAATGGCATTTCATTGTCCAGCTCAGCTTAAGTATCTTTTCCATCTTGAGACTGGCAGTATAAAGAGCAATATACAGGTGGCTTTGAATGTTATATGTTGCTAAATAGCGAAAGTTATTTCAGTGCTTTATAACAGCCACTTTAAATACACACCAGCGGCAATAAACCACCCCAGCTTCAGCGAAAAAATCCCAACCATACTCGTCCACAATGATTTAAAGACATAAACGTAAAGATAAGTACAGAAGAGGTTGCACAATAACACATGATCTTCCCTATCACATGCTTGGCAGCGCGCTCGCTGCCCGGCGATACCCGGTCAGACCCCGGGCCACTTCGGCCGCCCTGGGCAGCGCCGGACACCCCCGGGACCGGGCTCCGGCCCAAGTGCCGGGGCGATCCGGGGCTCCCGGAGCACGGCCCGCGGGGAGTGG
>WBNO01031666.1:76650-111108 GCA_013400575.1 Peucedramus taeniatus | reverse complement strand
CGGGGGGGGCTCGTGCGTCACCGCGGGGCGCGGCGAGGCCGGGGCGGGAGCGGGGAGCGGGCACCGGGAGCGGGCACCGGGAGCGGGGAACGGGCATGGGGAGCGGGGCAGGCTCGGCAGGGGACGGGACGGGTCACCGGGTGCGTGCTTGGATGGTTCCGCTCTCTGGAGAACCGATAGGCGCCCGCGGTTCTGCGCCCGCCGGAGCCGTTAAACGCCGGTCCCGGCGGGTTGGGCCGGCTGTGAGCGGTGTTGGGAAACCCCTGGGCCAGAGCTGCGGCGGGATGTGGGCACGGCCGCAGGTCAGGCAGGCGCCTCCTGGCCGTCGCTGCTGCGTTTTTATTTTTCTCTGATTTCACTTCAGTGACCCCGTACACTCGTTTCTTGTCAGAATCACAGAACAATTAGGTTGGAAAAGACCTCTGAGATCACCGAGTACAGCCTTTGACCAAACACCGTCGTGTCTGGACCGTGACACTGAGTGCCACGGCCAGTCTTTAATCCTCCACCTGGGCAGCCTGTTCCAATATCTAGTCACCCTTTCTGTGAAAGAATTCCACCTAATGTCCAACCTAAACCTCCCCTGGCCCTGCTGGAGGCCACGTCCTCTTGTCCTTCTGTTGGTGTCATGGGAGAAGAGGCCGATCCCCTCCTGGCTACACTCTCGGGTACATCTAGAGAGCAGCAGATCCCCCCGAGCTTCCTTTTCTCCGTGCTGAACACCCCCATTTCCCTCAGCTTCTCCTCATCACACTTGAGTTCCAGACCCTTCCTCAGCTCCATTTCCTTCTCTGGGCTCACTCCAGCACCTCAATGTCCTTCCTGAATTGAGGATCCAGAACCAGACACAGCACTTGAGGTGTGGCCTCACCAGTGCCAAGGACAGAGGTTCTTCCTCACGGGGCATGTGAGCGTGTTCCAAAGCTCCCCCAGGAGAAGGAGGTTTTTTTGGCCTTGGTCAGATCCAATTGAACTTCCATCCAGTTCTTTGTTGGAGTTAGAATTAGGACCTATGACCTCCAAGTTCTTGTCAGAATTATGTCATTAGAGAACAATTTTTAAGTCGGTGCAAGAGGAGCAGCGTGCAGGTCTTCACACCTTTTGGTAAACACTGAATAGAGCCATGATACAGTCTGAAAGGGTGGCAATAGTATTGGTCTGATAATAATAAAGCATTACAGATAAGAATTTCAGAAAAATTAAACACCAAATCATAGAATGGTTTGGGTTGGAAGGAACCCTAAAGGTCACCTGGCTCCAAACCCTCTGCCATGGTCAGGAGCACCTTCCACTAGACCAGGTTGCTCCAAGCCCCATCCAATCTGGCCTTGAACAGTTCCAGGCACGGGGCATCCACAACTCTGCAGGACCTGTGCCAGTGCCTCGTCAGCCACATCACTGCTAATGTGTGTGAGCTTTGGAGATACCCATTCACACGCCGTTAAATTGGCTTTATTCAGATTTTTGCCTGTGTTTGTTGTACAAAACCTGTTATCTGTGCCTACAAGGGAGGTTTGGCAGGTGCCCAGGGGCTGTGTGGAGTGGAGCCATCAGCCCTTAAGGTTTGACGTGGCTGGGAAGCTCGTCTTGGGACAAAACAGACCTGTGCAAACATGACTCAAGGACAATACGGATGTTGGCTTAGTGACACCGCTGCGTGTTGTCAGTGTACATATTTTCATTTAATTCTTCTTTTGTTTCAACAATAAAAGAGCAGAAATCAACTCATACTCAAAATACAGAATTTCTCTTAGAAGCCCAGACTTGGCTGAGGCAGCGTTCTGTGTGTTTTGGTTGTGTTTGCTCGCGTGCCAAAGAGTCCCCTGGCTGATGCAGATGGTTCTCCCTGCACTCCCAGATAAAGGCAGCCTGTTCATCGCTGCTGCACGCAGGGCACCACATCCAGTGCTTTTCCTGAGGGTTCCCACTGAGGGAGGCCAGTAGCAAATGTCATGGCACATAAAGGTGTTCTCTGTAATGCAGCTCCCATGTTTGCATGCGGAGTAAGATTACATTGTGCATCCATACAAAGTGAAAAAATATTGTTAAAAGGCACAGAAGGTAGATTTGCCACACCTCATCAGTTTATCCAAAGATTTTGTATGAAGCTGTTCCTCTTAATTTCTATTCTTTTCCACTGCAAAAGCAACAGTTGCTCTACTGCCTTTCTCAAAAGATAATTAATACTGATTTTTCATTTGCCATTTCTACCATTATTATCTGTCTGATGGTCTCAAACATTATTTCACTGCTCAATATATGTACTTTAGCTACTGACAGAACTGGTACAGAGAAAGATTCTGATCAATGAGAAAACTATGGTTAGTTCCTCCACAAAATTAAGGTTTCTTACAAGATCTTCCCTTTGCTGTTTGGGTGTTGAAGATATTGCTGGTGATGAAGAGGTAAAAATGAAATTTTAAAAATTCTGTAAAAATGGTAAAACAAAATATCAGTAAAAAGCACTGGCAAGAAGGTTCAAAGGAAGAAAGGGAAAGTGTCATTCCAAGAGAATACACTTATTTTTATTTCCCACTTTTTTTTTCACAACAGCCAGCCACCTTACAATTGTCTGCTTTTGGCATTAGTCAGCTCTTGTATTAACTTTTAATGTTTGTTGATAATTTTATGTCATTCGTATCTGTGAACATAAATCTGGCTATTTATTTGAAAAAAAACACATTACTAGTAAATATTGTGAAGTCTCTGAAGGGCTGCATTGTATTGGCCTTCTGATATTTATATGTCCACACACAACTAATCAGCTTCAGGGGAAAGTAAAGAGCACAGCTCTGTTTATTCTCTTCCTGAAGGTCAATGGACAAAATCAAAAGCATCCAAGGTCACACAAAGTGCATTTTCAAGTTGATTTATGCCACAGTTTATCCTGTTTCTTTATATACCTTTTTTTTTCTTGTGAACATCAGAACTGAGGGCACAAATATGCAAGAAGCTTGTTGGTGATCAAGTTAATTGTTGCAGGGCCTGCTGTGCATACACAGAACACATCACACACTTTCTTTCTCCCTGAATTTGCATAACTTTTAAAATTATTACTATAATAAGCATTCACATTAAAAGAGTGTTAGAAAGTAAATTAGAAAATGCACTTGCAGCCTTAATTTCATCCCCTTTATAATAACATTTTTAATTCAGGCAGCATGACCAATGCAATCTCTTTCCTCTGGCTTCATGGCATGTTCAGCACCCAGTATGGAGTTAGATAAGACTTGTGTGATGCAGCTGGTCCCCACAGCATTCCTATCAGTATTTCTATATATTTCAGTATATAGTTCTTCTAATAATTTCTTAGTGGCTGAAAGCTATTCCCATATATACCACATGTCTGTGCTCCCAAATGGTGAAGTCTCTTCCCTTTATTCTGCCTGTTCTACCCAGATCTCTGTGACTTTGGTGTGTTATTAGTGAAACTGTTGTGGAGCTTCAGTGCCTGTCCTGCTCAGGCAGGAGTTGCAAAGTTGCCAGCAGAAAAAGCAAAATAGTCTGTAGTCTTGCACTGGGGAAAAATAATCAGATTAAACTTCCCGACTGGCTCCTTAAAAAGTAAAATAAATCCTTTTATAACGAGTAATAATTCACTTCTCATAAACCTGTCAGCACCAGCCAGAGCTCAGACACTATATAAACATATGTACATCTTGGATTAATTACACTTGCCTTCAAATTCCCTACAAGGATCATGCAAGAAAACACTAAATATTCTGATGACAGTTACTGGTGAACACAGCCTCACGTTTTCCACATCCCCCTGGTGCTGAAGCCAGCAACCCAGGTTTGTCACAGCAGCAAGTTCCAGAAGTTAAATACCTGTTAGATAAAACAGCACTTCTTTTTCTAAGATCTGTAGCACTCTTCCCAGATTTACCAAATTCCTCCTTCTCCTGGTATTGCAGGATTTGGCAAATTATGTTTCTGCCTGTGGTTTTTTTTGCTATTTTGTGATTTTGTAAACCTCCATCTTACCTCAGCCCTCTCAAAATTAAGGTCTGACAGTCCTGGTCTCTCCTCCACAAGCAGCTGCTCCCCCAGGATGGCATTAAATGCTCCTTTCTGTGGCTGCTCAGCTTCTCTGTGCCTTTCCTGAGCTCTGTGTGCAGTTCTGGTCTCCACATCCCAAAATGTGGGCTCGCCCTGGTTTTACACAGCAGAAAAATGATTCTGTTTTGTTCTCTAACACTTTTCCTTACATTTTTTGGCTGCCATGTCATTATGAACTGAATGCATCCAGTCTTCATTTTAAGATGAAAAGAGATGAAAAAAATCCCACTTCCCTTGCTCTGTTTCTCCTGTGGCTGACCACCCTCATTGTACAAAACATGCTGAGTTTTGCATTTTACGTTTTTTGTGTTTAACATTCAAATGTTTTTCTACCCACTGCTCGCTCCTGTTGCTGCAAATGTGCATAAACATCATATAATTTTGTGCATAATGTACACAAACCTTCTGAGTTTGCATTTTACCAGGAGTAATAGTAACAAACAAGTGATCCTGGGCTTAACAACCAGGATGTGGAGATCCTTGAACTCCATGTGCAGGATGAAACTGCTTCTCCTGCCTCTCTGTGGTTCCTTCTCAGGGAAGTGCTAAACCTCAGAAACCAAACTTTGGTGCTTTAACCAATAGGTTTGCTTGTGACAGCAAGCAAAATTTAGTATGTATTTTTGTTAGCCTTTAGAGTGAATAGCTTGAATATGCAGTACTCAGCAAATCATATGGGACTGTCTATTAATAGTACAAAGACAGGAGAAAAAATCAACTTTTTTTAAAATAAATGCATATAAATACCTGTGTCAGCTTGAAATTTGTTACCCTGACACTACCTTTAGTCCATCAAAAGTATTTTGGATCATTCTTAGAAAGATGCTTTGCTGCATTTGTTGATAAATGTCAAAGCATCCAGTTGGGAGAAACATCTGTATAATCTGTATAATAAATCCAGGTTTTCATTGGCATAATTTAGTTTATGAACACAGAAAACATTGATTCTGTTGGTAACAATTACAAATTTTCAGGCAGTAGAAAACACCAGCCTTAAAATACCTGATTTTGTAAATCATTTGACCTAGGTGTTACCTAGATGTAAAAAGAAATATCTCTGACTATCAAGTCATACTTGTGATGTAAAATGGCACGTGTTTGAATCTAGATAAAAGTAGTATCTGTGACATAAGACGTGTGGGATGACTGTGTTGTTTAAACTACCCTGAGCAGCACTGTATGGCAGATCTAGAGTTTATGGTTGCCACGTCAGAGGAGCCCTAAGCAACAGCACTGCTGTGTAAACAGGAGATATTCAAATAAGGACTCAGCTAAGCCCTTGGTTCTCTTGCATACAAAGTGCTAGCTGGACCCATTTTGGTTATACTTTCGTTTCTGGCCCCAGCACTGCAAACATTACATTAAGACCTTCTCCACAGAGGTTGGTGGGAATTTTGGGCAGAGGGAGCTGGTGGGAACAGACCTTTGTGCACATCCTGTGGTAGCCAGTCACTCACTGGGTAGCCCTGATCCTGCTGGAGGGCTGTGTTTGCCTTAGAGTACACAGACATTGCTACTAAATAAAGATAGAACGTTTTCAGATTGCTTTGTTTTAAGAGAAAAAAGAAAATTAACCTCTGTGTGACTTGTTCAAAGATTAATCTGAATCCAAACTATCAACTGCTGTCTGTGTTTTCCAGCAGAACCTGTTCAAACACAAATTTGTTGATGTTGAGGGGTTTGTCATACAAAGAGCTCTGAAATTTCTTTCTTCCTTGAGCCTTTGTTGGAAAATCTGGAATTGTCTTTTGCTTTATGTACAGACTTGTCCCCTCCCCATCTTCTCACATTTCCACCTGATGCAGTTCAGGTTATGAGCATTGCTGTACTGGTTCCCAGCCTGCCACTACCCAGACATTTATGGCTTTGTCACTGTTGCTACAGCTCCTGTTTTCACAGCTTCTGTTGTCCCCTTTGGAGACTGAATGTTATTAACCATTTCTCACACTTGGCATTTGCTCATTTGTCATGTATCTTCACCAGATGCTTGTAAAATAACAATTCCCCTTCCCCTCACCTCCAAGGTTTACCTATATCCACAATCTGTCCCTCACCCCATCTCCCCTGGAGGGGCACCTTCAGCCTCCTTCCAGATCTCTCTCTCCTCTTGCAGCACCTGATCTCTCACTGAGACAGGAGCCACAGCTCCTTTGCTCTTTGGCCATGTTTGTTGGTGTCCACCAGAAGCCATTGACACATTTCACTGTTCTCAGTGTTTGTGTCCTGCCCTTTGGTGTTCACAGATCCATGCTGGGCACAGAAGGGCTGTACACAAACATTGGGCAATACTATGATGAAGGGCTCATTTTACAGGTCAGTATGGTGTGTTAAGTAATTCCAAGTGCTGAAATTGCAGTATTAAATGTAAATTGCAAAGGTAAAAATGAGCTTTATCCACCAAATCCCCAAATTTTTATATTTCCTTCTGGAAGCCCTTTTATCAGCTTCATTACAGCTGTTAGCACTTGTTTAATTAAACTCATAGGGCAGTATGAAGATCAGCTAACCAGTTTTCAGAGAAAATCAGTAAGCAGTTCCTATTGTATTTTACTGTCATTCTTCACATCCTGTGCTTTGGTGTACATTATGAAAATGTTGGTAGAGGGTTCTGTATCTCAGGGGAGGATTTTGGAGATATGAAACTTCTCACTTCTAGGCTGGTTTTCCAATTCAGTTTAGGTTCTTAAGTTTTATAGAAGCATTTGATGTTTGACTGCTGCTTGGATGTCTTCAGTCAAGGAAACAGGTGGTCTTATCATCCAAGGCAGAGGATGGCAAGGCCACTTCACCATGTCCAGATCCCTCTGTCAGTCTCAGCAAAAAATTATTGGTTTGTACCCCTGAAAAATGCCTGCTGCCTTCAACTATGACTTAAACCACGTCTGCATATGAAACCAGTCAAATGGGTGATCCTGTAAAGTGCTGCTCCTGAGGGGGTTTTGACTTTAATTCCCAGGGCTATCAGCCCAGAAGAGTTGCATTAGAAAAAGAGGAAAAGAAGAATCTGGTTTTAGAGAATGCAGCAGCACTGCCTTTTGTTGCAGCTGCTTTGAAGTGTCTCTCCATTGACATCTAGTGTCCGTACAGGAAGCTCTTTAGATTCCTCACAGCCGTGCTGGCAATATTTAGCTATAATATTTTTTTAAGATTTTTTTCCCTGTGTAGTTATTAAGAGCTCCTATTGATCATAGCAGGTCAGGCAGTAGGTGGGACTGATGGTGCAAACACAGCAATCTCCCTACTGCTGGCAGTGACATCAGAGACATCCATGCATGTCTATGTTCTGAATGGCTCCAGGAACCCTTTTCAGTGCTTTGCAGTGCAAAAATATTAGCCCTTAAAATTTTTTTTTTCTGTAAATACCTGCAAAATATTTTAAATCTGTATCTCTTTCCTCAGAGCATACAAGCAGTTGTGAGCCAATGAATATTTAATACAGATCTTAAGAAGTATGGTACTTTATCATCAGGCATTATTCTAATTATATTTAATTAAAGAAGAATCTTTTCAATTATAGAAATCTCTTTTTAACACTCCATTTTATCACTGAAAGATTCTTAATAAAGAAGTGTCTTTATTCTTCAAATGGTGAGAGTTATTTTCATATTTATTTATTTATTTATACTATAGAAATCCCAAGTTTTTCCAAAAGCATTTGTTGTTCTGCTTTTGCAAAATCTTGAACAATGGCAGTGAGCAATTAATCATGTCCCTACTGCCCACTTTGCTCTGTGAGCAGCTCTTCCTTTGCAGTACTTCCTCCTTCAGTCAGCCTGAAGTGCTTCTGTTGGGGTGTGCCAGAGCCACAGCCCCACCATGGTTTGTTCTGGACTGATGTGCAATCCTTCCCTGCTCTGAAAACACCCTGTACATTCTTACTTGGATCATTTCCATTGTCATCTGCTCACAAAGGCAGTTATTCCAAATAAATTATATTATGAAAGCTTAACAAGAGATGTTGTCCTACCATTGGTGTTGCAGCTTCAGGAAAAGACAGCTGGTTCAAGGCTGCACACCAGGCACAGCTTCTGCCCATGATGGACTCTGTATCCAGGGGGCTCATGGGCTCCATCCTTTCTTGGCAGTGTTTTATGATTCATCTCTTTCCAGCCTTTCCTCAATATCTCATAAGCCCTAGGTGAGCTCTCTCTTGAATTGTGATACCTGACACTGTAGGGTCCTGTCCTTGCCAACTGGTGGAAGCTACTAGTGTGAGAATAATAGATCTTTGTCTTGGAACAGCAGGAAACCGGCTGAAAAAGAGCTAGAACAGCCTTGAAACTGTCCTGTGTTCACTCTCAGAGGAGAGTGAAGCAGTATTTTCCACCATTTCTGGAAAAGGAGCAGTCATCAGTTTCTATGGACAGTCAAATATTTTTCCTCTTTCTCCTTTCAGTGTTCTGTTATTTAAAAATGCTCATACATTAACTGTGAGAGAGTCTGTGTTGAAAGAACCTGCTGAATCAATACATCCAGAATAAGAATGACAGCATCATTAAGATGTATCCTGCTTGGACTATTCATAATTTAACTATAAAGCAGAACATGTGATCATGAGTAATAAAGGAATGTGACATAAATTATTTCATTCAGAGCAGTGCATTAATGCAGGCACTGGCAAAGCTTCTGCAACAGCAGCCAGAGCCTTTAATTGCATCTGCTTGTAATTAGGGTTACAAATAGGTGGTTTTGTCTGGTTTTGCCATGATCGTTTGGCCACCCAACTTTCCATCCCCGACAGAGCTCAGTGCTTCCAGCAGCCCCAGATTTTCCCTCCATGGCGTCAACGGAAGGAGGCAGGAGCCAAGAGCATCGCGTTGCCATGGCAGCACATCCCACTTCCCTGGGGATGATGTTGCCTCGGCGACACCGGGCGGGCAATGCCGGTGGGTCAAATGGGCTGGGAGAGCTGCCCCTGGAAAGCGGGACAGGCTCAGAGCAGGTCCCCGGGGAAAGCAGGACAGGCTCGGAGCAGGTCCCCAGGGAAAGCAGGACAGGCTCAGAGCAGGTCCCCCTGGAAAGCAGGACAGGCTCGGAGCAGCTGCCCCTGGAAAGCGGGACAGACTCGGAGCAGGTCCTCGGGGAAAGCGGGACAGACTCGGAGCAGCTGCCCCTGGAAAGCGGGACAGGCTCGGAGCAGGTCCCCCTGGAAAGCGGGACAGACTCGGAGCAGGTCCCCGGGGAAAGCGGGACAGGCTCGGAGCAGCTGCCCCTGGAAAGCAGGACAGGCTCAGAGCAGGTCCCCCTGGAAAGCGGGACAGGCTCGGAGCAGGTCCCCGGGGAAAGCAGGACAGGCTCGGAGCAGCTGCCCCTGGAAAGCGGGACAGGCTCGGAGCAGGTTCTCGGGGAAAGCGGGACAGACTCGGAGCAGGTCCCCGGGGAAAGCGGGACAGGCTCGGAGCAGGTTCCCCTGGAAAGCGGGACAGACTCGGAGCAGGTTCCCCTGGAAAGCAGGACAGGCTCAGAGCAGGTCCCCGGGGAAAGCGGGACAGGCTCGGAGCAGGTCCCCGGGGAAAGCAGGACAGCTCCGGCCTCCCCAGGCATGGAGCCGGAGGTTCGTGGTGCCTGTGGGACCCTGCAGGCTCTGGGCAGGAGGGGCTGAGCCGTGTGTGTGTTTTCCTTCAGGTGCTGAGATGAGGCTGCAGCCAGAAGGAGCTTCCCATTATCCCCGGGTGTGTTAAAATAAGATGGATGGCAGGAAAGGCGATGTCAGTGGGAGGGGTTCTGCTGAAGGCAGCGAATGCCTGGGGCCGCTGTCCTTGGTTTGCACGATCAGGACCTGCAAATATAACACAGCGTCAGAAGTCATTGTTGCACAACCCATCTGTGAATGGAGGTGAGCCTGTGCATTGATTTTAGGGTAGTCCAGTGCTGCTTTTCCCTGTGTCACATCCAGCACCACGTAGGCAGTGTGTTAAAGATCAATTTACATAGGCAAATGCCTGTGTTAATGCTGTGAGCACAGAGCCTCCCTCCTCTGTGCCTGCAGGCACTGCAGCCCCACCCCACAGGAAAGCAGAGACAGGATCTCAAAAGCCCCCAGACCCTTTGTCACGAGAGAGATTTTGGATATCTGACCAAAGCTTCTGTGGATTTCACTGGAGCCCTCTGTGTAACAGGCAGTAAGAAGAGGGGCTGAAAGCTCAGTGCATGGACCCCAGTGATGGACATCAGTCATCCACAGCTCCTGGAGAGCTGCTTGAGAAGCAGGAAGATGATAAAGGAGAGACAAAATTGCACAGGTAAATTCCTTGCAATTTGTCTGTTCCTACAGGAATCTCTTCTCCCTTCACACTGTTGCATTAAGAAGCCTCTTGCCTACTGTAATTAGCCCTTGAATAAACACCATCTCTGAACACAAGCCTCTTGTCCTGATTTTGTGAGTTAGCAGTGTTTTACTCTTTTTTTTTTAAGCCTTACACTAATTATTGCAGAAGAGCAGAGCCTGCTCCAGGGAGTCTGGTGTTACTTTTTGCCTGTGGAAATATTACCACATGCTGCAGAACTGTGCTCAGTGGTGTTAACATACCTGGCTTTAAGTAGACATCATCTGTACTTGCAGCTACACCCCACTACTTGCTCTATCCTTGTATTTCTGTATTTCTTACTCTCTCTGAGCCATTCTGTGTGCATTTTCCACACAACATTAGCTCCCTTTCTTCTCACAATGGGAGCTATGGTTAATTGTGTTTACAAAGGATTCCTGAGCTGTGGGAAATATTCCTCAGAATGTGTAGTTTTGCATCATTTAGCCTTGAAAGGATGCTGCTTCCCCTGACCTCTTGTTGGTTTTTTTCTCAATGACTCTGGTAATTGCATCAGTAGCCTTGGGAGTCACATTTTCCTTTCACATCCAGGAAAGATCCAACCTTTCCTTACCCTTTCTCAGCAGAGTCACATATCCAGTCCCTCCTGTTTGCTGTGGCTCAACCATCCCAGCTCTTTTTCTGGCTTCTTGTTTCACCCTTGTCCCAAATAAACTCTGCCACTTTCCTGGGTCATCATTTCCACCACTCTCCTTCTCTATGAAATTCTCAGTCTTTCTTCTCCTCTCCTGCATCAAACACATTTCTTATCCTCTCCGTTGACATCCTTTACAACCAATCTTCAGTCAGTCACTCATTTGTTCTGACAGCACTGTCCCCAAAATTCTGACAGCATTTTGACATCATATCAAACAGATGTATCAGTGTTTTTTCCACACCTCCCCACCACAGCTGGGCAGAGCTCTCCAGAAACATCTGCAAAGAGGGTTTGGGGCACAAAGACCAGCATGGTTCCACATGTTCCTGTTGAGGGGATTCATCTGCTGTGTTTCACTTATGTGTTCACTCCTCAAACTGCCTTGAGAAAGGCCTTGTTTTGCTTCAGCACACTGAGAAAGTGAAAAATGACAGCCAGGAGTGCACCTCAAACCCACACATTTTGGGTTCTGATGTCACCTCAAAGCCCTGGGTCCCCACACTGCAGTTTTGGGGGGGTTCCCTTTCAAACACACACAAGCAGTGGCAGGTCCTTGAGGCTAACCTGCAGTCAGCAAGAAGCTGTAGGCAACAGGCAGAAAAAAAAACCTGTTTCCTCTCTCTCTTCACACCTCTTTAAAGGAGACTGGTTTTTCTGAGTCACAGCTAATGCAAACCTGTTGGAAAAGATTCAATCTAGATTTACACTACAGCTCAGAGGAACATGAAAGACCATTTAGTGTTCAAAGTATTATTTTTAATTATTAATCAAGCTCCCTGTCTGGCTGAGCTCTGTCAGGCCCTTCTTTGGATTTTGTAGAGTTTATTTCTCTTGTCATCCTGAGCAGACTTTGACGTGCAGAGCACAGGCTTGCTGATGAAATGAGAAGATTGCTGGCAAAGTTTGGCTCTGTCTCTGCATTTGCAGAAGGATCTCAGTGCAGGGGATATGCAGTGCAGTAGTTCTTTTGTTCATATTTAATCATACAAGAAAGAAGAAAGTAATTAAGGCCTGTCTCCCTCAATCTCCTCCCTGCCTCAGAGTAGTTCAACCCTTTGAGATAAAGGAAATTGAGCTTTTTCTGACAGCAAAGTGCAGCCCAGAGCATATCAGGAGTGATTCTGCCCCCATCACTCCACAGTTTCCATTTGACAACGTTTTCCCTCTGAGCAGTTTCCTATATGAAGGAACACAGCCCTTAGAAACAGCATCAAGTACCAAAATCTGATCAAAGCTGGAAGCAAGTGTTTGCTCTTAGGTTTTTTTTCACCTTTGACAGCCCAGCTTGCTTCACTGTCCCCCTCAATAGCTGACTGGTTTCTCTTTGTCTGAAAACACCCTTAGGCAGTTACTAGATTTCAGGATGCAGCATCAAAAGGGGTCTTGGCTCAGAAATAGACTTTTTTTTTCTATTTAGCTATTTTAGCTGTTTATTGTCTGCTTAGCTTTGTATCTCAAGTTAAACTCATTTCATTTGTGCTCTAAACCTTCCAAATGCTTCAAAGCCCAGCACAGGCTTACAAAAAATGTACTGCTGAAAAATTCTGAAAATTGGAAATGTCTCATTGAAAAGGGTGTTTCAAGCCTGCAATTTTGGTTGGCCTTGGGCTGAAAGGAAACCATATCAGCAAAGACAAGAAATGACTGGAAGGGGCAGAGAAGGATGAGCTGACCCACCCGACCCCAGGCTGAGTTTTGGGCAGGCAGCAGGGGGAGGAGGTCCAGGATCCTGGTGGGGAGGGATGATGTTCAACCAGAACAAGGAGAAACATCCCCAGCCTGAGTGAACCCTGCCAGGGAGCTACAGAAAAATAGAGAGAAGACTGTTGATTGATGAAATTGCCTGAAATGAGGAAGGAGGGAGGAGGCTCTAATATGTAAACACTTTAATTGCAATGTTGTTTATTCTGAGCTTTCCTAAGAGCTGACAGGGTGGGTGTTATTGCTGATTCCCAGGCTATGTAACAGGCACAGAGACTGACAGAGAAGTTTTCCACTCAGTGGCAGGGTTATTAAATTATAAAAAAGATAAGAGTTTATCGCAGAAGCAATAAGCTGCTATTCTCTCAAGATTTTGCTGCTGAACATTAGAAGAAATACTGTGGAAATCAAAGCAGTGCTCAAAAGGGAGATATCTGCTACAGAAAAAATGCTGATTTAAATCTTGTTTCAATTTGCAAAACTGTTTTTACCTACAGAGAGGCTTTAAACAAGGGGAAAATATATTCCAGTTGCTTGGGATCAAAATCCAAGTCTCAGACACACAAAGGCTGCTCCAGAGGGAGAAGCTGCTGAGAAAACCATGGCAAATGAGGGACTCAATGGGCATGTAAAGTGAAGGGGAAAAAGGACAAAACAATAGAAAATGTTCTTGCAGTAGCAAAAGTGCAGCTAAAACATGAGATTTGACTCTGTGGGGAAGAAACAAATAGTTATATGGGAGGATTTCTTGGGAGTTAGAGAGTCTGAAGGTTGCACAGTGGCAGTGCTGGTGCTTGGAAAGAAAGCTGCAAGAAGGTTGGTTGAACTGGGAAGAGGCTGTTCCCATGGTGGAGGAACACAGACATGATGAGTCCTGGAAAGATGAGTTAAAAAATGGAAAGGATAAAATGAAAGGGAAGTAGGGGCCAGTGCTGGGTGCCCACAGTGGGATTTTGTCCTGCTGCAGCCAAGCTCAGGCAGAGAGCAGGGCCATGACTGGGGTCTGCCCGGGGCAGGGGCCACAGCCCAGCACAGCAGGGATGCACAGGGAGCTGGTCCAGGCTCTGTGCTCAGCATCCTGCCACTGTCACAGTCCTCCTGTCTGCTCAGACCTCCTGGGACCCCACCACAGGCATGGGGCAGCCCCTTCCCTCACAGGGGTTGTCTCTATCCAAAGCAGCACATCTGAAGCTTAAAAAAAACCCAAACAATTATGAGTTACCTTTAAACTGAGATATTAGAAGATAAAAAAAAATAAACAACAAAGGCAAAAATGGCAAAACTGAAAAACTGTTACCCTGCTTCAGGAAAGTATTTGATCCAGTGGCAGACATGGAGGGTCTGCTCCAGCTGCTGTTTTCTGCAGCTTGAGCAAAGGAGAGGCTTGCACTGTGCTAGTGGCCTTCAGACTGAGGCTGTGTGTAAGAGTAGGAAGTGATGCTATCTCCTGTTAAAGGACACAGTTGCTTACCCAGTTATCCCTATCACAGCACTCACATTCTGCTCACAGTCAAAAGCAAATAGTTTAAAACACACTTTAAACTAGGCCAGTACTTTGGGAAAGGTCAAATTCTTTTTGGAATTCCAAGCAGTATATATATTTTTACAAGAAAAGACCCAATAAAGAAGGAAAAAATAGAGGAGGCAGCAGGCACTCACTGTATCAGCAATTCAGGCTCCCAGACTGCTGAGATGAACTGCCCTCAGGGAAATGAGATTATACTTTACCTCTGACATATATGGAATAACAGATTTCTCATTCATCTCTAAATTCATATTCAAACCGATTAGGCAAGAGCTACTGGAACAGGAGGAAAATCATGACCAAGCCTTAGAAGCAGAATTTGTTTGCCAGATGAAGTCTCAGGGAACATTCTTTTGGAAATGAATACTGCAGTCCCTGGAAGAAGTTAGAGAAATTAAGGATGACTGCTTCATGCTTTCAGTAAATGGAAACCTACTTATTTACTTATAATTATGAAGACAAATTGCTTAAGCAATATTTAGGGTGAAGAAGGTCCTTATTTATTTTAGAGAAAAAAATAAGATTAATCAAGAATAAGTAAAAAAATTAAATAGTAAATAAATTCTTAAAATCAGAAATCTTTTAGAGTATATTTAGAATTAATTTAATTTGAACTTCGTGGCATATGATAAGAAAATCTGGTCTCATGAAAATGGAAATCAAGTGGTAAGGATCATTATTGTCAACACTGGAGAGCATTGGTGTTTTCAGTAAGATACACATTGTAGCAAAATGTGTACTGGTGTTGATTACTTACTCAAAAGTTTATATTTGAGATATTTTGACATAAACAAAAAAGATGTAACAGTTTGTTGACTGTTACATTAGTTAAATGTACAAAGAATAAAATATCTCAGAGGAAAATAAGAAAAAACAAAACAAATTTAGAATGTCATAAGAACACAGGAGGTTATGGATTATTGCCTTCCCAGCTGGATTCTACCAAGCATTTTAAATTTTGAGGGGCACTTGAGTAGACATCCCGTGTGCAACAAGCTTACATGTGAAAATGGGCCTTTTCCCCCCAAAAGATGTCACCTCCTTATTCACCTGTAGCCCTTCAGAGTCTGAGAAAATGCCACGTCCTGCTGGAGGCAGAGGCTGCTGCAGAACAAGAAGGGGGTGAGGTCTCCCTGCAGAAGCTGCAGGCTGTGCTTGGGTTTGAGCAGAGCTGGGCAGGGGCCAGGTCCTACCCTTGGAGGGAGAACCTGCAGCCACATCAGCAAGAGATGGTTCTGAGATTTGGCACAGAAAAGGCTCTGAGGGGCTGGGGCAGAGCCCGTGGGCAGAGTCCCCTGCAGGGAATTTCCTCCTCGTCCTCTCCATCATTAAATGATGCAAAGGGGGTCAGGGGTTGACAAGGCTTCAGCCAAATGTTCTGTGGGTCTAGGGGTTTATGAATTCAGGTTATTATTTGTGCCCCACTGAAATCATCTGTGTACATAACAAAGCTGAATGTCCTGTTTCCATCACCAGGTCACCCCGGTGGGGTTGGCACTGCAGCTCACCCTCACATTCCTGAACAAGTGCATCCCAGGACACCAGGGACTTTGGGAAGATCTTTCCATTAGAAGCTAAATTGTAGGAAATTTCAGAAGTGACACCCAATTGCCAAAGATCTTACTTGGGAAAATACTTGTGGGCAAACATGTAACAGTTTTCAAGCTCCTAGCAGTCATGTTTCAGGGAGGGTAAAACAGCCATGTGACCAATGTGACAGCAGCTCTGTCTGCAAGCAAAGTGAGACATGAGAATCAAGATGAGCCTCTTCCCTGGACACCTCACTTCAAGAGCTTGCCATTATTCTGAGCAAAGCTTTAGCAGGGGAGTTGAGGTGTGAATAAAAGGGACACAAAGCAAGAAGGAAGCACCCCAAATGCAGCAGGCTGGCACTGTCAGTTTTGCCATCACCAGCAAAGACCGGGCACTCTTTTGTTCAGAAAAACAGTGCTTGTTTATTGATGGTGTGAGTGTTGCTAAGCAATATGGATTAAATTAAACCCCTCATCCTTTCCCAATGTGTACACCACCTTCAGCAAAGAATGCTCTGTGAATATAGTAAAAGTTGGGGGGTTATTCCAGATCAGTCAAATTTCATTATAGAGGAACCTACAGAAGACAGATTATCAGCCAGCTACTCAATAAAGAAACTTTTAAGCATATTTAGAAATCAATACCCATTTTGTTAACCAGATGTGCCAGTGTGAGAGGAAACTAATAGACAATAGAATAAAAACATCAATATGGCTGATAAAAATATATTTTTATTAAAAAATGGTATGTAGAAGAAATACAAAATAGGGGGAAAGGCATTACATAAGGACAGGCTAAATAAGACATCAGCTTGGAAAAGAACCCAAAGGAAAAAGGCCCAGAAAGTTAAAAATTATTGCAGGAAAGACGAAGGGGAACAATATGTTATTATTTCTCACAAGACAAGATTTAAGTAACATCAGTGAAACCATTCAGCCAATGTGAAACAAAGCAGCACATAATTAAACTGTGCTGCTCAGTGTCATCAGACCCTGGAGAGGCCAGTCCCAGAAAGGTGTCTGGAAGGTAATTGTGTTTAAAACAAGCCCAGAGCTCCGGGTGTGGGTACAGGCTCCAGCCCAGTAGATCCCAGTTGGTGGCTGTGGATGGCAGAGCTGATGGCAGCACCCTGGGCAGGTACAGCTGGGTGCTTTGTGCCCCCTGCAATTCTCATTGCAGGCACAAATTCTTTGGGCTGAGAGAGCCTCAGTCTGAGGCCCAAACCCATTCTTAATGGCACAGCCTGCTTTCATCTTTTCCAGAAAAAGGACCCTCAGCTGTATTAAATTCTGTTTGCTGGGGAGGGAGGAGGAGGAGCTGTGCTTCACACCCCAGTTCCCTTTGGGACAGGTCTCTGCAGACATTCTCACCCAGCCCTGTGCCCAGAGGAGCATGGAATGAAGCAGGGGGAGAGGGGAGAGGTCAGCACAGAGCTGTCCTGGGGAAGGGCTGCTTTTCTGGGAAGGTCTGCTCTCCCAAAGCAGCAGGCAGCTCTGGCATCTCTGGACATGCCCACGCTGGACAGCAGGACAGCTGCAGGCTGCATTTTGTGAGCATTAATGAGAGAAATGCCAAGAACACTCTGTCCTTTTGGGGCAAACTGTGTGGATGCTTCACCCTCTGAGCTGCACCCAAAGGGAAGAAAACAGGGAAGCCCCCAACAATTTGTCATGAGCACCTAAGAGATTGATCCACAGCACAAGGATTGCTCATGTTGGGAGGGACAACATTTCCCACCAGTGCCATGTCACCGTGCCTCATCCATCATCCCCACAGGCGCCTCCCCAGCCCGGGGAAGCTGAACTTTGCTGTCTGATGGGGTTTGGGTGGGGGATCTGGGCCAGCCCAGCCCCTTCCACCTGCAGAGGGTGAGATCAGAGATTGGGAGGGGCAGCCAAGGCTGTGCCCCCTACTAAAACAGGCAACCCCCCAACCTGAGAATAATGTGCTCTGACTCCAATGATTTCAGAAGGCTGAACAATTGCTTTATTAAGCTATATTATATTACACTAATTCTATACTATATCATACTAATACTAATATCATACTATACTAAAAGATAGTAAAGAAAATCCATGACTGTCCCAGACACAGCTTTTTCCAATTGGCCAATCCAACCAAGCTGGTGTCCAATTAACAAATCACTTTTCAGTGAACAATCTCCGTAACACATTCCACATGTGCACAACAACAAGGAGCAGCAAGTAAAGAATTGTTTTCTCTTCTTCTCTGAGCTTTCTCACTGCATCTCACAGCTTCCTAGGAAAAATCCTGGGAGAGAGAACCATGTCTCTCTCTGTTCAGAGAATGTGGATACCACAGCACGCATTCCCCATCCCGGCAGATGCTGGCCCATTTCCTGGGATGCTGCAGAGCAAGAGGAGACCCTGCTCCGGCTCCTGCCCAGGAGAAGCTCTGAGTGGGAGCCAGGGCTCGCAGAGCCGGCCGTGCCTGGCAGCTGGGCACGCCTCTCCCATGGGAAATGGGCCTGGGAAGGGAGAACAGCGAGTTCCCTCCGCCGAGTGATCTCCTGCCATCGGCTGCCAGATCCTGAACTTTGGCTCCGGCCAGGAGGCAGTAAACCAAGCAGATAATTGCTTGGCAGTGAGGGATAGGGAGTCAAGGGTGAGCAGGCAGGGAGGGGTGGGGGATGAGCGGGAGGATTATGTTTCAGAGGGAAGTATTTTTTTAGGATTTGTCTATGCAGGCATTCAGGAGCTTTTCTGAATCACATGGGCTTAGCCCCAGGAGAAGGAGGACTAGCTGTAATTTTACACCTTTTCAGCTTTTCAGCTGATTCTGCTGAAATCTGTGTACAGATTAAAGATGGGAAGGGACAGAGAATTTATTTCCTTGCCTTTGGTCTCCAGGACAAACATTCAAAGCTAAAATCACAGTTTAGAATTTTTTGATGGCATGAACAGAGAGAGGAAGAAGCCAGCAGCTGACAGTAATAAATAACTATTAGGAAACAGTATTAGGAAATAGTACCTAGGAGAAATGTCTCTGCTGGGATATGCTTTCAGCCTTAGGGAATCCATATCCAGGCAGCTCAACATTTACTTTACTGTCCAGAGCTTGTGTGCAACTTCTCCCAGGCCCAGAGCAGCAGCAGCGCCGAGGCAGCAGCTGAGCTCAGGTCTCTGATGAAGGAGGGATGTCAGCTCAGTGCATGAACAAACATCTCAGGCTTCCCCCCTCCGTGCCAAGGGTTAGCAACAGCACTGTGTTCTTCAGCAAATCAACACCCAAACTGTCACCTGCAAAGGGAAGTGGAGCTTATCTATGGCCTATTGCTAAAACTTTGATACTGATCTTTATGGCCGTGTTTCCAGTAAGCCCAGGGACAACCTGTGCATCATAAACTGCTGAAACGGATCTGTCTGAGCTTAAACTGTCTGAATTCAGAGACAGGTGTTAGTAAAAATCCTGTCCAATGTCTCTGTAATGTTTACATTTTTACCAGGTTTGAGATACACTTGCAGAATTATTCTAATACATTGAGGTAACGGAAAATGTCCTCAGTTTTATACACAAATCTCCCTAAATTAGAAATGTTTTTCTATTTTAATTGTCCAGCACCAGGCAGCCTGTTTCCCCCCTTCACTGGACAGTTTTCTCAGGGCAGGATCTGCTGGGCAGAAAGACAAAGTGTGGTGTAAAATGGGGGAGCCCAGTGTTGTGAATGAGCACAGCCACCCGTGATCCAATCACCCAAAACACATCCTGGAGAGCAGAGAAGAGGCAGAAATCCCAGCAATCCTTACACCCACCCTCCTGGGAAGCCCCCAGCTCCAAGGCAGGCATCTCCCTGCCATCTTCTGAGTCAGGAGCAAAAGTCCCCAGGATGCAGCTGCCAGGGCAGCCGGGTCTATTTTCAGCCAGCACCATCGAAACCTCCAGTGCAGAGCACACTCAGTGCCACTGTCACAGTGCCACAGCATGCATGGCTCCGTGCCACTGACTCAGCAGGCATTTCAGCCTGTGGCCTGGACAAGCCTGGGCCAGCAGTGTGGTCACACGTTATGGTTGGGAGCAGGATGTCATGAGGAGAAGAACACGGGCCACCAGTACGCCCTTGTGGCTAAGAAGGCCTCCAGCCTGCTGGGCTGCTGTAGGACAAGCATTGCACCAGGCCTGGGGAGATGAACCTTCCCTGCTCTCAGCACTGCTGAGGCCACAGCTGGAGTCCAGGGTCCAGTTCTGGGCTCCCCAGTACAGGAGGGGTGTTGATGTACTGGACAGTCCAGTGAGCACTGCAGAGAAGGTGAAGGAAATGGAGCATTTGCAATATGAGGAGATCAGGAGAGATGGAATTTTTCAGCCTGGAGGAGGCTTCATGAGGATCTTACTGATGTGTATGGATCCCTGATGAGAGGAGGTTTAGAAGGTGGAGCCAGACTCTCCTCAGTGCTATCTAGTGACATTGAAATACATTAAGTTCCTCTTAAACATAACAGAACTTGTTTTTTTGTGAAGCTGGAACTGGTTGCCCCAAGAAGCTGTGAAGTTTCTATCCTTGGAGTTAAGAACCCAAGTGAACCTGGGCAACCTGCACTAGTGGGCCCTGCTCTGAGCAGGAGGGCTGGACTGGGCTGTGTCCAGAGATGCCTTCCAGCCTCAACTGCTCTCATCCTGGGAATGTAGTGGTGAAAACCACTTTGCTCAGGCTGTGCACAGGGCTGGTCTCTCACCAGCACAAACAGGATATGGACATAGGAGTCCTCTTATCCAAGAGGCAGCAGATAAAAAGAACAATGTAGAAATGGAAAAGTGAACCATTAGAGGCCAACTGGGCACATGCAAAGCTATAGGTGGTGCTGTGTCCTAGTGTATGTTGTTATTTGAAGGTACATAGCCAGCCCCTCTGTGCAGACCCCACTGTCAGTGTTTGCCCATAACTTTGTAAAACACCAGCCAAACTGATGAAGATCAGATTTGAAGCCTGTCTCTTCCTCTGCCCAACAGTGTCCATCATCAGATGCTTACAGAAATAACACAAGAAATAAAACACTAGTTGTGCCTTCCCTAGCACACCCTCCAAATCCCATCAACCAGCAATTCAGGAACACCCTGTGCCAAGGCTTTGCAGCCCTATCAGTTTTCAGTAGATCCTGATGAACTGTTCTTCTGTGATTTTTTTTTTTTTGCATTCTGTTTAAATATTGCTTGATCTCCTCATTGTATATCTTGTCCCGTGAGAAATATGAGTAAATGCACCCTCTTGCCATTGCTCACCATTTGTAAGATCTACCTTGCAATGTTCTTGTCCAAACTGGGGAGTCTGTACTGAATGTGCCTCCCACTGGCAGCTTCCTTTCATTAGACAAATTTGATCAAGACTGACTTCTCAGGGGTGTTCCAAGGACCTCTCTGTCACTGTAGCAATGCTGAGTGTGCACAAAAGGCACTTGCCCACAATGGGCAGAGAAATGCAAGCACAGAAGATTTATCTGTCATGGATTACTTCTGGAATACTTCCAGACACCTTGAATCACCACTGGAAAAACCACTTGCAGCAAAGCAGAAGGGGCCAGGAGGATGTAGAGCACAGGAGCCTTGGGGCACCCTGTGCTGATTTTGGTACAGCAAACCCAGATGTTATCAGCACAAGGAGCAGAAAGAAAAATATCATTGGTATCACTGGCTGGCACCAGTGTACCAGCTGCCACTGTGTGCCCTTAAACTGCAAATACACTGCCTGAATTCCCACAAGAACCTGGGCAATTAGAAAATAACATTTGAATGCAAATCTAGGCCTCTGAAAGCAAAAGAGTCCTCAGGGTATAGAAAATTATGCTTGTGTTAAAATCCCTCTCTCTTTCTGAGGCTGTGCACACATTAGAGGCAAGGAATTGGCAAATTTTGTATGGCAGAATCTTTAGAGATATGAGCAGCTTTTTAAATATTTCCAGGGTGCCTGGGTTTCAGTTTTTGAATAAGCAAGCAGATGTGTCTGATGAGCCTTTGCAAAGCTCTTCTTCTCCTGCCATTGCTGTTGGAAAGCAGCCCCTCATTCGTGATTGTCTTCTGCCATATTTTACTTAGCTAAAAGCACCAAATGAAATCAACCATGGTAAACAACAGAATGTTATAATGCAAAATACAAAGTTCTGCAAAAACCTTAGAGTGGGGAGAATATAGAATATAATTAGGGTAAGTCAGGATCTGAAATGTTTACGGAAAAAAGTGTTAAAAGGATAGTTTGGCAGAAAGAAAAAGAGTCTACAGTTACTGGTAACAATTGAAGTAGAAGAGAGTGAGGGGAATATTTCAGTCTTCCAGAGCAAATACTGCTTCAGGCCACAGACTGGAGGGGCTCAGCTGGTGAAGCAGAGCCAAGGTAAAGTGCTAAGCACCAAGCCAGAGGCCAGGACACAGACTGAGAGTGGGCTCCTTGCTGCTCAAATGCTGGAGCTGTGCTCTCAAACCCAGCAGCTCAATCCAGGGCATTACTTGTCCCTGATTTGGTCTTCAAGGATTTTATGTTTTTCACCGTCTGCAACACTTAGGATTGATAGGACTGGGGTGGGAGAGAGCACTAACCATAGTGCACAGCTCATGACCAAGCCTTGGGGATCTCAGCCTGCCTCTGCTCCAGCTCTTCCCAGCTTTCTGGGAGCTTAGGAGGTCAACAGGATGCTGTTGACAGGGCAGCTGGAATGGGCAGCTTTAAGCATCACTGTCTGGAATTTTATGAAAGAATATTGACTTCTGACCCTCCCAAGAAGTGTCAGGATTTCTGAGCACATAAATAGAATTGAAAATAAAACTCAGCTTTAAAACACTTCTTAAAACTGGAAGTTGTTCCTAGGTACCACAGCCTCAGCAGGGAAATCAGAAAGAAGCCAGAGCAGCCACCAAAGCAGCACAGGGCAGCATTTTGTGGTGAGGCAGCACAGAGCCAACAGAGCAGACCTTGAAACTAGCTGGGATTTGGCCTCAGTAAACCCAGAACTGTGTTTAAAACCATTTGAGAGGTTTATATCCTGTAATCTCTTCCCCAGACCAGTACTAACTCAGTGTTCACACTAAGTATTGCATTCATCAGAGGAGGAACAGCAGCCACTCCTGAGCACTGAGGAGCAGGGAAGGCCCTTGGTAGGTACAAAATGCAGAAGCAGCTCCATGTGATTGAGATTGTCCCACACCAGGGGCCACCCCTCTTGCCCTGTAAAACACAAGAGGTGGATTCTGAGGAAGGCAGGTTCCCTTCTGGTCTTCCCAAAAAACTGGGAAGGAAAGCAGAATTCAAGGCTTCTCAGCAGCACAGAGTGGGAGGTTCTTAGGGCTGCCCCTGCCCGTGGAAAGCCGAGGTGAAGGATGTTATTTAGTGTGTTGCTTTATAGTTAAACATTTGCATCCACAGTGCAGCACCTAAAAGGACTTGTATGACCAACATGCCAAGTGCAGAATATTCCTTTCCATCACTCATGTCAGAAATTGAAAAGGTAAAAGGCAAGGGGTTAGCAATCAAAGACAGCACAGCACAGCTTATTTCCCAATCAATTTCAGAATTAAGAATTGGAAAACTTTTGCAAAACTAAGCATGCATGACCATGCAAAAAGTAAATGAACCAAAGCACACATTCTAGCCAAGCAGCACCTAGTTTTATTGAGTTCCAGTAACACTGCATCACAACCAAAAGAAATTAAAATTTGCTTTTTGCTTCTCAGTATTAGTCACTTCTCAAATGAAAATGTGATCATGTTTAATAAGAGTAAGAGAAAAACAAGGAACAGGAGAAAGAATAAAGTTAGACAAAACTGCAGAGCCAGTGTCCTCTTCATGTGTCCCCCTCGTGTCAGAGAAATTCAGTTCTTGGAAGTGCTGTTAAATTTTCTCACATCAATGTCAGGGATTGAATCCCAGCACACAGTATTTGATGAATCAAATATATCACAGATTGCTATGAGCTGTGCTGTACTTTTGAAATCACATTCGGGCTCTCTTCAGTGGGACAGAAGAGATTTGAGAGAAAAGTTCAGGTTAATCAAACACATTTCCCCACTGGCTCCCTCAGTATAGCTTAGTACAAATGTTAAACATAATGCATTTTGTGTCCTAGTTCCACAGAAAAGATCAGTGTGCAAGACCTGCTATGGTACCTGCAACACCCCTCAACCCACTGAGACGTAGCTCTGGCCTCCCCTGCTGAGTTGTGTTTGCTGCTGTACATGCACAGGAGATTAAAACCACTGTTAACACAGAAACAGCCACAACTGAAAAAGCACAGGAGATGAGAACATTGTCTGACATTGCCTGCAGACATGACCATGTGCAGCTGCTGGCTTATGCCCTGAGAGTTAAGTACATGCTGCCAAAAAATTATTTTAAGGACGTTTTCCAGCATTAATAGCTACATGTTTCTTCAGTAAATAAAGAATTGCATTTTAAGATGTGTCTCCTTCTTCCATGAGGAAGTACTTAAGGTAGCACGTGTGATAGTGACAGCTGTGTGTTAGCAGTGTCACTGCTGTGGTTGGCTCAGAAGATTTGTCACCCCTAGCTCCTCACCAACTCTGTCAGAGTTACAGCTTGCATTTCTGACTGGCACATAGCACCACCTAAAGAATGTGAGAAAGGCAAAAAGGTATTAGGCAAACAATTATTCCTAAAACATTGAGTGATCATTAATTTATTCCTCTGAGGCAGATCTGCACTCTCTTCCTTCTTCTCTCTCGTTTTCAGACTTCCTAGTCTTCATAGACCAGGTGCAACCCAGTTAAGAAACTTCATAGCGACTTCAAAACCAAGAAAACATGCCTGGAAAAGAGAACACAGAACAAATAGGGATTCTAAAAATCTGTTTCAAACAAGGCTTTTGAAATGCTGCACTACGAACACCTAACGTGGTTTATATGGAAGGAGGAAGAGGACAAAAAAAGTCTTGACCCAGAAGCAAGAATTCTATTGTGTCCCTCCACACAAAGGCTGAACTTTGGCTCTTTTAGGCTCATTATTTATTGAAGGGGAGGTGAGTCCAAACTTATTCCATCTTCTACAGTTGGATGTACAACCAGGAGCTAAAAACGATCAGAGAAATTCAACAAAGAGCTTTCACGCAAAACTCTGAAGAAAAATTTACTTGTTGCTCCTAGATTAAAGTACAGTTTTAGAATCTGGACACCAACAGTCAAAAATACCTGCAGTGACAAGAACCTCACTGAAATGGTACAAGAGTAAATGGCCCGAGGCAGTGTGTCCTCTCCAGCCTGCAAACACTCACTGTGAGCCCCACGTCCCCAAACCCAGCCGGAACCACGCCGTACTCACCGCGTTGGCAGGAAAGGCCCTGATCATCACAGCTGTGAACCCCTTGTACAGAGATGCAACTCCTTCCTCTCTGATGAGCTCCCTCAGCACATCTCTAAAGCCATTTGGGTATTTTCCTGCAGGAGCTGAAAGGGATGCACACCACATTAGCCCAGATGTGTGGCAGTGATGAGGGCTGAAGGATGTGCCATGGGTAACAGCCCATGATTTTCAGCAGGTTCACACTGCTATTGCAAACAGACAAGAGAGCTCAGTAAAGGCTCAGTGAACAGAAGTTAGGTGCTCACCATCACCAAAGAATCAAGTCATTGCAGGCAGGGAAGAAAGGAGAATAACTTTTGTCAGGGACGGAAGACTGAGCTGTTACTTGCACTGCTGATCACAGCTCTCCCAAGAGCTGCACTTAGGTGATAGGAATGTCAGATATAAAAACTGATGAAGCTGGTTAATAAGAAAATGATCCTATCACATGCCCCAGCCAAGAACAGCAACAGACTTCAAATGAAAAGCACAGGATGTTCTAATGCTGATGTTACATGGATATGCTGAGGTGTTTTTTTAAAAGATACTCTGCTCAAAAAACAATTTCTTCCTTCTCCTGACACTGCCCTGGGAAATACTGCCTCTGCCAGCCCTCTGAAGAGGTAGTCCACGGATCAGCCCAGTTAAACAGAACCACCATGAACCCACGTCATCCACACAGCAGCACTGGGGACTGGATCAGTGGAACAGGATCAAAGCTGTGATGTGTTTCCCTCTCAGCCCTTGGTATGGTACAAACAACCACAGTAGCCATTGCTGAGAGGAAAAGAAATTAGGTTTCCTGCACTGTTCATCATGATTTGTGACTCAAGAAAAATGGTCACTGTCCAGTGGAGAGCTGAGTCCACAGAGACCACGGGGAGCCTTAACAAAAGTATTAATTGACAGGATTGGCAGAGAAACCAACAAAAAACCTGTCAAACTCTGCTGAAGCATAAGGCCTGGGGTCATCCTAACTGTAATTAGGCCACAGACATTAAAGAGCAGAGCTGCCAGTCCAAAAGCAATGCTCTCAGCAAGTCACATGCTGTTACTATAAACTGCAGATAGAACAGGCTACAATTTATACAATTATGTCTAAAGTGAAATAACAAAACCTCTCAAAGAATTACATTTGTAATAAAACAGCTATGACAATTCTATTATTATGAGTTCTATGCTTAGGTTTCAAATCAGGTACCTCAAATCAAGATCATGATATTATCAAGGAAGCAGAAACAGAGCAGTGCAGCCCAATGTGCCAAAAAATTTGTGAGGAAACCAACTAGAATGCTAGGAACACCCTTGGGTTTTTCATGCACTTGTCTCAAGCAGCACTCAAGACATGCTGCCTCCCAGAAGGCCTCTCCCATCAGTGCCCAGCCCATTCCCAGGAGCACCACACCGAGTGTGGCTGTGACACCCTGGAATGCAACTCACCGGTCTGGAAACGCGATTTCAGCACGTCTGGTGGAATGGCAACTGCCCAGTTGAAGATCCCAGCCAGGCCCCCAGCAAAGAGGATCCTAGGCACACTGAGGTCACTCACACTGCAGCAGGATCAGAGTGGGGTGGGAGGAAAAAGTGAAAAAAAGATTTTAAAAGGAGAAAAAGTCAAACTCATTGTTTTGACTAAGGTGACAATCAAAGAGACAGCCTGGCTGGCAGCCAGAAGGCAGCACAATGCTGCAGACAGAGTGCAGTATCTGAGCAACCTTCCCAAGATGGACCAACTCCACCCTAAAGATTCAAATCTTTTTATTCAGCAGCACACACATACGCTCTGGGAAAAAACCCAAAAACCAAACCAACCAACCAACCAAACTCCCACAAAAAATCCAACAAAGCCCCTCAGCATTTTGTGTGCACACAGGGTTGAAACTACTTTAAGTATTCCTTCCTTGGCTAATAAGATCTAAACTGGAATCTAAGAGAAACTCAGGGTATTATTTTAATTGTCAGTTAACCCCAGACCAAAACAGTTCAACTCACTAGATGAGCAACCTTTTTTCTCTTTTTAAAATTTGTTTTGATGATACTGCTCTAAATCTCTTCGTAGCTGGGGAAATTAATCAGCAGTGTCTGGGAAGTTCAGAAAGTGATGACTGTGAGATTTCACTGACCTCTTTCCCTCAGGGGTCAGAATGTTCTTCAACCACTCGTACGTCATGAAGTACATTCCACTGGCCGGGACGTCTGGTGGGTAAACAACAAAGGCTGTGAGGAGTGGGAAACCAAAGGAAGCCCAGAGGCACACCAGCCCCATGCCAGCCCAGCAACACCACTAAGTACATACAGATTCCTTTTCTGAACCTCTTCCACAAACAAAATAAAAATTTTCTGCTGCCTTAGACAGAGGAATCTGAACTTTCCCATGGACAGCAGGTGCTAACGGCAAGAACTGGGAAAATAACTTGTCTGTCAGCAGCCTTTCAAACCAGACTGTAACCTGGTTACATTACACTAATGATGAGACAGCTCTAAACTGTGCAAATTTCTGCACAGCACATCACAGCAGTGCAGGAGCTTCATGAATTTTGAATATTAGTTCTAATGATTCTATCTGGGGCTTTTTTTCTGCAGTTGATGGGTCTTGTTTTGTTTTTTTGTTTTTTTTTTAAGCTACTCCCACATATTCTTATCCCATACCTAAACTGGAGAACCAGGCCCTATCCAGGGATACTGCCAGAGTTACACTGCAGGCTGCTACACTTGTGTGAGAAGCAGAGGATAGAACCAATTCCTAAACTGAAGTAACAAAACACAGAAATTTCAGTTCTTCAAAGGGGAATTACTAATATACGTAAAGGATTCTGGGTCTGGCACAATTACTTTGTTGTTGTTGTATTTGAGAGAGGGGTCATGACATCCCAGTCCAAAATAACCCAGACTCAAAAGGGTAGAAAGCATAACTGCTGCCACCACATACTTTAAAGTAGTCAGTATTATACAGCAACAGTCACAGACAGGCACAATCCTTCTCTTAAGGAGAAAAAAAAAAAAAAAAAAAAAAGAGAAGACAATAATTTTTAAAAAAGCCCACTTCTGTGTTTTTCTCTTCTCTTTGTTCTCTCTGTTCCTCTCCTGAAGTCTCTCATTCCTCTTGGCTTCTCAGATCTTAATTACTTCCTATATCCCTCTGATCTTTGTCATCTAATCTCTTCCTCACCCACTGAGAATCTCATGTTTATTTCTCAGGCCCTTTGAGGCACTGGAGTAGCTCTGCAGACTGAAAAAAAAAAAACAGAAGAAAAAAAAAGAAGAAAAAAAAAGAAAATGGGTGACACAGCCCCTCCAATTGGCAAAAGGGACAATGAGATCTCCCATACTGTGTCAGGCTCCTTATCCTACAGCAGGGGCTGGGACAGGCCTGTCCCTTACCTCTCATGAGGGTCAGCACGGTTCCCTTGTACACGCCGCGGATCCCAGCCTCGCGGTACAGCTGCTTGGCACAGTCCAGGGAGCCACTGTACTTGGTTTCACCTGTAGCTGCCTGGATCTGCAGGATTTAAGTGAGAGTTTCTGGCAGTGAAGGTTTCTGGTCGATGCAGAATCATTCAGCCAAGGGTTAGAAAGCATCACATTTCCACAGAGGAAGGAGCACACGCTCCTGCCTAGGGAGCCTCTGCCTCACTTCCTTGAGCAGCTCTCACATTGAAGCTGAGGCTGTGGTTACTGTTCCATGCAGAGAACAGATTCTCCTTTATTTTTCCACAGTGCAAGTTTGAAACAACTCAAGTCACTTAGGTAATTCCACACCGACAAAAAGTAGTCTTCAAATAGTTCAGTGAAATTCAAACCATTTGTATGTGTATAAAAGCTCCCATGATAATATCCTGTCTGTCAGAACTAACATGTGACCACCCATCACTGCATTAACAGAGTTCAACACAGTCTGAAACAAGCAGAGCTTCCCACACCTGCTAAAGATGGCATTTCATTTGTTCAGGTTTACATTTTCCAACAATACTTTAAAACCCCCGCAGGAGGTGCAGAGCTCACAGCCACCCAAATGTCAGAACACTGTTTTGAAATGCATTCCTTAGCTCTGCATGGGGAACTGTCAAGGTAACAGAATTTCTTTACATCAGAAAGAGTCTCATGATCTAGCAGGTTTACATTTTTTTTTTAGGAAAAGTTTCATTCAGAAAAAATTGACTTTTCCATACTTTGAAGTGGACTGAGGCATCCATGGATGCCTCAAATAGGGTCCCATAACATAAGGCTTGAGCTGTGTAAAATAAATAGAGCAATTAATGCTGTGTGTACTTATACTGTCATGGTGAGTTTGTTTAATGCTTCTTTGTGACACAGCTGGATTAAATGACACTTGTCTCAGTCTTGTCAAAAAACAGAACAGAGTAAATGCACTAACCTAAGAAATTCCTGCTATGGAAAGACAAGACCCCTAAAATTAAATTCCCGTCACCACCATCCAATGCCTTACCTGTAAAAGGCACTTGATTCTCTCTCCTGGAGCCATGATTACTGTTGTGAACACTCCTGACAACATGCCAGCAGCAAACAGCTGAGGATATCTGCCCCAAGGAAACAAAAAAGACCCTAACACAACACAGCACACAGGAAACAAAGGGCAGAAAGACCCCTACATCACCAGATGATGCTGTTCCACATGAACATGGCAGTGGAACTTGAAATGCATCCACTGCTTTTATCAGTGCAGAAGAGCCTTGTCAATGCAGAGCTAAACATTTAAGATCTCTAGGACACAAAGCACTGGTTCTAACAGTAACCACAACTCAGCTCTTCATATCCATTCTATTTGCTAATACTCCTTCTACTTGCATTTTTTGCTATAGCATTCCCCATTCATTTTCATTCCCTTTCATTTCAGTCTCTTCCTCCTCCAGCCCCCATACTCTTCTCAGTGACCCAGATTCCACACATATTCCTGCCTGTGCAGCCAGAAGCCTCCTTTCCATAACCTCTCACTCCCTCCCTCACTCCTTCAGTCTCTGCCACAGTCCAGTCTGTCCTACCAACCTGTCATTATCCCAAACACTCTGCACCTGCTTTCACGTGGCAAAGTCTCCATGACAAAAATCCCTTAAACAAGCTGGGTTTCTCCATCACAAAACTATCTTTACATCCAGCCTGCTACTACCTCCCCTAGTAAGATGACCTAACATCTCAATTTAATCAAATTCCACACCTTCAGCTTCTCTCCACTTGTCCAAGAGATGGCATTCTATTCCAATTCTTACACCTTTCTCTTCTCTAATTTCCAGGATATCTTCCAGACCATTCAAACCTCCCTTGCCACTCCACATGCACCTTCTACTCAAACTAAGTTTAAAGGTTTTTAGCTCACCTTGGGATTATTCAGCCCCAAAAAAGGCAGGATAGGCTCCTCAGGTTTCTCTCCATCTTCTTCCTTTCACAATTTCCCTTCAAAACCAGCATGGGAAACACAACCACCTGGCCTGCCTCTAGACCCAAAACCACAGCACTAAGAGTCTGACCTTTATTTTTAGGTCTCATGTCCCAAGCTCACTGTACCTTCACTGTGTCAGGTCTGCACCCAAAGAACAGCACAGCTGAGCACAGTGACAGTACATACCCTATTTGTTCTTTTACACTGCTCTGCTTGAGAGGAATTTATCTACATAAAGACTCAAAAAACAATGCTGTCCTTCTGCAGCTTGCTCCTTAAAACTTCCTGTTGGCACCATGTGTATAAACACAAGGCACTGAGGTGATCAGGCTGCTGGGAATAAGTTCATGGTGCACTTGTTGTTCAGTCCCTGCTGTTCCCCTGGCCTTTCCCTTCAGTCTTGCCTGCATGAGGACACTGCCAAGGTGGAAGAGAGGGTAAGTGAGCAGTTCCCCAGCACCTCAGCACTGCTTCCCCTGAGCAATGGGAGTTGTGTTGGCTTGTGTTGCAGGGCCAGATGTGCTCACACCAGCCCTGTGCAGACAAGGCTCCAACAGAAACCAAAGCACTCCACCACAGCTGGCTCCACATGATGGGCTCCTGCTTTCTGACAGTTTCTACCTAGCACACAAATAATGGGATAAAATGTTGCTAAGCTACAGCCCAGTCCCTGTAGAGCTGTAAATTGCAGCTTGGCAAACCCCTTACAGGAGGACTTTATGGTTAGGGGGCTTTCTTCATGCACAGGTTGGCTTGTACCAACGCTCCACCAACTTTCCTGAACTTCCTATTGCTGTTTCTGAAGGTCAGACATGCCTGAGAGGAGGGCTGCTCATAAACACCTCTTTTCAGAAATAATAATAAAACACTTTTTATGGCTGTTTTCATATCCTGATGAAGGGACACAAGAAGACTCATAACTAACAGGGAAAAGAGAATCAGGGCTGTGAATGCTATCAATTCATGCTTGACCATGAATTTATTGCTCCCATAGTTTCTGTTAATAGCAGGACTGTTGGCAGGCAATCATTACAGAACTCTCCCTGCACTCATCTAAACCGGAATTGTTCCTTAGTGGCTCCTTCTTGCGTAGAAAGGGAATTGCATCGCACCTGCCCACACTGTGCCTGTTTTTAGCCTGTGCTCTCAGTCCCACGCTTCCAGAAGCATTAAAACATGAGTGGTTTATTTTTCAGAACTATATTTATAACCTAGGAGAAGACACAAATTAACACCACAACTCAACGTGTGACAATGCAGCAAGAGCCTCAGGATGCCTTTCCCAACCGTCTGATTAACCAGGAACTCACGTCAAAACATCATCAGGTTTTCTCTGCTGGAGTCTTTTTCCCAAGCCAAATCCAAAGAAGCACACAGCAAACATGGGTGTCACCCCGATGATAGGAGCTGCCATTCCTCTATATAAGCCTTGGACTCCCTGCAAGAAACATTACCACAGGAATTACTTGGTTTGGCATAAACTTTGCGCACATTTCAACTTGTTGAGAAGAAATCCAGGATAGGATCCATCTCACAGTCAAACTGATCAGAGGAATAAAGGGGTTTATTGTTCATTTGCAGTTATACATGTTCAGCTGAGGCTCAGGGACTGCTGCAGAGGAAAGTTATCCTTTCTAGGAAACACTGGCACCACTGATGCCCTTCATCATACGTACATCTCAAGTATGAGGAAGTGCAGTTGAAAGCCACCTGAATAAGAGTCTTAATAGATTATGTCAAGAGAGAACACTCTCAGCTGCACACAGAAATGCACCTGTGTTTCATTGGTAACTTGTCAAATGCAGTACTGTAAAATCCTGACACTGAACCTGAGAATGCTGAAACTAATTCACTCTTTAACTAAAGGAAGAGCCAGGGAGAGCAACTGGAATTCCTTCACTCCCCACACGAATTCACTTTGGAACAGGTTCAAGAGCAAATTATTTTTTATTTCCTACCCTAAATCCAAACTTTTTCCCCACACAACATCACATTCCTGATGTTTCCTTTCATAGACTACACATATGAAAAAGTTCTAATGCAGACCCCAGTAGCTGTATTGATTTCATTTCTCTTGCCTTTAAATTGAACTTTGTCCAATAAAAAGGAGAGTTATCTTCCTAGATAAAGGCTAGACACATAAATTGAATATTTGCTGCTCTCTGCAGCCCTTTCTTCCTCCCTGCCCCAATAAACCAGTGCATCCCAGTACATGCTGAAGTCTTAGAGGCCCAACTGGCTCTGCCATGAAATTGCACCTGGCTGAGAGATCAGCCACTGCAGCTCAACCTCCCCTCGAGCACTGGGAAGCAAAAGGCCTTGGCAGGGAGGTTTAATAGTTTTCCTCACAGAAAGGGATGAGTATTGAGTAGGAGTAGAGAAGCAGCACTGCTTTTGAACTTCCCATCACAAGGCTGTTATTATGGCTCAGCTCTGACGTCCGTGCTGCAGCAGGGGTGTTAAAAACTGCCAGGGATCCAGAGCTGGCACAGCATTCCACTCCTTTGTGGGAGAGACCAGGGAAACAAGATTGGCTTTGGTTATATAACAACCTGTTAATACCACAATGGAAGGAGATTTCAGATTTGAGGCAGATCTTTCATTCAACAGGGAGTTACCTAACGAGATCCAGCAGTTAGAAATGAGACTTCAGGCAAGCAGATAAACAGCTGGGCTTTACAGACATAATTTCCAAATGGTAAATAGCTGCTGAGAAAACTTAAAAAGCAGAAAACTGGACTCCCTGTCAATTAAAGACTTTAAATCAAGGCTGTGTGCCTTTCTAAGAACAAAACAGACTAGCTCAACAACATGATCATGATGATTCAGGAGTGAAAAACACTGTCCACCTTCTAGAGAAGGTAGAACAACTACTATACAGACACCCTGCTCTCAAAAAATGAGAAAAAAAATCTATAAATTAAAAATCCTCTACCTTCTCATAGGTGGCATAACACCTTACAGAAGAAAGTAAAAGTACTGCTTGTATCAACAAAAGTCATTCCCCATTTTAGAATTTCCAGAGATGACTCTAAATACCTGCAAAATTCCAAAGCTAAAAAACAACTGGCAACATTCACTCCAGTCTAGCTTCAGACATTAATATCATGCTATTTTGAACCCAAAACATTTCTTAGCAAAACCAAGATACATATACCTGGAGCATGTGCATGCTAAGTACTCTCCAAGCTTTGTAATCTGCTTAAAAATGTTAATTAGATTCAATTTAACTGACAACCCAGGAACTTCATGGTTTCTCTGCAGGATTCCATTCCTACAATGTACAGAAAGAACTGATACATCTGGCAGGTGTCACAGTACCTCTCCAACAAGAGTCTTTCTGAAGCAGTCAAAGGTCCCAGAATAGAGTGGGGCCTGGCCAGGCTGTGGCTTAGGCTGGGTTTGCAGTCTGACCTAGTAAAAGGGAGAGGAAAACATTATTTTATTAAATATTACAATCTAAACTTTGATTGACAGAACACCTCTGGCTATTATGGAATATGTTTTGTGACTGGACCTGAAGATAATGATATAAACACTGACATCATTTTAGCCCTTTGCAGAAGAGAAGAGGCTGAATTTTAATGTAATGAGTAGCTACTGTATTTAATTAATTGCTGGGATGACGTCGGGATGAGGACCCCAGCTCCCTGGGTCACTTCTGGCCTCTCCCTGGCGCAGTACGGGGCTGGCGGGCTCCTCCCGGCTCCCTGCAGCCCCGGGAACACCGCCGCTCTTCTCCCGGTTTTTCACGGTAAACCGAGACTGCCAACCCGGCCGCCGCGCCGCCAGGGGGCGCCCTACGGCACTGCCGAGGCCCAGCTCCGCCTGCCCGCGGCGCATACCCAAGCCCCGCCTCCCGCGCAGTGCCTGCCGGGAGCTGTAGTTCTGCTGCAGCGCCCACCGGGACCCGCGCCGCTCCCGCGCAGTTTCTGCCGGGAGCTGTAGTCCAGCCCCCGGTGCCCCGACCGCACCGAGCACCGG
>WBNO01031666.1:40640-76249 GCA_013400575.1 Peucedramus taeniatus | reverse complement strand
AAGCTCTGGGGCTCCGGGCGGCCGTGCGGGGGCCCCTCCTCGCCCCGCCGCCGCCCGGGCTCTCCCCGTACGGCTTCTCTCCCGCGCTGCCCTCGCTCGAGTTTGCGGCGCTCGGGCCGTGCGGGACAGGTCAGGGGCTGGTCTCGCACGCATTCCGAAAGAACGGACAGGAGGTGATTTAAACGCGCTGGGCACCGCTCTGCCCGAGCCCAGAGGAGCCGTGGAGTATGAAGGTATCCGCAAAACAACTTCTGAAAGTGACGATAGGGTAGAAAGGGCAGGAATGCCATGGATAAGTTGGCAGAGACGTGGTAGCGTGAACCAAGACTGGCAGAGGAAGGAAAGCTGGTGTGTTCCCGGGGAGTGTGGTACGGCTGCAAGGAGGTCCCTGCAGAGAAAAGGATAGGGCATCTTCTGGTTTTCCGGTCTTGGATGAAAAAATTCCTACCTAAAAAACAGTGGAGAAAGAACAGCGAGGTATGCACTGCATATGTGAGGAGACAGTTGGGGATCATCCACAGATTATGGGTTTGGGTGACATAGATGAAGATGCAGTTAGCATTGATAGCCAGCATGGAGCTGTGGATGGTTTCAGGGAAAAGGGAGAGTGTTAGCCTTCTAAAAGTTACATGGATAAGGAGTCCAGGAAGCAGACTTAAGTTGCACTTTCTCTGTTTCAGATAAATAAAGAGGTGAAAGAAGAAAAAAACCGTATGAAATGGTTATGAAATATCAACAGAAAAAGAGGAGGAGCATTCTCCAATTGGAGGAGTCTCCGCCAAAAGAGTTATTAGAGGAATCCCACAAGGGTAGGAATAAGAAAAGAGTGATGTAGTGGGACAAGGAATGAGGTGGGATCACATAATGTGGTGGCAGGATGGAAGGCATTTTGTTTCAAAAGAGCTTGTTAAGAATTATGTTGCAAAGTAGGAGTCAGGGAAAGGGCACTGTTGGAGGTGATAGACAGCAGAGGGTAGGGGTGGGTGTGTTTAGGAGTTCCTGCAAGAGACTGCAGCAAGAGAGGCAACAAAATTGTATCAGTGCTAGTGAAGATACAGGAGTATCTTGGATTAAGGTGGTAAAGAAGGAGATCATCCTCCCTTGGATAGGAAAGTGATCTAAGTGTGGTTTAAAATTTTATAATTTGGTCTTGGGAGTTATGGTCATTATTTAATCTAAATAATCCTTGCTTTTTTGACCCTGTCTTTTGAGCTTAACATCTTTATTGTCTTAAAAATCAGTGCTATCAAGTAGATGCTCTGTCTTGTCTTTGCATTCAGGGAGTTTGATTTGGGCTGAGCATAGGTGAGGTGAGTTTTGTTCCCGGTTTTCAGAGTACCCTCCTTTGCTTTGTCCACAGAGTGTGTGCCTCATCCTTCCTTTCCCTTCACTTGTGTCAGTGTGGTGTCCAGTTATGCTGGAAGTGAGCTCTTCCCTAGAATGTTGGGACAGGAGTCACAGAAGTCACCCAGTCCTGCAGACTGTTTTCTGCTTGTTAAATCCATGTGTCCATTTGCCTGTGCAAACAGTTCCTCTGTTTGCTCACAAAACTCTGCTAGTGGCACAGAGGGACATCTCTGCACTGCTCTGAGCCCCTCCCCAGGGACTGGTGTGTAATTGGGAGGTACTGGGCAGGCCCACTGTTCTACCTGGATATCTACAAACATCTCAGTGCTTGGATGTGCCTTGCCATGTGTTGGAATAGCAGAGGACCCAGTGTTTTCATTGTTTTTTTTTTCTCTAGAGAGAGTGTGGAATGATCTGAGTGAGTTTGAGAAGTTCCCTGGCCTGTGAAACTTGCTCAGGCTTTGTGGTGGCTGAACAAAGTTGTCACACACTGGGCTGTTGATAGTCCACACTGGGGTTAGAGGCTCAAATGAGTAATTCTTTTAACATAAACATACATTAGCAGGTAAAGATCCATTACTTCTTTTATGCAAGAGCTCAGTGTCAATGTCAAGATTAAGCCCAGACTCTAAGCAGGGTACAGGGAGGGATGAGGGTTTGCCTTGTGTCTGCCAAATCAGATTTCACATCTGTCTCCTTCCAGTATGGAGGGACTGTGTCTGTTCCTCTGAAGTCCTGTGGAAAGCAGTAAATTGTTTGTGTGCTACATGTGCTGTGGATAGCTAAGGAATCAAGAGGCAAATGAAAGGAATGGAGACCAGAATTCAGGAGGTAATATAATTAGGTACTAGTCTTCAGCCTCTCTGGGGGTTTGTATCTCCTGGAATCACTGAAGCCCCTCAAATTAATTGTACATCACAACTCTTCCTGGGTATTCTCTGCTGCCTGGTCAAGTGACTGGAAACAGAAAAAAAAAAAAAAAAGAGTTGAGGAAAAATAATGAAAATTTGTGGTTGAGATTTCCTGTACTCTAAAGTCAGGATTATCAAAGCTTGATTATGGTTTCCACAGCAGCTACAAATTGCAATACTGAGGAAATATGTTTGAGTGGCAGAGCTGACAACATAGTAATGCAGAATGGGAATGTATTTAAGGAACCAAAAACATGCTGCTTGTGGAAAATAGAGCTTTGATTTTAATATATGTTTTTATATCTAAAATTTGGTTGCAACATTGTTTTAATTCTTCTGTATTTAATATGTTCTCTCTAAACTGAATTATTTGGTTAAATGGAAATTTATGGCTAAATATAAGATGACCATAATTCAAGGTTAATTCATGCTTTACTGCTGAATCTTTTAGAGCTCAAATTCATATGGTTCAGTTACACAAGCAGAAGATTTGTAGCTCAGATAAGTATCAGATGTGTGAATTTTCCAAAACAAGTGAGAATCTTAAAAAAAAAAAGTTAGATGTTCTGATTCTTCTTCAATAACAGCTGTCAACACCTGAGCATAAATTTGTACATTCAAAAGGTAAGAAGTATATATTGAGAGGGCAATAAATAATAATAATTTTATGTCCCTAAGCCACATCACATGCAGTAGAACCAATTTAAAGGAATGAACTAGTTTCACAATTTCTTTTGAGATGATATTGAAGACTGTTAAATTGTGTGCATGTGAGAGATTTGTTTGCTGGTCTTATTTTCCTAAGTCCCACTTAGTGTCTGTGGTTCTGAAGCAATATGGATTTGTACAAAATATCACAGGTTGTGCAGGATATCACAGGTTGCCTTTCTAGCTACTATGACCATAAGTAAGGGGTTTGTTTTTTTTTCCTGTTAATTAAATAGATAGGATGCTACAGCATTTCAGGCTGTTGATAAAGAACTTTGTCATAAATTCAGTTTTTTCTCTGAGAAGATCCATAGTGAAGGTTATGCAGCCAGTTTCCAAGTGTCAGAAGTCACTGGGGACTAGGATGCAGTGTAATAACCCAATCTCCAAGGATTTGGACCTGTCCTGTAAGAGCAGCCTTGCTTTGGAGGTGCAAGAGTCACAATGGATCCAAACCAGGGACGTGCACAGCAGAATCCTCTTTGCTGGGTTGGTCTGTTCCTAGCTGCTTGATCACCTATTTGTTGTTGACGTGGCACCTCTTACAATTTCTTAGGCACAGAAAAAATTGTTTTTCCTCCCTTAGGAGACAGAGCTCAGATGAAATCAAAAGAACGATAAAGTTTGGAGGAAAAAAAAGAAGCTGCACTTGCTTTCCTGGTCTGCAGTTTGGCAGGGCATTAAGATGTCCGTGGACATGAACAGCCAGGGCTCTGACAGCAATGAAGAGGATTATGACCCTAATTGCGAGGAGGAGGAAGAGGATGAGGATCCTGGGGATATTGAGGATTATTATGATGGGGTAGCTAACGACGTGGAGCAGCAGGGAGCAGATGCCTTTGATCCAGAGGAGTATCAGTTCACCTGCTTGACTTACAAGGAGTCGGAGAGCACTCTCAATGAACACATGGCCAGCTTGGCTGCCACGTTAAAGGTGAGGAAAGGTTTCTGCATTCACACAGGTGTGAGAGAACTCTGTGGTTGAACAGGCAAATGCTGAGAATACAGTTCTAATGAAAGCTGTGGCAGCACTGTTCTTATGGGGGGTTGGAGGAGCATTATTGAAGGTCCCTTGTTCGAAACTGACTCAAAGGTTTACAGTTGTTACATACTGGGGCCTGAAAAATCTTCCTTGCTGAATGTTGATTCTTTTTTTTTACAGAGCTGAGCTTCATGGCCAAAATGCCTGAGTTATAACTCTACATTAACACAAAGAGGGTATATAGAAAAGAAACAAATCAAACCATAAATGGTGCAGTTTGGTACGCCTGTGTTTGAGAAGATAACTGGCAAATAGGAAGACATGCTAAAACTCTGTAATTCTAGCAAAAACACTTTTCTTGGTTGGTTCTGAGAGAATAATCATGGACTTTCAAAGACAGATCAGCTGTCATGCCCATTATTAACCCTACTGTTGCAGTGACAGCAATTCAAGTGCAGTGAACTTGCCACCTCTTGGGGCAAGTGTGACTTAATTCATCACAGAAAAATCACACTCAGAGTCAGCTCCATGGTATTATGCTCAATAAGACTTTTGTGAAGTTTTCTTTCTCTTTTTGTTACCGATTACTGTAGTGTCAGTCAAAAGAGGAGGCAGGCCAGAGGAAAGTAGAGTTTTCTAAGCTCTAGCTGTGGACACTGGGTTGAAATTACTGCTGCATCTGCTTTGTAACAAACCAGGTCTTCTAGTGCTTGCTCTTCTCTGGAACAGCCCCTGAAAGCAGGACAGGTGATGACTGCAGCAGGTAAAAACAAAGATGTTGGGTAGGTTTTGATTCCAAGTCATTCTGCCTGAATAAAATCTAATTTTAAAAATGAGAGGGATCTCTTGATCTTTATTTGCACATCAATGTCCTGTAGAAAGAGTATAACCATGAAGCCTGAGGACTATGAACCATAAACAACAGGTTTTAAAAGGCACCCTTAATTTGGTGATTTTGCCATCTGTTGTGCTTGTTCCCAGCATTTACCACCTCAGAAAATGAAATTGTACTTTTTCTTGCTCTTAAACTTGTCTTTGTAATTACTTCAAAATGTGCACTTTGAGCTCTGAATGCCTGCAGTTCCCTTCAGATTGTCAGAAACTGGAGGTGACAGAAAAGTACAAATGAGAATAGTTGATCAGCACTTCTGGTCCAGCTGCCAGTTGCTTTTGGTTCTTAGCAATTAAGATATAGAACAGCTTTTCTCTGCCTTATTTTCTGCCTTCAAATGGAACACCCTTCTAAAAGGTGACCCCTGCCATATTGTTCTCTTGAATTAGATTACAGAAAACAATACTTTCAGTCCTTAAAATCAGACTTCCAGTGTTAAAATAAAATTTTCAGGCATTCTGAAGGTCTCATTGAGCATATATCATAGTTGCCCAGACTATACCAACCTGCAAGCTCAAATCTCATCCCAAATAGTACCTGAGGAGAGAAAATCTAGATTTTTTTTTTTTTTAATATCAAAAATATGCCTGCGTATTTACTGTTAAAATTAAGTGCTACACACTTTGGTTTGTGCATAAGATGAAATTGAATTTGAGTAGCAGTTTGGAATTATGTGATCTTGTAAGCTACACAGTCAGGCTTTAGCCCTTGAAGTGCCACATTAACTCTCTTTTCTCCTGCAACAATAGTCCCACAGATGCACTTTTATTGGATATTTCTTGTGTATCTGCAGCATTTGCTTTTTGCTTCCTGGCATACATGTTTACAATTCTTCTCCTGTCTTCCTTCCCCTCTCTCCCTGCCAAGGAAACTTGTGATTTTTATTAGTTTTGAGACAAAATGGAATAGAAAGACTTAGTATTGAATTAGCAAGCATAGAGAAGTAATAAATGGAATGGAGCATGCTGAACTATTTATCATAATTATTTTCAATGGACTTAATGGATATGAGTAAACAGGGGTAGACTTTTTAAAGAATTGTATTAACTTTTTTCCTATTAATTTCCTTGAGCTGTAAAAACTGCTTTTTCTTTGTAAAACTACCTTTCACAATGTCTCAGGTTTCCTTGGATAGTGATGATTGTTCTTCTGGAGCATCTAGTTAATTTTGATTTCATCTCCTGTACTCCTTTCTCTCCTTTACTCCTTTATGGTAGATACTGATTACATGGTGCTTTTCCAGCATTAGCCTGTATTTAAGGCAGAGTGGTTGCCCCAACAGGGAAGGCTGAAGGTAAATTAAAGATTATCTTCAGCAGGTACAATGTTGAAGCAAATGGATGACTTGGTATCTGAGTGATTTACTATCACAGATTAATAGATTAACACAATTCCCTAAAGCAAATAAAAAAAATAAATGCAATGAATGGGCTTAAAGCTGCATTGGAATGTTCTACCACTGTCTATTCTCATGAGGTGATTTGCTTTCTGAAGGTTAAACTCTGGGACACATACATGTGTATTGAGTGGCTTTTTTTCTTTGTGACATATTGCCTACACACTTTAAAGACCAGAAACAGAATCTCAGAGCTTTACATCTTCATAGTTGCTGTCTGTGCTGTTAGTGGCTAATAACAGTTTAAATAGATAGTACTTCATTTGCTCTACTCATTAACCTCAACACTTGTTTTTCAAACTTTTGCTCAGCTATTTCAGACTGATTGTTAAATTCCTATTTTATTTTAAAGCATTGTGGTAAAGGGTGGTCTTTGGAAACCTTTTTGGCTGTTTGCATTCCCCGTGAGTTATAGCTGACCTTGTTTTCATTCTTCCTGAAGGCACTGATCTGAGTAAACCTTGCACTGGCTGGTTAATGTCAGGTCAGGTGTGAACACCCTGCACATGTTTAAAAGTTTTCATGCAACATTGAAAGAGAAACTCTTAAACAAAATTCTTGTGTTTTGTTTACCCCAATTAGAAACAACACTCAGTTAAAATCTGAGCTCTGATAAAAGCATAAGACCCTTCATGTAGGTAAATGTATGTCCTTGTATCTCTTACTGTTGTAGGAAACTTTTGCCTCAAATTCTTCTGACTTGTTTTTCATCAGGTGTAGAAATCTGAATAGAAACATTAGTGCAAACAAGGCAGCAGCAGACTAAACCAGCTGTGCTGTGTGACAGGCCTGCAACTACATTAGTGGTTATTCCAGAACCATACAGAAGCTAGAGAGATTTAATAAGTGTTACTCTGAGAGTTTCTCCTTCATTTTGGTTTTAGTAAGAACTTTGAGTTCATTGGTTTTCAAGGAAAAGGAGAGGAAATCTTTGCTCCTTGGTTAGTGCTGTTAATATGAAGATCTGAGGAAGGTTCTGTTAATACCCTGACTAAAATTAGGACAGGCTATCTCTGTTGAAACATACCAGAAGAAAAAAAAAATCTCTAAGTGATACCCAAAGCTATGTTTCTCTGACCAAAAGGCCTGTGAATTGAAGTAGGTCACTTTTAATTCCTCAAAAGGTCACTTGCCCACAGTCAACACTTGCAAAGGACAATGCTCTTGAAAGCAGAGTGGCCTGTATTGCCTGCAGACCAGCAAATGAATTCACAACAGTTCTTTCTAAGAAATAAATAGAATTATAAGATACAGTATCTTTCCAAAATAATGAATTAAAATGGTAGAGTAGTAACTTTGCTTTCGAGATAACTCTGTCAGTTGTCATTGAGTGATTGTGGGTCCTGGAGTGGCTTATCAGTACATGCAAACAATGTGATACTCAGCAGTTGTACAAACAAAGCTGAGCCTGTCACTGGCAAGCAGTTAAGTGTATGATGATGTCATATTGTTTTTGTTTGTTAATGATACTTCCTGGCTCTGCTGAGGGTCTCCATACATGTCTGGAGTATCTGTAATGCTTCAAATAACTCTGTTTCAGTGATGAGGTGGATTTTCCTAGTGTTACTTTTTTTTTTTTTTTTTTTTTAGTAAACCACTAGATAAAACAATTGCAATTAGAATTAATGAAAAAAAATTTACCTTGTCAGTCATGAAAAAGCTGTGATCTTTCTGCATATGTGACAATATGCAAGCTAGCAAGGGAAGATAGTCATGTGGTTCTACAGGCAATTGGTACTGACATCTTTCCACTAAAACCAAAGGAATTGTGAGACTGAAGAACTTACACTTTTCACTTCAGTAATTTGAGTGATCTGCTAACTTACTTCCTGTGGTTCCTGAAATTACAGCTTGTGATGTGGGTGTTTTTAGCTCTGTCCCTTGAAGGGTAAATCTTGGTAGATGCAAAAAGTACTTGGTATCCTGACATAATTCTGTTATCTCTGCTGATCTTCCAGAGATAAACCAGTTTTTCATATACTCTGGCTCACCATACTGATGTTGCATCTTTTCATGGAACCAGATTAGTTTTTACTCATGAAAACACAGCCCTGTGAGGCTGCTCCACACACTCGAATTGCGCTGACACGGAGCAGTCAGTTTGTAGAGCTGCTTGGTGAGAGCTGGCAGAGCTCCTTGGGAAATACCATCTCCAGCAGACCCAGGGTCATGTGTGTGGGGACTGGCAGCCCGTGTGAGCAGCCCTTCCTGAAGGAGCCTGTTCCCTGCAATCACAAAGTGTCTACAGAGCCATGTGTCAGGACCCTGGTGTGTGTGCCCTGCTGTATTGCTGTTCAAACCAGGACCCAGAGTGTGTTAGGGAGTGCTGCTTATCTGAACCAACCTGCACTGCCATCCTTTCAGTGCCATAATGACTTCATGGAGCTTTCTGCATTGGAAAATGGCAGTGCTGAAGCCTCACTGTGCCTGGGTACCTCAGGTGCAGGAGAGGGATTAAAGCCCCTTGAAGTATTAAAATGCATGTACATAAGAGCGGTGTTTCAAAAATTTATGTTCAAAGTTAAAGTCCATAAGCACTAACATTGGTAAGCATTAATAAGCAGTAAATATGTAAATATAATTTTTTATAAGTGGCAGAACCTGATAGGCAAATTTGACTTTTTCACAGAACTGCTGTGGTGCTGTTTGGCAAAGATAACACAGTTTCAAACCCCAGATCAGTCAGGACATGCAGGTTTATATCTGTACTGTGTTCTGTATTTTAACACCAAGCCAACATTATGTGGGACATCCAGTCTGAAGCTGTAACCCTTAGGAGCACTCGTGTTTGAGACATATCTTTTGTCCTTTACCCATTTTTTGTTCCCAAACAGAAAGATCCTGGAAGTTCTGTAATGCAAAAGTTGCATTTTTGCCTCCACATTCACACAATGCCTGTACTGCAGCAGTATGAACGGGACATGACTGTGTCTAACTTCAGTGTAACTGCCTTCAGTGTGTTTTGTTTTGGCTCATTAAAATATTTTTGTTTTTTAAAAATGTATTACATTTTTGTAAACTTCCGGTCTGCAGAATAAGAGAACTGGCTGGAGAGCCCAGACCTTGCAACCTTGTGACGCTTTCCTGGAGTCATTTGAGGAGAGAAAACAATTTTGTTACTTATTGCCCAGGACTGCTGAAATTCTCAACTTGACTGAAAAAATGAGCTGCAAATGTGCAGGGTGATTATAGCCCACACATTTCTTTGTGATTCACACCTTAAGTGTATCTTACAGCCAATATGGCTCTGCAGTGAGCGAAAGAATCTGTTCACAGCTGCTGATGAGTGTGATCTTGGTGGGAGGTAGAGGTAAGACACAAGTCAATAAAAATGCCAAAACAATCTTTCAGTAAGTGTTTCATGTTGCAAGCTTACAGCTGAACATCAAGGAGCAGCTGAACACTTTGCCAAATTTGTGTTGTGCCTATTAAGGATGGTGCAGCAGAAACAAGCTGTGTTGTGCCCTGTGAAATATTGTTGTGCAAAGCAGATGTTCCTCCTCTTCATCTTTGTATAACAAAAGTAAAATGCCCTTAGAGCTGGGGTTGTTGAGTGAAGGACTGTGTTATTTGGGACTGAGCAGGGATTACTCACTGCAAAGTTACCTAAGCCCTGCTCCACTGGCTGTGTGCACACACCAGCGCTCCCAGTTTGGGGTTGGCTGCCCAGTGTTCTGAGCCACTGGTCACAATTATCTGGGTTCAGGTTATTACCAGACCTTAGCTTCTTCCCTGTGCACCCTCTGAATCATCCTCTCTGTCAGCCAGAAGGAATTGTCCTCTCTTGCTGTGTTTTGTTGGGAAAGCAGCTCGGCAGGGGCTGTGCAGTGGGGTGTGTTGCTGGGTGTTGGCAGCACTCAGTGCAGCGTGTGCTGGGCACTGCTGTTCTCACACTCTTGCTTTGGGAAGGATAACTGCAGGGAGGACAGCTGGGGAGTCTCATGTCAATCTTATACCCGTGTGCTGTCTTCCAGCTTTCTTGCTGCATTTCTTTCGCTCTAAATCTTTCAAAGAAGGGATCTCATAGCTGTTTTGTAATAATGCCTTCTGGCATACCAGCTTGCTTAAATGTTTCTGTTCTTTTAATATTTATTTCTGAATTTCCTCAGGAAGAATAGCCTAACAGCTTGAGAAATACGTATGTTGAGATTTCCTAGCTGAGTCCTACTGATCCTGTTTGTTGGCAGCTGCAGCTGAAATTGTTGCTGTCCTTGTGTAGGAGAGCGGATGGATTAAAGCCATGTGTAAATGTGGGGAAAGAGCTAGAATTTAACCCCAGATCCCCTTTCTTCAGTATTTGGCCAACTAGGTTATGCACTGACAGCTTCACAACAGTGGTGTAACACCAGCAGTGTTTGTCATTTCCAAACTGCAGTCTGCCTCCTAAATGTGCTTCCAATCTTGCAGACTGGCACCAGGTCTCTGCATGCCAGAGGGTGAGTGACAGGGTACAGATTAAAACCCTGTGATGAAGCAGAGCTTTTGAAGTGCTGTTTGAGGAAACCTTTCCATGGTATTGAGAGTGCAGCTACAGTCTCTTAAATGGCATTTCTTACCTGCTGCAGCCTGCAGTCTGTAATCAGGAGAGGGCCTGAAATGTCAGACAAATCATAATCAATCCTCTGTGAAACCTAAAGGTGGAGGGAGGGCTTTTTCTCACTTTTTAAAAAAAATTGAACACAAGAAAAAATAAATGCTGTATATATGTTTTTGTGTTAAGACTGTCTGGTTTTCCTGTTAGATGAAATTAATTTGAGTTCAATTTTGAAAACAATCTTCTTATGCTCAGAAACCTGTAATAGATATGAAAGATTTTGCCAGAAGACTTTGAACACTTGGGGTGTTTATGGCAGGTGATGTGAATCATATCTCAAGCCCCTGCAACCTCATGAGTTTTCTACTAGGATTACATATTGGAAATCCGCAGTTGGTAGATCAAAGGACAAAGTGTGGTCCAAAAAAAAGCTTTGGGTTGCCCTTTCTTAATTCTTGATACTTCTGCAGTTTTCTGAGAAACCCTCCAGTAAAGACAGGGCAGCCACATAATTTTTCCAGTGGGGCATGGAGGGAGTCAGATCTACTTTCCACAAGAAAAACAAGTATAAAATGAATATTTTTCCATTTGTGGGTTGCTTTCCTTACCTCAACATACTGAAGTAAAGCATGTCTGAGGGATTTTTTCTTCAGTGAAATTACTCAATACAAATTATGGTTTCTTTCTAAGGTGCTACTCTACTGCCAGCTCAGCTCAGTCTCAGTTTTGCCATAGTTTCTCACCAACAGAAACAATTTCAGAGGCTTTTGCTCTGTGTGCCTTTCCTGTTGTAAAGAATTTTAGTGTGTTTTTAGAGGTTTGGATGCAACACACAAACTAGTATCTTTTGAAGTTCATCCTTTCATTGTAGAACTAACAAAAACTATTTGTGGATTAAACAAATGCTTCTCAAGATTAATCCTATTTGTTTAAATCTATTTGTATAAAAACCTTTGATTAGGGAAAATAAAAGAAATGGAAGCTACATTTCTTTATGCCAGATTTGTGTTCTTCTTGGGCAGACATTTCAGTGCAATCTTGATCTAACAGGAATTGTCAGCTTGGTGCAAAGCTGTGGGATGTCAGCTCCAACCAGACCCTATCATCTCCAGCTCGTTCTGAATTGAATCTCTTTAAGAATCATGTGATTAGAATTGTTTTAAAATTCCTGATACTGTATCTCTGCAAAAATGAGGATTGAAATGCACCTCCAAAAAAATAGGCCTTTCCTATGAGAAAAGTGAAATGAACTCATGAGATATGCATGTGATATAAATATGCTTGAGCAATTTCTGTAGAATATAAGCTCTACAAAAGATGGTGGGTTTTTAGCTTTTAGGAAACATTTCTGTCTGAATTAGCAATTGTCAAGGTGGCATGGTTGAAAAGATTTTCTGCTGTAAAGAGATGAAACACCAGCTCTCCAAACACCTTGGCTTATCTGAGGAAGCAAGTTGAGACAATTGTTTTAGAGCCCTCTGAACACAGCAAGGTACCTGCAGAGATTCTTTGCAAATTCTTTTGATATTGTCTTGCCCTTAAGAGTGCCAGACTCTCTTTCACACTTCAGAAGTGTGAGAATTTTGCTTATCTTGGAGACTAAAGAACCTAGAAGACAAATGGAGATGGAAATAATAATGAAAAAAAAAATTGTTCACTCTTCCAGAAAATGGATAGATTTGTGTTTGATGCAGTGGCATTATGATTTTGTTCCGCTTTCAGAATCTGATTTTGTTCAGCACTGTGTAAAATCTTCAGACTTTTTTAACAAGTCCTGTAGAGTCTTTTACTAATGCAGGGCATCTTTCTCTTGGCACCCTTGCTCTGTGCATAGGCACTGTGCCCCTTTTCCAGTGCACTGATCAACATTTGGTGCCCATTCCTGGCAATCAGCAGCCCTCCATAAGTCAGAGTTAAACTGATGGAGGTTTGGGAGAGGCTTTGGAGGTGATAAATTTCTTGTTTTAAAATAAAGCTGGAAATGGCAGATTGGATGAGATTCTGTCTGTTCAGCTTTGCTGCCACATCATGGAGAAAGAAGTCTGGTCTTCAGTCAGAAGTTTTTCAGGTTCAGATTTGGACTGGGCTTATCTTTGATATTGAAGTTTTAAGCTGGTGGTGGAGAAATGAGAATGAGGAAAAGAAAAAAAAATTGCATAAATATTGCTTTCAGCTTCTAGACTTTATTAAATTTATTCCCAGATAGAGGAGTTTGGGGGAAGTCAGGCTACACAGAAGCACTGGCATAACTGATGGGTTGCAGGCAAATACTGAAATAGTGCAACATTTAGAATATGCATTCCCCTTTGCACTGGGGTCTGTAGAAGTATTTCACTGAAAGAAGCTGCAGCCAGCCAGACACCAAATGGGCTGTGTACTGCCTTTTTTGGTTCTTAGGATTCTGAAATGAGAATAGGAAGGTTTAAACAAAGCAGACAATTTATCAGAGGCATAATTTTTTTTAATGTGTTTTGTGTCTGAGACAAAGCATTACTGTTCCTGAGATCTTGTGGCACCAGTGGCTGATAGGGGACTGAATCAGTGCTCTTTCTGAAGTGTTTTGTGAGTTTGAGATACTTTATTGGGTGAAACTTCTGACTGTCAAGGAAATGCTCCATTGGACAGTGCCAGCAGTATCAGCTTCTGTACATTGCTTCTTCAGTACTGTAAGATAATGAATATGGACACATGGACCAATCTTCTGATTGCAGTGGTATTTTTCTGTGTTCAGCATGTTTTTGCTCCTGCTTACAAAGAAATACTTCAGCTGTTCTGGGGTGTTATTGTAGAAGAACTGGCTGACTTGGTACAATCATTCAGTCATTGTCAGTATACAGTCATTGGAGAGAGGCTGGGGAGCGCTGCTGATCAATAGAAGCAGGCTTTTGTTAAACATTTGCTTTTCTTCTCATGCTTGTTTTCTGGAATCTCCTCAGTAGTGTTGGCCCCTGATGGTATTTACGTTTGTAAACTCTTCTGAATTCCCAGCCTTGCTGTTGGTGAGCAGGACATAGCATGTGGTGAGACTCCACTCAGCAGGCACAGCCCCAGCGGCATCAGTCGTTTGCTCCTCTCCCATCCCTCTTCCTTACAGTTTACCTTCCTAAAGATAGGTACAGATGCTACCTATCTTTACTCTGTAACAACTGGCACTTCTGTGCCAAGGAGACCCTGCCTTTGTTGCTGCAACTGTCTGACTCTGGGACTTCTGTTTTGCAAGATCACATGCACTCCGATCAGGTAGTATCAAAAATTTTTCTGCTTCAGGGCTTTTATGAAAGTGGTCTAATGTCATGGATCAGGCTTTTATGAATTGAAAATTTATATTTTTTATATTCTTGCTTTGTATTCTTGTGTGCTTTTACGATGAAAGTACTAAAATCAGCACCACAGCTGATCCAGTCAGTGCTTTTAGTTGGAGTTAAATAGGAATAGCCACAGAAGCTTTGTTACTCTTCTAGATCTGTTAGTCTGGCATCTTTCTGGAGCATTAATTCCACATTTTGCCTGACATATAATATGGCTCAAAAGCATTTGATGATGTTAGGATAGCTTGTTAGATTTCAGAAATGTCTGCTGGTATTTGTCTTTCTCTTTCCATACATCTTCAGTCTTGAATGTTCTTGATTCCTCCTCAGGGAAGAAGTAACTCCATTGAATCATGATGCTGTAACAAATACTATACCTCAGGCTCTGAAAATCCAACTGAAAAATACTAATTTTCCTATGTTACAAATCAGCTTCCCATTTAAGTCCAGCAGTTTGTTTTCTTCTGTCAGTTCTTCCTTACTGCTACTGAGAAGTAGTTTCATTACGGCTAAAGAATGATTCATTAGCATGTGGTTTGCATTTGTAGGAAGCCAGTCTTGTAGAGACCACATTCCTGGTGCTTGTTTGTTTTACAGACTCAAATGCAGATGTTTTCCTTGTACAGACAAGTCAGAGGTGTCTATCTGGGTCTGCCAGGCTGGGGGCTTAAGATAACAAGCCATCCCAGGCTGGCAGTGTCACTTCATCCATGCAGACTGTGTGTGTTGGCAGCAGCAGCCCTGTGTGCCACGCTCCATCTAATCACAGGCTTCTGTGCTGGGAGGGAGGGCAATGCTGCCTGGCAGCCTTTGTTTTCAGAGGGTCACATCACATTGCTGGTAAAGTTGAGGAAGGTGACATGCCAGATCTTGCACAGCATGAGCCAGTGCTTTGGTTCTATTAGAAAAAGGGTTATTTTTACATTGAAAGTTGCTCTTTTGCTAGTGGGATTTCTTAGTGGCCAGCAAAGTGGGCACATCAGAATGTAGAGATGGATAAGAGTCAATTAAACACCACATCTGCTTTGTGTGTTGTTGTTGCCCTGGTTTAGTTCACTGACCCAACTGTCCAGCACTGAAAAATGCCAGTGCAGGATCAGGGCAGTATCATGTGGCAGCAGTAGGTCAGTTGTGTTGTGAAACTGCACCTCTTCAGCAGGGTTGACTTAGGAGAGTGATGAACATGCTGCTTCTAGGTGTGCAGAGCCTGACTGTTTTTGTAGGAGTGACCATTGCTTGTTTTTCCTTCCAGGATCATGTTGGTGTGCTGTCTCTACTACATCACATGCTGTGATTCACCTGTAGCAGGGTTCAAGAAGGCCTGTGGCATTTCAGCCAATGATTGGAACTGACAGCTTCTCTAGGAGGGAAAAAAAAAACCAACTTTTCCTGCAGCTAAAACAGGAGTTGTTTTCTGTGGGCAAAGTAGAGAGATGCCTTGGTGATAGCTCATCTTGGAGTGCAGGAGGCAGAGCCCTTTAGTGTCAGAGGGTGTTTGAATGCAGAATGTGCAGACACCAAACTTGCCCAGGTGCTTCCTAGCACAAATAGCAGTGAGGAGACAGGCATTGTCAGCCCTCTGAATTCCCCTGGAAAAGGCCTGTTGTTTGGAGGACACTTGGCTTTGTTTGAACTCTAGGACCTGAAGGGGTTGAGAAGCAGGGTGAAGGTCTATCAGCTCAGCAGATGTCTGTCATCTTGGTGGGTAGGAGTCTTTTTGAGCAAGCAGAGAAGTCTGTTTTCTTCTGAAATAAACTAATACATAAAATGAAGGAGAACTTGTTTGCTTGTACCCTTGTAGCATGACTTTAAATGTCCTGTTGCAGTACTCTGATGGTGCTCAGGCTAGCACGGATTGTGCTGGTGTTTGCCCAGAGTCCCCGTAATGCAAGCAGCTCTGCATGGAAGCAGGCCCTGTCACTGGAGTTTTCTGTCTTCCTCTCCACTCCAGCGTGTAACTTTCTTCTCTACAGTGAAGGGCTGCCAAAATGTTTTGTATTTTCCCCATACCCTTTGCTGTTACAGTTTGCCTGCATTTACAGCCTGTTGCTGCTTCTACACCTCAGTAAGGGGCATCCATCTGCCCTGGGGTTCCTACTTTGCATTTTTGGTGAGGACCCTGATTGCAGTCTAGTGTGGCTCTCCAGAGTAGTGATGACAGTCAGGAGCAGTTAAGCTTATCCAGTGCATTCTTGATTCCTTCCTCTCTGTGCTATTGTAACAAAGTACATGAGTTAGTTTTTGGTACACCCATACTTCATTCCAGATTTTGTATCGCCGATGTTACTGGCTGTGAGCATCATGTCTAGCAATTTATTGTGAATTGATTATCACTGGGATATTGTACTGAGATTGTACAATTATTATATGAAAATCATACTCCTAAGCAGAGGTGTGGCTTCAAAATGTGAGAAGTTTGACTTCTTTTTTTCTTTTATTTTTCCACCCAGGTATCACATGCTGTTGCAAAGCTAGTATTAGTTAGTTTCCACTGGCAAATCTCAGAGATTTTGGAAAGGTAAGTGTAAATAGTCTTATCTCGTCTGTGCTTAGTGCTTTCCCCCCTGGCTTTGCAGAAATGCTCAAGGTGCTCCATAGGTATTTTTGGCAAGTGTCTTTGCAGCTGGAAGCAGGGCACGCAGTCCATTTTAGGGAGCAGAGAAAAACTGATTTGTTGAGGCTGCACTGCCTGTAAAAAAATTTTTAAGCAGGGAGAGGGTAGTAGTGGTAAATGTCTTTCAGTTTAGGAATTATTATTATGCTAGGAACCCTCTAGATAGATTTATCTTACATTTGAGATAACAGGTTGAAAGTGCTGCATCTATATTTATTTAATAGATACAAAGATAACATATGTTCTGCTTTGAACATAGGAGCCATAAATCATAAAGGAGCACTGACCCTATACTGATGTAGTTGTAATAGTACATTCACACTGAAGTTTTTGTTCCTTTTGACGTTAAGTGATGTTTTTTTCCCAAGCTGGCCAGCATTTGGAGAGCAGAAGAAGAAAAAGTGAGAGAACTGAGCACTGCAGCTCCCTTGTTTGGTCAGTGTCACTGTAACAAAGCCCTCCAGCTGATTTCAAAGAGAGGGTTCGGACTCAGCCCAAACGTGTGCGGGAAGTGCATTGGGAGGCACTGCTGGCTGGCAGCCCCACCACTGAATACTGGCTCAGAACTGAACATTGTCTGAAAATAGAGAGCATATCAGCTTGACTCATTCTGCCCAGACATTTTTGGCCCTGTAGCCAGCAACTTCATCCAGAGAATGTATGGAAAATGCATCCTGTGTATGGATGCTGTTGCCTCCTTGGTTATCCTGTATCCTGTGAAGAAAGCTTTCCTCTGGGGTTCAAGGAGGGTGAGATTCCTGCATAGCAGCTCAGAGTGATCCTGTAGGTTAACTGATGAGGCTTAAACAAGAGGAAATTTGGGGAAGGGTTTACTTCTAAAGTGATGAATTTGCAAATTGTTCTTCAGTTTATCTAGTCCTCAGATTTCTCTCTGGGTACACAATGAAATCGTCAAAAGAAAGCTCACTGGTACAACTAAGAAGTGCTGGTGAGGAGGGAGGACTTACAGCAAGGCCAGGACAGTGATGCTGCTGTTTCTGAATTCAGTGAGACATAAACATTCATCCGCAAAAGAAATCACAAACAGCAAAATGTGTTTAATTCTATGGCTGCTGATAGACAGCTTCATATGCCTAAAGGGTGATAATCTGTCACAGAGTAATTACTTAAATAGACAACAGACTGGAGTTAAAGTGAGACTTAACCAGGACAGCTTAATTTTACAGAGGAATAGGAGACAGTCCAGAGCCTCACTGGTGTGTGTTATTGTGGACAGGGGCTTAGGACTACTCTAGGAGTGTGGATGGAAAATCTTAGCCTAAAAATAATTTTTCAGGGAAGGGAGATAGTTGTAGAAAAATATTCATCAAGATGTATAAGGGAAATGTTAATCCATTACCAGGAGAAGTAGTATTTCTGGTTCTGAATAAACTCTCAAAGTTTTGTCGATGGGAGCTCAGCTCTCTAGCTGAGCCTCACAGGAGACATTTCCACTTTCCTTGTTGAAACCTACCCTACTATTTGCACAGAGAAAACTGTTTATTCAGGCAAGAAGGATCAATTTAATGATGCAAAATGTATTCAGGACTTGATTTGATCATTCTTCAATTGCCTTTTCAGGCACAAGTCTAATGCTGCCCAGTTGCTAGTAGAAGCTCGAGTTCAGCCCACCTCATCCAAACATGTAAGTATGTGAACTATCCCGTCTGTTCCCTTGGCAGACACCTCTGACCCCCCTCATGGGGGATTGCATTACTAATGGCATGCTCTGTCCAATGTTAACCCTTTGCAAACTCTGGTCTGACACCCTGAATTCATTGCTGGGTTTACTTCTGAAATGAGAATGCATTCAAGAGGTCTCTAATATTTAAATAGCAGCTTTGCTCTTGGCTTGCAGGTAGTGTTCAAGAATTATTTTCTTCAAGAAAATTAGGATCATTTTTTGGCACGAGTGATGGCTGACAGTGGAAGGAGCAGAGTGTCTGGGCTTGGCTGCCTTTTCCAATTCTGTAGAAAGACACTGAAAGGAAGTTCTGGCTGCACAGAGTGAGCAGAGCTTGTCTGTGTCTGGAACAGATTTTTAAAATTTTTTTGTCTTTTCTTTTACCTTTTTTATCTATTTGCACTGCTCAGCTCAGGGATGCCTAAGCTAAATCTCCCAGTGAGTTGTATTGCTGCTGAGTCAGTCAGTGCTGATATTTGAACCAACAACTTGTTTTTCATAGCCAGGGCCACACAGATCTTCAGATACTTCCCCAGCCCCCTGCCCCACCCCCCCCACCCCCACCTTAAATAGAAACTTCCTGTTGCATGTTTATAGTTTTCATTCACAGTGGGTGTCTTGGTACAATGCAGAGCTACCCTAGGAACACATTGCCATGTGTCAGATTTTGAGTGATAAAATACTACATCTGGGAAGCACTCAGGGTTGTGGGGAAGAGGAGATCTTAAAAGCCTGATTTGGCATCTGAGCTCTCTTGTAACTAGCAGATAGTGAAAAAGCTAAGCTGACAGAGGGGTAAGCTTCATGGGTTCAAATTATCTGCCTAAAGCCCAAAAAAAAAATATTTCTAATTTGACATACCTGCAAATTAGTCTGTGTATTTCAAGATTTATCCAATTCTTGTATCAGCTGTCACTTGAGTATTCCCCCTGCAATTGGCCATTCCAGCCTCCTTGGCAGGTAAGGTGAAGACCACTGGCACATCATTTCAGTCAGGGTCCTGGATTTGGACCCAACACTTTCCCAGCTTTAATTTACAATAACTTCATATTTTGCTCCAAGGATGTAGGAAGTGGTATAGGAATCTTTTTTGCCCAATGTGGCAATCCAAAACAATGCTTGAGACAAACTTCTATACATACGGCAAAACTGAGACAAAGCATTACAAATATAAACATGACAAAATGCATGCAAATAATGGATGCAGTGAAGAACAGTGTAACTCTTCAATCCTGTTGCCACTTCATCCTCTCATGGCCAGTCATCTTCTCATGAAATACCTGTAAGAGGAGAGAGAAAAGAAAACCCAGTCCCACTTGGACTGGTTTTAAAAAGAAAGAACTCTCCATCTGGTGTTAATTTTGTGTTCTCTGCCAAGGGCATCTGTGGTTTCCTGTGGGATCCCTGAGCTTTGCCCTTTGTACAGCAGTCTGACTCTTCATTTGCAACAAATCCTACCTGTCTGCCATAGGTTACCAACTGCCCCCATGTAAGACTGGGTCCTGCCTGCAGTCCATCCCCACAAGCAGCTCTAAACTCTAAGCAATTGAGTTGCCTGAAGCTTCAGTGAGTCATGTAGTCCTTTAATCAGGGGGGTTTATTCTCTCTGGCTCAGCAAACAACAGCATGGGAGAAGACTGAGAGGTTGCAAGACCCCTCTCAAGTATCAGTTGGAGGCAAGCAGCCTATTGCACACTCTCAGTCAGATTACCCAGTCCTGGAGTGGGGATAGAGATGGGTTCTCCCCTCTCCAAGGGGTCTAAACCTCCTGCCCAGTGGGCTGTCCTTTGAGTCAGAGACCAGGGCTCTCTGCCCTTATGCATTGTGAAGGACACTCTGAGACCCCAGGGTCCTTGTGTTTCATCCTCCAACAGCTTTATGCTGTCTCCCCCCATCAGTGAAATCCTCCACACATACTGTTTCAGTTTCCTTTGCATGCCTGCTGTATTTTTCTTGCAGCTGAGCCAGCTCAGTTGCAGAATAAGGCATTTGTTTAGGTGTTGCAGTGGGTGCTGCCTCCTCACACTCCATCTCATAAACAGCATCAGTCTTTATAAGTGGGCAGAGTTCAGGGAGACATTGGAGGTCTGGCTTTGCTGTATCAAGCTCCTTGCAAGGATGAAGGCAGGTGAAATCATTGTCAGTAAGGTCCACCTCTTCAGTGAGTCTGGAAAGCCCCAACTAATTCTCCAAATTCTCCCCCTTCAAGCAGGCAATCTGCAAATGTAATTCTCTTACAAGGGATTCATTTAGTCAAATATGCAAGTTTTCTGTTAGTCTCTTTTCAGCATTTAACTCATGTTGTGTTTTCTGCTGGGCACTGTGTTCTGTCTCCAGGGTCACCTGCAGTATTTTAGCCAATTCAGTCAAAGACCCTTCACCACCTTATCTCATTGCTTAACTCTGTGCTTATCTCTTTGAGCAGCTATTAAAGCAGCTCCCAAAGCTGTGCAGACTATGGATTTGTCCCTATTTTTTTCTTATTTTTTACTAAATACTGTATTTTTTCAACAAGGCCAGACAGAGAATGCCAATTTTCCTCAGCCCAGCTCTGTCCATTCAAAACTGGACAAGCTTTATAATCTTTCAGCAAGTCTAGCTGAAGGTAGCAGTTGAGATTGCACTTTTTCCAGGTTACCACAATCTCTCTGCTGGAAAATTTGGCTTTGACTGACTAACAATTCTCCTTTGTCCACCACCTCTCTGTGTTGTCCCAGCAGAAAGTAGCTCCTCACCACCCTTAAGGACTCCCTGCTCACTGCACCTGAAATATTGTCACACACTGAGCTCTTTCAGTGAGTATCTGAAAGGGGCTTAGGTACTTTGATACCCCTGGGCAGAGTGCAGGAGAAGACAACAAACTTCTCAGGAGATTGAATAGCAAACTTTTACTTCCAAACTTTGGACCATAAAGGACTTGGCAAATACTAAAGCAACATCCAGTTAAAGTAAGGCAAGGCACTGACTTAGCAAACTCTAATCCATCCAGATTTCAAGAAAAGGAAGTTAGGAGAAGAATGAAAGAAAAAAGAGAGAGAGAGAGAGAAATAATAGTCACCACCTTGGACCCAGTCAGTCTTGGCTGTAAGGCCCAAGGCAGTGGGACTCATCAAAGCTGCACACTGTCGTTATGGCCTTTAATCTGTTCTGGTCCCTCCCCACAGGTGGGGCTTTCAGTGTTCCAGTGGCTTGGTCCACTTTGGGCCTGGACCAGAGGCCCCAGCTCCAGCAGGTTCCCACCTATGGAGCAGTGACCACCCCACCTTCGCAGAACTTGTTCTACCCCCACCCAAACACACACTTTAGTTGTTTGGAGCTATTAATAATTTCTCCAGTCTCCTACAAACTGTGATTTTGGTTTTAGGAAAAAAGCTAATATGGTTAAAAGGTTAACTTAAACTTGATTCACTAGGCAATTCATTACAGTCTGTGTGTGCTAGAGCAAGGTGCTCTGTGCTTCAGCTTGTAATGCAGAATGATTCTGGGGACAGATGCTTATAGTGAGTGTCTGTAGAGGGGCTGACCCCATAGGGAGAAGCTGTAGTGCTGAGCTGAGAGGGGCAGTTGTGAGGATTTGAGGTAGCACATGTGCTCTTCAAGCTGATCCAGGAAATCAGTGCAATTACAGACTCAGTGAATCTTGTTCTGGTCTGTAAGTGAGGCCACTTAGAACAAATTTGCATTACTTCCTCTTTCATGTGGCCATGCCATGAATCCAGCTCTGTCAGTCATGCGCTGCACATCATGGTGCTGCTGCATCTCCGGCATGCAGCGGAAACTGATGGCAGGCTCACACCAGCTTCTCCATCAGTAGCAAAGTGGATGCAAAGTGATTATGTGACTTCTCTGTGAAAGGAAAAACTGGAACATAAACTGCAGCTGACAGCTTTGTAGAGCCTTGGTTTTGATGATGCTGGGCTAGACCTAGTTCTGCAGGTCCCAGGGGTGAGTGGAGATGTGTTGAAAGCTGGATCTGTTGTCTAGGGATCAGCTCTGCACTACATAGGGGCAAACCAGACTACTTTCAGTGGTTTGGTAAAGCAATAGCAATTATGCCTGTATGCCTGATTTGAAACAAACCCTCTTAATCCTTTTCAGCTGAAGGGATGATGCCTGTTTTGCCAAATGTAGCATAGGCAGAAGATAAGAGATGGGAGGTGATAGTTTGTGAATTCCCTTTCCTCTCTGTATAAACACTCTACAATTGCATCTTCCATTACCCTAAATTACTGTCTGGTAAAAGGGCATTGCTAAGTCTGTTTGCAGTGACAGCTGCTCTCCAGAGCCTGTGGAGATAGTCTGGCCCAGCTAACAAAGAATATCAGTAAATCCAGGAAAGGATTAACACAATGATGTATTTCAAACAAGGTGAGAGTAAGAACCACAAAAGTAAAGGTGAGTTCTGGGCAGCACTAGAGGAGAGGCAGAAACTCTTCAGTGACTGTCAGCTTGTGCTCTGTGAGATTAGAGGTTCTTGAGAAGGACTGACTGTTTGGGGCAGTGCACACCAGCTGCTTATGAACCTGTTCTGACTTGGACCCCCTTGGAGAGGATTGTCACAGTGAGGGTGATGCAGCTGTCTGTAGATGAGCTGAAAATGCTCTGGGAGGTCTGGGATGCTTTCACTGCACTGCTGATTTGTCTCTCCCCCAGGCAATGGTACATTCCTCCCACCACTGCGCAGTGTGCATGCAGTTTGTCCGGAAGGAGAACTTGCTCTCCCTGGCTTGTCAGCACCAGTTCTGTCGCAGCTGCTGGGAGCAGCACTGTACAGTGCTCGTCAAGGATGGCGTTGGAGTCGGTGAGTTCAGGGTGGATGCGGTGCTGGGTCTGTATTTGCCCCACTGGCCATTCTGATGAGTCAAGAGCATGGCTGTAACAAGTCAGAAACTGCAAATCTGTTGAATAGAATTTGCATCTGTGATTATGTACTGTTGCAATGCCCCTGGAGTGCTTGTGGAAGCAAACATCTGTTCCCTTTGTGCTGGGGAGAAGCCAGTAGTTACCAGAGTTGCTTTGGGCTTTTCTGAGCCTGTCTTTCATGTTGGCATGGCAATAACATGTAATTTTCTAATTTAAGTATCTGACCTTGTGAATACTGGTTGAAGCACTCACTGATCCTGGATACACATGTGCCTCTCATCTTTTGGTGAAGACAGTTGGTCTTCAGCTTTTCAGCAGCCCTGATTTGTTTCACAGTTGTATCCCTCTTGCCACAACAACAGATGGCACCAAGGAAACTGTTGAATACTCTCTGTGCATTCACCCCTTAGTATAAGCTGCACTGTTCTAAGATGTTGCTTTCTCTTCTCAGGGGTGTCCTGCATGGCTCAGGACTGTCTACTCCGGACACCAGAAGATTTTGTGTTTCCATTGCTGCCTAGTGAAGAGCTGAAAGACAAATACAGGCGCTACCTCTTCAGGGACTATGTGGAGGTAGTGGATTTTTTCAGTTTTAAAATACCCTGGGTCAAATCACCAATGACTTGCAGAAATTTTGTTTGAAGTGTCTTGCATTTTTGATTAGAACTGCAGTAACTGCAGCAAAATTGTCCTCAATAGGCATGATGTGGCTGCTTCTGTAGGACAGCCTCACTGACAAAATGCTCTAGCAGGTTGCCAAAGTAAATTCTGCTGTAAGGTCATCCACTAATCCTTGGCTGGTGCTTCAGAACTCTCAGAGTGTTGCAGCTGAGAATTTCAAAACTTCAGTCTGATTATTCATGTTCTTCTTGTTCTTACATAAATATTTTTAGGTTCAGAAAAATAGGTCTCTAAACTTAGGGTAGTCCAGCTGAATTGGCTTCCTCAATTACATTTTATGTGAGCTTTCTTGAAATTAAAGCAGCAGTTGTTAAGGGTAAATATGCAGGAATATTCTGATAACTGGGAACAGACAGGGAACATTAAAAAAGCAGCAAAGCAATATGAAAGCATGGTGTCACCTCTTCTCAATAAGAGACCCTTTGAGAAGAAATGGCCACCACAGGAGAGCAGCTGAATAGCTTCTGGGAGATAAGGAGAAGATGGGGAAAGAGCTCAAATGGAATAAAATAGTTTGTTTAGTGTCTTTGTGGGGTTTTGTTTGTTGTGCTGACTTAGTCTGTAGCCATCCATTTGAATTCCCTGTTCTAGAGAAGCTGTAAGTAACCAACAAACCTCTTCCATACTAGGAAATGCAGGATCTGCTCTGATAGCCAAGACCTGGTGACACTTTTCGCTCTTTTTTATACGAAATAACTGCTTTGTATGTTTTTGAGGATAGGAGTGGTTAAAGTTGAACAGATAATGGTTTCCTGCACTCACTGCTGATCTTACTCTCTTGTTGTGTCCACAGAGCCATTACCAGCTGCAGCTGTGTCCTGGTGCAGATTGCCCTATGGTCATACAGGTACAAGAGCCAAAAGCCCGGCGAGTGCAGTGCAATCGTTGCAATGAGGTCTTCTGGTAAGAAACAGAGAAGGTTACAGATCACAGGGAAAGTGTGTGCTGTCCTCAGAGCCAGTCCTTTTGCTTGCCAACAGTTTTGGTGTGTAGAAGTATCTGAAATGCTTTGCTAGAGTTGTTTGTAACTTGAGTTAGCCTGAGTAATTGGACACTTGTGATCTGACTTCTGCAGGTGGTCAGATGTCCCCTTGCTTCCTAAACTCCTGGGAACTTGGGTGTTCTGACAACCAGGGAACACAGCTTGGGTAACCAAGGGGTTACAAATCTACCATTCTCAAATTTTGACTAGTTTAAAAATTTTCCTACAGACACAGTGATTGATATAGATTCTGCTAGTAATCATGGAGTCCTTCTTGCTATCTGCTGGTATTGAGTTTCTAAGTTTATTGAAAACATTTGACTCCCAGTTTAGAGACCCAGCTTTCTGGTATCTCCATGCAAATGGCCCTTACTAACCTGGGTTTGTCAAGTCATGCTAATACAGGTGCCTGATATCTGCCACTGGAGTCAGGCTACTTGTAAGTGACTGGTCCTCCCTAGAACTCTGCAGTCATGTTAGAGGAGACATAGGTGGGCTCTAGGAAGGGTCACGTCAGCCCTCAGACATGTGATTTGTCAGGCCTGGGTTCACTTCCATCCTCACTCTGGCTTTTACACAAGAAGAAGGGGGGAATTGGAGTTCAGTTTTGGTCTTCACACTCTACTAATACACAAGAGCATTTGCATCCCTTTCTGGGCCCCCAGATTTTGGTCAGGAAAACCTCAATCCTTGAGTCATTTCCGTAGAAATTGATATGTTTTTTTCTTTTTTTCTCCCCCTTTTAAGCTTTAAGTGTCGGCAGATGTACCACGCACCCACAGACTGCGCTACCATTCGGAAATGGCTCACCAAGTGTGCAGATGACTCTGAAACAGCCAACTACATCAGTGCTCACACTAAAGATGTAAGGACAGGCACCTGCATGTTATTTCTTGCCCTCTAGCCCTGCCTGGAAACCAGGATATAATTCTACATACACATAGCATTGTGTTCTTCTTTTTTGCAGACTACAAATCTTCACAGCTCCCTAGGGACTGTCAAGCAGCTTCTGTCAGAAGCTACTGTCATATGTGAACTAATTACATCCCTATGACAGTGATACAACTCCACTGAATGCCTTGGGAATGCTTTGTGTGGGAGGCTCAGCTGCCCTCCTGCAGTAAGGACCTGGTGGTCCTTATTCCAGACCTGGTGTGAATGTCTTTGACTGCCAAGTGTGCTGTCCTCCCACAGACAAAAGAACTGTGGGTACTTTGAAACAATCAGTGGAGATGTATTTAAAAATGAAGGAGAGGGTGTCATAAGTGCAAAATCAGTATCAAATAAGGCACCAGTGGTGTTTAGCACAGAAAACATTGTGCAGTACTGTGAACTGGAGGGCCAGGGAAAAACTCTTGATTTGGCAAGGACTGCAAAATGGAGTAGTTGAAGTCTGTAAATTAGACATTGGAGCACTTCTAGTGCCGTTCTCCTGTGGTTAGGCAGATTCTCTGCAGGTAGCTGAGATGTCATTTGTTAATGGCTGCTGAAGGCAGAATATAGTGACAATTATTAGCCAAAGTAGCTGTGATACACTGTCATACATGAACTAATTGTGTCCCTGAGTAACTGCAGAGTGGTAACTCAGCAAGACCTTCAGTTTTACACAGAGTAACAACAGTAAATTTGTTTTCTTGAGCAAACAGTCCAGTGCTGCAGTGCAACTTCCTGACTTTGCCTTTCTGCTGTCTTTTAAATGGAGCTGTCAGGAGCTAGTGGGAAGCAGGGTATAAATGCTAATATTCTCATATGAGAATATTTCTCATACGTGAATGCATATTTTTAAGAAAAAAAGGCAGAGAGGAATAATCACACAAGTGCTGTCATTCTTCAGATGGCTGCTAGAGTTGGATCTAACAATTGTATCTGTTTCCTCAGTGTCCCAAGTGCAATATCTGTATTGAAAAGAACGGAGGCTGCAATCACATGGTGAGTAATTCCCTGAACACGTCAAACCTCCCTTGTTCTAAGTGGAATTTTTTTCCCACACTTTCTGCTAACCAAATGCCTCTTGTCTCTTCTTTTTCAGCAATGTTCCAAATGCAAGCATGGTAAGTTGGGTTTGGAATCTGTTTTCTCTGCAATGTTTGTCAGTGATGATGGTCCCTTCTCTTTTTTTTCGTGATATTAAGACAAATTGCGAACACAGGCTGAAATATTTTCTCCCTAGCAAAAGCTGAACAGGATATTAACAACAGATTTCTGTGTGATAGCTTTATTTTTCCCACTGGCTGTGATATCAGCTGTGTTCTGCAGTACTGGTTTGGCTTCTGCCCCTGACATGTCTATTGGATAGAGAAGTCTCCAGAATATTAACAGTGGAATCCATCTCACAGGAGAGCTTTCCATATAACTGTATTTGTAATCAGCTGAAAATATTGTCAAATGTAGCCATTTACTCAGATCAGCTTAAGTCCTTCTGCTTAGTGATGGAAATAATGAGCTTCAACTCAGATGAAACTGCAGGAGCTGTGAATTGTTATATGGAACAGCAGATGTTGAACTTCTCAGTCCACTCCTGTGCAATTAGCAGCCTGAGTGTTATTGGCCCATTGTGTGGCCCTACAAAATGACCGCCTGTTCTTGCACTTACCTTTTCATGGCAGAATTAATTTCTGTTGCCTTGGAGTGAGATAGTTGTATTCAGCCCTCTGAGTTAAGTGTACCACTAGAAACTATTGTAATATCAGAATCTTATTGGGAAGGTGATTAAAGATGACTGTCCTCTCATTTCCTTTGCTTTGGGGTTCTCGGCAGCACTGGATGTGCTTTGATGGAGCTCTGTGTGACAAGGGGGAGCCAGCAAGTGCCAAGATACCATGGTGACTTAGCACTCGAGAAGGCTGATGAACTTGGGAGTTACAGATTTCAGTCTCATTATCATAAGTAACACAGAAGGGATTCTTATTGTAGCAACTTAATCTCCAGCTTTTTTCCTTTGCAGCAGAACACTCAGAGCCTTGCTCTGAAATCAGAAAATTGCCACATTTTGCTATTTTTACTATTGGTCTCTTTACTCTTCCTTCTTCCTATTTCAGCAGCTTCTAACTCGAAGTGTCATAAACCACTGCCATCTGATGTTACCTGGGTTGTTCCCTCCTGAAGAGAACTGAGGGCAGGCTTTCTTTTGCATTACTTAGTTCACATTTGGATCCAATTGTTCGTGTTTTATTCAGACTGAGGTTTGCATGGGGCAGTGTGCCCATGGTGGGGAGGGTGCAACTCAAAAAAGACTGGCAGCCTCTTCTGTAACCCAGAACGACATCATGTGCAGGATGCAAGTGCAGTTCTGCCCAGTGGTTCTGGTGTACAGAATGCAGAACTTCAAGATTTACTTTCCATAATTGAATGAGAGGCTGTGCAATTAAAATCTTCAAGACAGGCTGGTATTTTTGGCTCACTGTTGAGTTCTGTTTTGCAAGATTATACAAAACGTGTGTGTTTCTTGGCTTAGCAGAAGTATCTGAACACAGATGGGCTCTATCTCCTGAAGCTTTTCTTTCTTAGAGGTTTTTTTCTGTGCATCACAGTGGGTTTTTTGCTGTTTTCTGCAGACTTCTGCTGGATGTGTCTGGGAGACTGGAAGACTCACGGCAGCGAGTACTACGAATGCAGTCGGTACAAAGAGAATCCTGATATTGTAAACCAGAGTCAGCAAGCACAGGCCAGGGAGGCCCTTAAGAAGTACTTGTTCTATTTTGAGAGGGTAGGAGACATCTCCTTGGCCAGAGCTGCTGTAGCCTTTTAATGCTCCCTGCCTGGTGCAAAGGTCATTGCCAGCAATCTCCGTGCAAGAAACTGCCCAAAGAGAATCTGTGCAGAATTTTCAGGCCCTGTTGTTTTTCATTCAAAAATCCTGCCCTGAAATCCCATCCAAATCAGTGATGTCATACCCAAAGCAATTCGTATTCACTCCTATATTCCCTTGTGCTAGAGAAAATCAGCATTACCTGTGTGCCACTGTACTATGTACCTGCAGGCTGAGTGCTGCTGCAGTAGATAGATATTGCTCCAATCATTTCCTTTCAGGACTGGGGAACTTCTGTTCCTTGCAGTACGTCTTTATACAGATAAACACTAAATAAATTCTACCATGTTCAAAGCTCCATTGGCTGTAGCAAAGTTTTACTAAAATTTCATGTAATCATATTTTTAAAAGTTGCCATCAGAGCATGTCTGTCCACACAGCAGGCTCCATGCACCTGGCCATGCAGAGCAACTCTATAGCAGTATCTCTAGAAGAGAATGTGGTAGAGCTTAAATACTGCTACATTTCAGTTTCCTCATTAAAATGAGTTTATTCTTCACAGCATGAGCCAAGTCCTGTCATAAAATAAATGTCTTCATTCCTGGCTCTCCAGACCAACAGGCTTTGGGAAATAGCCATGTTTACAATGCGCATTCACTGAGCCCATGTCAAATGTTAATTTAATCTCTTGACCTTCCTATAGAAATCCTTTCAGCAGAGGAATCACCATGACTTTCCCCCTTGTTAGACACAAGGTCACTGTGTGACCAGAGGGCATTCCCACTCGGAGGAGCTGGGTTTGCTCCCTGTTCTTGCTGCTGTCAGTCTGTTGTCTACAGCCTCTGCCACTTGCTACTGGAGGTGCTGCCTTGCCATTCTTTCCCACAGAATGTCTTGCCTTGCTGGACTCCTGCCCCACTCCAATTTCTGCTTGCTAGAGCTTGTGCTTTTACAGCAGTAGTACTCTGTTCTCATGCTGTTTTTTTCCTTTCCCTGTCTGCCCACCTCTTGCAGTGGGAGAATCACAATAAAAGCCTACAGCTGGAGGCACAGACATACCAACGAATCCAGGAGAAAATCCAAGAAAGAGTTATGAACAACTTGGGAACATGGATAGATTGGCAATATCTACAGAATGCTGCAAAACTACTTGCAAAGGTGGGTAATTGTGTCTTGTTTGGCACAGCAAAGAGAATACATGCCAGAATTCTAAATTTATAACACCAAGTAAGGAAGGAAATTTTAAAAGTTGTGGTTATATGGGACAGTACTTCTGGTGTAGGACATGAACAAACCAAAATTCATCTAGAAGTGACCTCTGTGAAGTTATACACCACAATACAAAGACCTGCACAAGTTCTTCCAAGGGAGGTGCAGGAAATTTTACCAGTAAGTCTCCAGTTGTCAGGAGGTAGCTTCCTAGCCTGTAGTGATTGCATAAATGTGACTGTGCTGACTTCCAAGACTGAGACTCCTGTCTTTTTCTCTCTCTCTTCCTCCCACTCTTGGGCAGTGTCGTTACACCCTGCAGTACACATATCCATATGCCTACTACATGGAGTCTGGTCCCAGAAAGAAGCTGGTAAGATATTCTGCTCTTTTTTTGCTGATAACTTTTTGGGGTATAGCTGGCAGCATGCTGGGCTGAATTCCAGAGCTGAGCAGTGTCTGAAATACTAGTCCTGAGTTTGAGGTGAGGACAGGATAAATAGGTGGGTTTGCCCCTTTCTTCTTCACTTCAAGTCGACCAGCAGCTCTGTCCTCTTATACATTACATTATTTTCCCAGGGGACTTCACTGCACTTTCACTAACAAGCCATTTATCCAGAATGTTTTGAGGCTGGAAGTGTGCATTTATTTCTTGGTAAGATTTATCACAATGCTGTGGGCCATATTTCCTGTGAAGAGCTGCTGGAGGAGAGCTTTTCCTTGGATCAGGGTGTAGCTTTGCTTTTTATTCCTGCTATAAGTTCCTTCCTGGCTTGGTGCATCTCATGGGCTGAAAAAGTACAAAAATAACTTTGTATTTAGTGAAGTTTTTTTCTTTTACTCAGCTGTCCTGTAAAACCTGTTACAGAATCTTTCTTCATGGCATCATGTGTTCTCTAAGGCTGTGGATAGATGTTATCTTCTGGATCTGACTGTGCCAGTGGAACAAGTTGCTGCTCCCAGCAGTGGTTAGCAATCCCTTCACTCTGCCTGCAGAGCTACTTAAAAGAGCATCTTGTGACCTGTGTGTGGCAAAATAAGCTGAATTAGATATTTGTCACATGCAGTGTTTTTAGGCTGACTGGGTTAATTTTGAATGATGCGCATTGGGGAGTGCTTACACAAGAAATGCCCAGAAGAGGTGATCCCATCTAGGTGAAGGTGGATAAGGAGGAGACACAAACCTGCTCTGCCAGCACTGCTGTCAGCAGAACACATTTGTCTGCTCCTCAAGTGTAATGAAACTGCTCCACTAAACTAATTTCTTGTTGATGTCTCTTATTTTGCTCTTTGCAGTTTGAATACCAGCAGGCCCAGCTGGAAGCTGAAATTGAAAATCTCTCATGGAAGGTGGAACGAGCAGACAGCTATGACAGAGGGGTGAGTGTTCTCCTTGCTTGGGCTTGTTGGCCAGATTTTGTTTGTTTGTTGGGCTTAACACTTCTGCAGGAGCACTAAGGCTGTCAAGTGAGGGTTCTGAGAAACTAGATCCAGAAACCAGCTTTAGCCAGCAGATGATGTAGAAGCAGAGTGCTCACTGCCTTGTGGGAGAGGAGGGAGGACTGCAGGGATTCCTGCAAAATTAAACAAGTCCCACAGAGCTCTGGAGAGGACTGCATGCGGCCTTCTGGTGAAAAGCAGGTTTCTTAAGTGTGTAGCATTTTAGACAGAGCAGGTGCCAGGTAACTGCAGAGGGAGCCCACATAAAAAGGAAGAGGATCTGGGATATTGTAATCCAGAGTATGCATGAAGTGTGTGATGGTTGGTGCTTCTCAAGCTGGGGTTCAGTGTCCCTCTAAAGAAAATAATGTCTTCTCCAGGGATTTTATGCTAACAGTTTGTACCTTCTCTTTTACCAGGACTTAGAGAATCAGATGCACATAGCAGAGCAGAGACGGAGGACCCTGCTGAAAGACTTCCATGACACATAAGAGAGGAGGAAGTGACAGTGCAGGGGTGAGAGCAGCAAGTGAAGTGATGGTAGCTTCACTGGGATAAGCAGGCACTGCCTCTGGGAGAACACGGCCAAGGACAAAGCCACCCCTCCCCTTGCAAGTCAGACACATGCAAACACCACCTCTTAGTCCAGTTTGTTCTCTTATCTTTCTGTTTCTGTTTCTGCCAGGCTAGAGGCCAGAGCTCAGATTGGCATATTTCCTGGGCCATTTCCCTCCTGCCCTTGATGGTTTCAGAAGGGGAGGGAGTTTTTTTCTGAATGGCTGTTAATAGTGTTAGATCATTACAGTTTATGTAATTTTCAACGGTTGTACAATTATACAGACAAACCTTAGAATAACACAAAACCCTTTTTAAAAATAAATTGGCAGTGGAGTGTTTTTCCTTAATCTGCTTGTAAATTTAATGGGCTTTTCCCCCCTCTCCTTCTCCCTTCCTCTGACCCAAAAATCCTCCTAGTCAGTGAAGGAGGTTAAAAAATATCTCAGCTAGATTTTCCGATGCTCCTTTAACCAGGGCGTTGCAGCATTGGCATTGCACGAGGAGAGTGGCTGGTGTTAAGGGTGGCTGCTGCTGTGTCTGGCCTGACAGTACCAGCAGTGGCTGTGCTTCAGTATGATCACATGTGACATCTCTTTTTCGTGTAAATCAGCTGTGCAAAATCCAGCTACACAAACAAAAGCAAACAGAGGAATTGTAGGGGACACACCAGGTTAACATTGGGGGATATGCTTGAGTTTGAGAGAAATTGAGAGAAATCAGATTCTGCATTTGATGAATTTAGGTCTTCCATGTAGATTTTTGCTTTACTTGTTTTTGTGGGGAGGATGTTGTATTGCCAAAGTGAGTGATGAGGGAGTAGTAGCATACAGTTGTTAATCAAGGCTTGGGGCTTTTGCAGAGTGAAAGAATCCATGTTATAACAGTGCCATGCAGCCTGATAAAGATTATTTGTGCCTGCTGGGTAGCATGGCCGAGAAAAATTGATCTCATTCATCAAAGTGAGACTAAACACCACTACATTATGAGGAGGAAAGATTATGTACAACACACTCCCTGGCATGTGTTGGCAATGTGGACGGGCACTTGAATACAGGTGCACTGATTGTGCAGAGCCTGCACCAAGCCAGGCAGAAAATTAACTAGCAAAATTAATTTATTTGTATATTAGTATTGATGCTGGTGGGAACTTATCAGAAAATTGATTGTTAGGAGCATGTGGAGCTTTTTTATTAACATTCTCTTTTCTAATGTAAAATATACACTAAAATAAAAATATGAGAAACCTAGTTCATCTTAGTAGGGGTTAACATGAAAAATGTTACTTAAATGCTGACTCTTGCCTGTTTGCTACAGGAAGCAGGCCATATATTAGGATTTCACAGATATCTGTGTCACTTGCACCAGGAGCTTGTTTGCAGCCAGTAAGGTGCAGCTGGAGTCTGATCTGAGGAAATTTTCACCTCTGTGGGGAACTCATGGGATTCTCTTCTATGCTGTATTTGGAAGTGTTGCCTTTGATGCATCCCTGTATTGTTCTTATGCAATGTCACTTGATAAAGATTAAACTGGAGGGGGGGAAAGTGCTAAATTCCTGCGTGTCAGAATAAGCTAACTCTGCTGTTGGAGCCTCTTTCATGTACCTGAGACCTGTGACCCAGGTATTTGCAGCAGGTGTAATTGGGCTCACAGATTTTATCAAGACTGATGCATTAGTTTAAACAAGGAGTAGCTGTCATAGGAACTAACCCTGTGGCCATGCTTGTTGTACACAGCAGAAAATTTCAAGCTGAGAGGCCTTTTCCTTCTTCCCTCCTGTCCCTGGTGTGGGATCTCTCCTCAGGGAACAAGGGAATGCACTGCGAGGAGCTGCTGGCCATGGAGTGAGTGTTACAGCAGAAGCAGCTGAGGGTAGGGCAGGCTTGTGGAGGGATGGCTGGAGTCAGGGAGCAGAGCAGGGAAGGGGTCTGTGGTTTCTGGGAGCAGCACTGCTTGCTGTGCAAGAGATCTCCATAGCCATGGCTCCTTACGCTCCTGCTCTGTCCTGTTCTGGCCCCCCTCGAGGCTGGAGCTGTAGAGATAAATCTGGCCTTGCTCCAGCCACTGTCTCTTGATTTCATTCCTTACTCTTCACCCAGCAGCAGCCTCTCTGTGCCCTCCTCATGATATATCCTAGGGGTCAGTCTCTCTTCCTGTCCCCTTCCCAAATGATTGTCTTGGCATGCTGCTTCCACGGGAAGGGATAGTGGAGGGAGGAAGGTTTGCCGAGACCCAACAGTTTGCAGTGAATTGAACCAATGTTTAAACTATTCTTTAAAAATGTAATGTGCAAAGTACTGATTAGGATAAAAGCTGGTGTTCTAGTTGTCTAAACATAACTATCTTAACAACTAATCCCTTTGCAGAGCAGGTATGTGGAGTTTCCTAATCCCAAAGAATTTTCCCTTCTGTTACATAATTGTCCAGCTTTGAGCTAAATGAGAATGAGGTTTTGTCTCTCCTTCCCTCCTTCCTTCCCTCCCTCCCCCTTCTATGCCCCCACAAAATATTTTGCTATGAATCCTTGTTTGTAGACAAGCCAGACCATATAGCTGTGGCGAGGTTACTGAACAGGCTGCTGAGATGCTTGGCTGAGGAACAGTAATAAAGATTGCACAGTGCACCCACTAATTCTTTCAAATTTTCTGAAACTAGAGCTTTGTCAACAGTTCCATTTATTTTTAAACAAAACATCCTTTCTGAAAATGGTGAAAGCCCTGGGTTGCACCCACAAACCCTATTGCCATACTCTGGGAAAACGACAGGACTTGCTTTTGCAGCCCAGGCAGGACCACTTCTGTATTGGTGTGGTACAGAAAGTCATGGACTTCAAGACAAAGTGTGCAGGGCACAGGGGCTGCTGGCTCTGTCTGCAAGGTGAATGACACTGCTCAGGAAGCAGGTGACTGGAAGGAAACGGGGGTTCTCAACACCAAAAGAAAAGGCCATTTTCCCCCCTCTAATAAGTACATGTCCCTCTTTGAGTTAGCAAGGTTATATGGATGTAGGTAATAAAAAGTGGCTCAGGAGTCATTAGCTCTGAGGTACAAGTTTCCCTTTGATGCGTTACTGCTACACATGTGGAATGTTTGCTCTCTTTTTTTCTTTTTTGCACTCGTTTCCAGCTCCTGCGCCAGCCCGACACCTCTCCATCCTTGCATCTGGTACTCTTTTATTTGGGCTTCGCTTGTGTTAGTGCATTGGCTGCCTCATCTCTATTCGTCCTCAGGCTTCCCAGACTGTAACAAAACGTTTTCTACTGACACCATAGACTGCATGACTGCTGCCCTGCGCAGCCAAGTCTCTGTGCCCGCCCGCAGACGGGGCAGCAGGAGGTTTCTGTACTATAGTCTTGCACTCTAAATTTTAGACTTTTTAAGCAGGTGAAAAATAGAAGTTTATTTTTAAATGAGGCACTTGTTCTGGGAATTCCTTTCTCGGCCCCGGTCTGGTTGGGGCTGTGGGACAGCGCTGAGGTGTGTGGGGGGCTCAGGACCGCTCCCACCCCTCGCTTTTCTTCGCAGGCACCAGAGAGGGGCAGGGGCGGCGGAAACCGCCCGGGAGACGGTTGCCAGAGGTGTGCCCGTGGTTTATTTGAAATAAATTGTGAGTTTCTAACTTCGGCAGTGTCCCGGCTGTTCTTATCGGCGGGATGGGGAGGGGCGGGGGGCTCGTGTCGCTGTCCCCGCCCGCGGCCGCTGTCCCCGCCCCGCGGTGACGCAGCGCCCGCCGGGCCGTTGCCGTGGTGACGCGGG
>WBNO01031666.1:23094-40557 GCA_013400575.1 Peucedramus taeniatus | reverse complement strand
CGGGGCCGCTGAGCGCTGAGCGCTGACCGCTGCTCTCCCCGCAGGTGGGCCACACGCAGCGGGTGGAGCTGGTGCCCGGCAGGGCCCACGCTGTGCGCACCCTCAGCCTCAAGCCGCTCCTGTTCGGTGAGTACCGGCCCCGCCGGGGGCAGCTGCTGCCGGGCCCGGGCACGCCGGTGGCGGGGGGGGTTCCGCCCTGGCGGCGGAGCGGGGGGTGTGTGCGTGTCTGTCTGACACCCGCCGCTGTCTTACACCCACTCGGGGGAAAATGACTCCCCGCGTGTTGGCATCACCTCCCTGTGCTGCTGTTCCTCGGGGCTGCGTTAAAAACAGTGTGGTGTCGTTTAAGGTATGTTGATGCAAAATTCGCAGAGGTTACGTGTTCTGGATGGCCCACTTTGAAGAATTTGGAAGATTAACCTTTCCAGATTTTTCAGGTTTTTGTAAAATACTATGAATAGACAGCAGATCGCTGGCAAGAGCCTTGAAGAAGCTGCTCAATACAAGTAAAGGACAAACTTTTGTTAATAAATGATAAAAAACAATTTAGTATTGATGCCTCAGCATTGAGGAAATGAGTAAAAGGAGAATTGATAGATTTAAAGTCCTCCACCATTTTGTGTCCTGTTCTAGTTTTATCTTTATTTTTGGCTTCTCTGATACACAACCACTCAACATCTGCCTTTCAAATATTTTTAAATCTTCTTTATCTTTCTGTGATGCTTTGCTGTCACTGGTCAAGTCTCACTAATTGAACTCTGTGTTCTGGAAAGCCAATGACAATATGCTAAATAATTTGGGGGGGAGGAGTCCGTCATTACAAAATTCCTACTATTGCAAAGTCAGAGAAAACCTGTTGTTTCTTAAAAGACAGCATAGAGAATCTTTCAGATGCTTTCTCAGTAATATAAATAGAGGGATTTTTTTCTGATTCCAAATAGATCATATACACTGAAAACCTCACCATGAATTTCTTAGTGGATTTCTGTCTGACATTCACTAAACAGACACACCAGCCTGGAGCTGATAACCCCACAGCATCACAAAACTGGTGTCATTACCAGAACCACAGTCTGAGGCAATTGCTCTGGTTTTCACTGGGGAAAACTCCTGTTTCCTCTCTCCCTGCCTTTCCAGTACCACTGAAGTGAAACAGTTGGTCCTGGCCCGCAGGGAAGGTGCTGAAGATGATAAAAGGCAGGTTTGTCCTGGCAGCAGTAATCCTGCCATTTTTAGCTTCTTGTTCCAGCACCTCCACTGGTCTTGAGGGAAGCTTTGCACCCTGAGGATGCCATCACAGACAGTGACAGACATTCACTATTTGACATGCCATGAGTCTGTTCTCCTTTGTCCTCTGATAAGGAATCCCTTATTTAGAAACTGCAAGCTGCAAGACAATTCTTATCTCCTGGATGAACCTGCCAGGAGCCAGCTCTGACTTTAAAAGACTTCCAGAGACTTCTCTATCTATGCAAGCAGTACCAATCTAATTCACCTGGTTTAAAAAAAAACTAATTCATTGCATCTCTGTCGCTTACATTAGTGGAACTGTGTATTTAACTTGGTTGTGTTTGGTGAATACAGAAGCCCTTAGCAAAGACTCTTGAGTTTCTGGGGATTTAACATGAAGTGCTGCAGCATACAAGAGCCAATTTAAGGAAACAGTGCCTGATCTGTCATCTTTGCTTTCAGCAGAGCAGGCTGCAGTGGGACCACAGCTGCAGACACTCATGAATGATTTAATGTGTTCTCTGGGCTTCAGAGCATGGGCTGGACACCGTAGGGGAACTTTAGGTTTGGTTTTTAGTTGTGGGTAAGTCACATCTGCATGAAACCCAAGCATATTTTATGGAGCTATGAAAAAATCCCTGCCCTATTTTTTCCCCCCTCTGGCTACAAAGCATCATTTCTAAAGCTTGTAAATCAGACCATCTGTGCACTTTTCAGTTGGGAAACACTAGTAATCAAATAGCCCTACTAATGGAAAACAAATCAGACAAAGCCTTTTCAACCTTCAGAGCTTTTATGTGTTTTGTTTTCCAAACGCAGTCTGTTCCGAAGATTCTGCCATTGCAGGGACCACCTGACAGCAGATTCAGTGGATTGGACAGCAGTTTCTAAGACAAGACAGTGGAGAGGAATAAAAATAGGAAATTCGGCTGTGTTTTTCTTCTGAGCCTCAGGGAAGAGAAGTAAGCACTGTACAAATGTCAGGGCGCAGCTGAATTGCAGTGTGTGTGTGAGCGCTCGGTGAGCCCACGGCAGTGCGAGGAGCAGCCCGCAGCGGGGGCTGTTGGTGTGCCTTGTGAACACGGGGAGGCAATGTGTCTCCAGCAGAGCCATGTGCCTCCAGCATGCCGGCTGTCTCTGCACGGCTGACACTGCAGGCGTCACCAACAAGGCGAAAGCATTCCTCCCAAAGGCTGGTTTTTCCGCGTGTTTTTTTTTTTGTTGTTTTTTTTCTTTTATTTCAGCCACAGGTTTAAACCAATATAGAAAACTTTCGACGGACAGTGCTTTGTTAGGTGGTAGAAATCCGACTGGTTTCCTCATTTGGGATTTGCTGTGTTCTGCTCTGTGGTCTGGAGCACAGTGTGTACCCCTGCAGGGAATGACAGTCCTGCTTGAGTGAGATAGTGAGCTGCAGAGAACTTGGTGAGACCGAGTTTTCCCATATTTTCTATCTTCCTTATGTACAGGTGGAAGGCCAGGCAGCTGTGGAAGGTTTCCCCCCACTCCCATATCAAAACTGCAATATCCTCCTGTGCTGGGGCTGGGAGTCACCTCCCAGGGCCGAGCAAAGCTGCTGTTCACACCACAGCAGAGCTCTGAACAGCTGATGTCTCACTCCCGCTCTGCTTTTCTCAAGGTTCTTGTGATCCTCAGTTACCAGAAGCTTCTGATCCACGCTGAATTTCTGATGTTGAAAAATAGTTTTCCCTGTTATATAAAAACCCTCAGCTATCTGCTCTGTGCCTTTCCTGCTTGAGAATGGCTGTTTCCTTTTGTGTATGTAGGTGCTCATCAACTGTCAATGCAGGAAGCTGAAGGGACAGCCTGACTCAAGAGCAGAGTTCAGCATGCTGTTTTTAAGGGGCTGGGCATAGCCAGGACAGGTTCCTCTCCCCCTAAATTTACCTCAGACTGTTCAAGAGTAAAGTATTTGCTCCTTTACATAAAAAGTATCACTTCACAGTCAGGGAGACTTTCTTGTAATCTCTGGACAGAAAGCAAGCAGGCACTTGGAGAGCATCAATGTCTCAGGGTAAATGAGACCCTGATATGAATCTGTCAGTGAGACCCAATAATGAATCTAAAATACCAGCTCTGATAATGAGAACTAGAAGGAACTGTAATTAAAGGTTTCTTCTAGTTTGTCCTCACCTGCATGGTTTTGTTGTGATGTTGGATCCTACACAAAGCTGAACATAGCACGTCCTGGATCTACAGAGCACTGTGAGAGGAACATGTTAACCCTGCATCCTTAAGCTCTGTCTTGGTCAAACAGGGATCTGTAGTAAGCCCTATCTGTGCACTATGACTGCTTCAAATCACCTAGAAATATCACTGTACATCTCCAAAACACCACCTGCCAAGAAAAGGAGTTTTCTAGCCATAGGGAAGGGAGCAGTTTGTTATTGCTGGAGTTGAGATTTTTCAGACCTTCCATCCCGCCTGTTCGGGGCAGCGGTGATGTTTCCACCTCCTCACTGCCTGGTGCAGGTTCCTGTTCCTCTTCTGCCAGGCATAGGCCTTGTTCACCACCACTTTGTCACTCTGTACTTCACCACTTACAACGAAGACCCCTGCGTGAGTGCCTCGCATGATGTTGTGGGCGCAGGTGGCGTCTATGTCCAGCCACTGCTGGAGCCTGGCAGGGATTTCAGTTCTGAGCAGTGGGCCGTGCTTCAGCACCTCCACTTTGGAGGGGTCCAGGTCGAAGTCCGAGATGGTGGTGGTGGTGTTCCTCCTCAGGATTCGGATTTTCACTGCTGCAGGGATTGAAAAAAGAGCTGTGAGTTCTGTTTACTCTTCATCACTCTCACCTACTTCAAGACATAGAGCCAGCCCAAGGCTTCTCTGCTGTCTCTGTAATGTGGGGAGGTATCTGTCCAAGCTTTTGCAACTGCAGTGAACTTTTACAAGTTCTCATTTGAGGTTCATTTCCAGTACTGAACTGTTCTTAGAATCACAGAATTACTTAGGTTGGAAAGTACCTCAAAGATCAAGTTCAACCACTGACCCAGTGCTGCCCAGTTCACCACTAAGCCATGTCCTCAAATGCCACAACCACATGTCTTTCAAATACCTTCAGGGGTGGTGACTCAAGCCCTTCCCTGGGCAGCCTGTTCTAGTGCTTGGTAATTCTTTTAGTGAAGAAATTTTTCCTATTACCCAATCTGAACCTCTCCATTGCAACTTGAAGCGATTTCCTCTTGTTCTTGTTACATAAGAGAAAAAAACTCCTTCTCCTTCTCAATCCATTTCCCTTCTAAGAGTGGCAAAGATATATCAGCACCACTGCAGAAACCCTGGAGGAATCATGGGCACAAGCAAGCAGATGCATCAAAGTCCTGGTCTTGTGAAAATTACTTGACTTTTCTCTAAGCAGGGATTTCAGGAAGTGACATGACTGACAACTGCTCAGCATTTGTAACCTTTTTTATTGAAAAATATCTTTATTTTTCTATATGTGTGCCTTAATTCAGGACAGCATCTTGAAAACTTCCTGCCATCTGATTGAGCAGTGCCAGTGCTGCTGTTTGCTTGGGCTAGGAGAGGGAGTGTCACAACACTAGAACAACACAAAGTTTGAAATAGCTGGCGTGGAATTTGCTAAAGATTCTTATAGGCATTGATTGAAATATTTGTCTGCAAGGGTAAAGCAGAGTAGTGCTTGTTTTTAGCAGTCACAGACCAAAACCAAATCAGAGCCCACAGAAATAAATCAGGTCTTCACTTTCAGTGCTGCCAGGAGCTGGGTCCTCCTGCTACCTCACAGGTAAGATGGAAACTGAAAATCCCTGGGATCTGCTGTAAAAAGTATATTTGCCATAATATACTGACAGTTTCTCCAAGTCAGTATATTATAGCAAACCTATTTTCTGTCCATGGCAGTGCTTGGCTGATGGAGGGAATGGGGGCAGTTGAGAGGAAAAGGAGTGTACTCACCAAAATCATTTGCACAGAGGCTTTCCAGGATCTCCCTGGCAGTGCTGGCCTCCTCAAGCTCACAGTCCTTGCAGCTGGCTCGGGGCACTGCTGCAACAGAAGTTAGGTTATAACACCCTTGTCAAGCTTCACTGGAGAAGGCAGAATGAAATTTTGAGAATTGCAAGTGGTGGCTTGCTGTTTCTTAGTGATGCTTCTTCCTGAGCTACTCAGGCCCTGGAGAGGTACCTCAGACAGGCAAGGTGGGAAATGTTAGACTCCTTCCTGTGAAGGGGCAGACGCCGCTTGTCGTGCTTTGTTCAGTCTTGTGTGTGTTGCTGCATGTTAAAGCAGCAGTGAAAATGTTTAATGAAGATCTCCTAATTTGGATGAAACAGCAAAGCCAGTGGTATGGCCAGACTCCATCCAGTGATGCTGAAATGATGTTGAAATGTCTGTTCTCCCCTTAACTGCTCTTGAATCTCCCCCAGTGTTCATCAGTATCTGGGTGTTAATTGAGTCCTTCAGACAGACTTTTTTCCAGTGTAACTCATGTCTGCAGAGGCTCATGTCCCTTCATGGTGTTTCTAATGTTTCGAGAGAAGGCTTGCAAAACATTTCTTTTTGAATTTTTTTATGCCCTAGACACAGCTGAAAGATCTGGGCTGCAGCTCCATAGCTCCACTGGAAGCACATCTCGCTGCTGGGAGTCTGCACTCCATGAGCTCTCCCACTGTGCCTGGGCCAGAGGCTTTGCAGCCTTTCCTCCCCCCTGCCCCAAACCCTGCGGGGTCTGACGGCACCCAGGGAGCTAATGAATACAGCAGAGAGAGGAACAAGCCACAGCCAATGTTATGCTAATTTTCTATACTCAGTTCCCAGAGAGAACAAAACTAGAATTTGTATTTTTTTAAAATACAGCTTAAAACCAGAAATATGCAGAATAGAAACAAGTCATAGGATCATCCTTTTGAGCTTTCAGTGTTACATATGGGAAAATACATTGAGAAAAAAACCTCTTACTTCTCCTGCTTGAGGAATTTTCATCCATGGAGACTGCTGCAATGCACAGTTCATGGTCTGCAGGGAACTTGTTGCAGTTGAGGATTTCTGGCCAGGGATAGCCATAACAAGCCATGACGGGCGCGCAGCTTCTCTTGACGGCTTCGCAGAGGCTGCGGCAGGGGTAGATGAGCCTGCGGAGGGGATGGGTGTTCAGCGCCTCCCTGTGCCTGCCGGGAGGCTGAGGGTCGAGCCCTAACACCCCTGCTGCTGCACAGGGCTGTGTTGAAGGGATAGCAAGCAGTTTGGGGATCTTTGACTTTTTTTTGAACATTCATGTCCTGGAAGCAAGCAAGGAATTTCTGAGGACAGGAGGCATGAGGCAGTGCCAGAAGCCCTTCACCTTGGGGATCTTCTCTAGTTGTGCAAAGACTGCTTACCTTTACAGGTGACTGATAATACACCAAATTTCCTTAGCAGCTCTGTACTTTGAGAACTGCACCTCAAAACTGGGGATTTCTTTCTGCTGCTGGAACTGTTGGGAAATGTGTCCAGGGCAGGAGCTGGGGTAAGGGGCTGCACAGGAGGTGGGAGGTGAAGCTGGTGTGTGCCAGCAGCTACTGCAGTGTATGAGGGGCTGGCCAGGGCATGTGGCAGCAGTGCCTGGGGTGAGAGAGCAGAAGAACCCCAAAGAGGGAACATATTTCTGCTCCTGTGATGTGAAATGCTCATGTTTTGCTTTCAGAGGGATGTTCCCTGCTGAGTAATCCAATTGTCCCTTGCCAAGAGCAGCAGCGCTGCTTCTTGGGGGCTGCACGGATCCCATCGAATGCATTTTCTCTCGGGAGGCACACGGAGTTGTGCTCCTGTGGGGAGTTAACAGTTACAGCTGAAATAACTCATAAAAGCATCTTACCTGTCCAAACAGATCGGTGCAAAGAGGGAGCAGAGGAAAATCCTAGCGTCTGGGTGGCACTCCCTGGCTAGCAAGGGCAGCCAGCTGGAAGACTGCTGGATGACTTCTGTCATGGTCTCATGCTCCAGCAGGTTGGGAATCCTCATCTCGGAGTAGCCGATGTCGTAGCACAAGGCCATGCGGTGTGGGATGGGCGTGCAGCTGGAGGATCTCCTCAGGTAGCTCGCCCAGGCGCCTGGAGAGCCCCAGAGCAGCAGGCGTGCCAGGAGACCCAGTAGCCACGGGCCACCCAACCTCGAGGGGTGCCTGCGAGGGGATGTGACCATGCTTGAAGCAAGTGAACCAACAGCACACCCCGGACTGAGCTGCTCCTGACTGTGGAATGCCTTTTATAGCCTACGAGCCACCTCTTTGTCAATCCATCCTCATTAAGTGCGGCCCTTTCAGAGCCCTCATGGGGAAGACAATGCTCCAATTTTCATTTGCCAGCGGCCCCGATTGTTTGTATTTTAGCAGGGGTTTGGCTTAGATCAGCAGGTGTGGAAATGAGGGCAGTTGGGGAGGGGTGAATGACTTGGCCCATGTGTCTTGGGGCTCTTTCAGCCAAGATTGAATCTCTGTTTGACACCAGTGCTCCAACCCATCCCCTTTCTCTTGCTCCAGGATTAGTCATTATTTCATAAACCGTAATGTCTTCCTCTCTTTTGTTTTTTGTAAAAGCAATCAAGTGTTGCTTAAAGTCAATTAGGAGGCATTTGTTTAGCTGGATCTATTGTTGAGCAGGCAGGGAGATAGGATGGTCTCACAGCCACAAGTTAACTGTTTCGGAGAGCTGGGGGCACAGAGGAACTAATTTGCAGCTGTGGAGCCAAGTTGTTTGCAGAGAGGATTGGCAGCACTCAGCTGGAAGCCCCCTCACCTTGCAACCTGCATGACCACACACTTTCCAGTTAACAGAATTCCTGCTTCATTCTGAAATCAATCCCCTTACTGCCGCTAAAGAATGGAATTGTCCTTCCTCCAGCACGCAATTAAGGTTCCATAAGCCATCATAATTGTAGCCCAGTTTGAGGAACAGGAAATACTGGGGGCATTGGTTGCCAGTGCTTATGCTTCATTTGGACCTGGTGCAGTGCCATGAGGTTCAAACTGGTCAGTAGAAGCTCCAGCTCTGAAGCATCCTCTGGCACAAGGACCCTGTGCTGCCTGTGGCAGAAATTGTTTCCTTGGAGTGTGTTATGGATACAGCTGGCTGCATTGTGTTCCTGGGGCTTCCCAGGAACAGCTCATTTTCTACAGGGCTGGTTCTGCTCCATGCTTAGCAGGAAGCCAACTGCTTATTGACAGCTTGAGCCGATAGGGTTGATTTCAGGTCATGAAAGTAATTAATTTTTTCCCTCCATTTGAGGATTACTGCTGTAGTTGATCTATAACGTGTCCTTGGCACATACCTGCAGGAGCTCTAGGGAGGCGCAATTTGGAGAGCAGGACTTTGGGTCTAGGAGCACTTAACCTGTCCTGCATTTGTGGTTTTTCTTTCCCTTTTCAAAAGTCTCAGCAGCTGGTAACAAGGTCACCATAGCTGTGACAGACACCAGCCAGGAGAAGCCTCTGAACCTCGTGGGCCATAGTGTAACTGTGCTCTGGAATGGGACCTTGCCAGTGCTTTCCAAGTGTGTGCCCAGCGTACCATGCAGCTAGAAGTCTCCTAACCTCATGGTCATCAGTGGATTTCTGTGCACTTTAATTTGCTTGGGACTGTGGAATTGCCTGATGGCTACTAGGTTTGTGCTGCAAAGGAAAGCTGGAGATACCTGTGTATGGAGCCTGGCATCCTCCATGTCCAGTATTTTCCTCTTTAACATTTCGTTTTAAGACCATTTTTAGTGGAGGATCAAGAGAATGAGTGGGAGTAAGTTAGAATTTTTCTCCTTTCTGTTTGAGTTTCATAATAGAGCACTGTGCCATGCTCCCCTGGAAGGGATTTGGTTTTGTGCAAAGTGCCATCCTCTCCACATGAGACCAAGGAAGTCTGAAACCCTGGCCATCACCACTGCCCACTGTAACACTGTAATGATTTTTGGCCTCCTTTCCGGTAAAGCAGCAGTTCCCAGACTGTGATCCACATGGCACCTTTGAAATGGTAATATGTAGTGATATGCACGTGTTTGTTCACTCCTTTGTCCATTGTGATATCTCTGAGAGAGTTTAAGGGCTTGACCCCAGGATCCAAACATTTAGGAACTGCTGCTATAAAAATACCTGCGTCCAGCAGCTCAGGTGTGAGGTGTATGCTCTTTGAGAGCCCTTTGGTAGAAGGGTAGATGTTTTTGAATGTCCCACACTTAGTTCCTAAATTTTCCCTCTACCTCTTTTGATTTTTTTCCCCTGAGATTCCTGCTACCAGCATGGGATCCCACTGTCACAGTTCCTCAGTCTCTGTTCCTGCTCACACTTTTGCTGCAGAAATCCCTGACTTCCTGACAGAGGAGGAATGCAAGCTCATTGTCCATCTGGCAAAGCTAAAGGGACTGCAGAAGAGCCAGATCCTACCAACAGAGGACTATGAGGAAGCCATGGAAATGATCGAAATCAGCCAGATGGACATTTTCAATCTGCTGGATCACAATCAGGATGGGCAGCTGCAGCTCAAAGAGGTAGAGTGTGGGACAGTGGGGAAGGTTTGCTGGGCACATCCCCTCATCAGATGCTCTCTTGGCTACTCCTGTACTTGGGTGGAGCCAGACCCCAGGATATACCCATCACAATTTGCTTAATTTTATGCCTCAGAATTTGTGCTGCCCTTCAGAGTGAAAGTTTCTGGGCAATGTGCAGCAGTTGTCATGCTATTGGGAGGCAGCAACAGTCCTTGGCAAGACATGAGTGTTTTGAATATGCTGGATAAAATGTTCCTGTGCTGTGGGTTGTTGCCTCTTGCTGTGTGTCCTGGGAAGTGAGTTTGTCACGTAGGCCCTGCTTTGTGCAGCCTTTGGGGAACTTACTGTGTGAATTCACAAGCCCCAGCAAAGCCACCCCGATTGATGAGCCCAGGGGGATAATAAGCCTCTTGTCCACAGCTCTTCAGCACCCTTGCCCTGTATGGCAGGGAGCATCAGGGCAAGTACTGACAGTTCAAGCATGTCCCTCCTCAGGCTCTCATTTCAGGTGAAGCTGGGATTCTGAACCATCCTGTGCACCATGAGTGCTGTGGAGTATGGGGAGCTGTGCCAGTGACAGCCCAGGGCAAGGCTCCTTTCTCTGAAGGTCAGAGCCTGCTGGGAGCTGTTCAGGCTTCTGCATCTCTCTGTACATGTTGAAGGGAAGAATTTTGTTCCAAGCCCTTACCTTGGACAAGTAAAAGCATTCACTTTTATCATCAATAGCTTTATTTCCCCTTCAAGAGAAAGCTGTGCTCTCTCCACCTCAGGGCTGGTTAACCAAGTCCCAGCAGTCATTTGCCATGACCTAAACTGCAAATAACAGCACTCATCAGCAACACTCCGTGTGGCTGCCAGATGATTCTCACTGCAATCGTCTTTCTGCAGAAATGTGCCAATGCCTGTCTGGCTGATGTGCTGTGGAGGAGATTCCGCCAGGCCTCATGCAGGGAGTCTGTAGGGTCTCAGGAGGGCAAGAAACCAGTGCTTTTTTTTGATCTGTTTATGAATTTCAGGTGTTGACCCATACCCGACTTGGGAACGGCAGGTGGATGACCCCTGAGAACATCCGGGAGATGTACACAGCGGTCAAAGCTGATCCTGATGGGAATGGTAAGGGCAGCTCCATGGGAATCCCTTCACCTCAGCACCTTGGACACCTTGCACAGCCATGTAGGGGAGAGCAAGAGCTGTGTCCCTGCCCAGGCCTTTTTTTCTAGCTGAATTCTTTGAAGGGAAGTAGCACTGCCCTAGACACCTTCTCAGGGAAGTAAATGCAGGGTAACCCTCTTACTGCAGCACTCCTGCATCACCACTCTAGTGGCTAACTGGTCCCACTGCCTGGGCTTGGATCTTGCTGGAGCAGGACCAGACCACAATTCTGCACTCCCTTTCCCCTGTCAGACCTGCCTTGGTTCATGTTACAGACCTGCCTTGCTATAACAGACCTGCCTTGCTGTAACATGATCTTAGGGGTGTGCTTCTGCTCCCCTGGTCTGAGAGACCACTCAGGTTCTGACTACAGAGCTCTTGTTACCTGTGATGCAGGTGTTCACACACACAATGCATGCCCCTCCATTTTCAGGGAGACTTTTGCAGCAGGCCAAGAGGCCCGTGTCAGTGTGAGGAGAGAGTGGAATAAGTGGAGCTGGGGGTGATCTTTTTTGTCAGCATTTGGTGCTGATCCCCCTCTCTGCCACTGCAACTTCTCTGTATTCCATGAGGCCACTTCTGCCCCTCCTGCCCCCGGTCTCCCAAGGGCTCCTGCTGGTCCGGACATACACTCTAACCTCTGCTGCTCTAATTAGAGTGGCCTCAATTAAGCAACACTCCATTTCCTAATCAAATTAAGTGAATGCACAGTCTCTTCCAGTGACCTGGCATTGAGAGCTGCCCAGGAGGAGCTGCTTTGGAGTTGAAGCAGTAGCAGTGTGAATGCATAAATATCCGGAGGGCATCCTGTGCAACTCTCCTCCAGGCTGGTGGCATTCTTGGCAGGGGTATGAGTGAGTCCTCTGTGGCTTTTCCACCATTCTGGACATTAACAAATGAAAGGTCCTGTTAAAGGGCTATTGGCAGGACCTTGCTTCCAGAGTGCTGCTTCCCTCTGTTGTTAGATTGGTACATGACACTGAGAGACCAGGTCACAACCTGGATGTGGCACTGCGTCATCAAAGACTGTGGGGAGTAAGGGGAAGTGCAGAGAGAGAGACACTAGGAATAATAAGAGTGGATCATTTGGTCATGACCTGAGGATGTGGCACCTGAGGAGCTGTCCCTGGCTGACCCCCCCTGCCAGGGGGTGCTCATGCCCAGGGAGCAGAGCTGGCACCCAGCAGCACTGGGTTTGCTGCCTGAGTGAGCTCCTCTCCCAGCCCATGGTGTGTGCAGGGCAGCCCAGGGCAGTGCACTGCATGCTGCTATCAGGGACCTCTGCAAGGCTTCCCTCTCCAGAAAGAGGAAACAACAAATGTGAGGATTTTCCTGAAGCTGACGAAGGCGAGAGTCCACCCCTTGCTAATTCCCATTGAGTGCAAACAAGAAATACCTGTTTTAGGAGAAACTGCTTTATACCTCTTGCTTTTCTGTTATTTCTATTTATGTAAGACCATACTGTCATGTATTCCTCATTTATGTTTTGCAGTTACACAAATGCAGGAGAATGTGTAACTTGTTTTGCTTGTTTTGGGTTTGGCTTTCTCTTAATTACCATGCAAGGTCATATAGAAAATGTGGTCTGTGGTCCCACTCTGTCCTTAAACATGTTGATTTAAATATATAAATAATAAGCCTCAAGACACTGGGTGGCACAGCCTTTCTCGTGCTTATCAGAGCTGTAGTGTCTGATCTATTGATTTGTGTGTTTCAGGAGCTTTTTAAAGTTTAAAATGGTGTTTTGCCTGTCCCAGTTCTGACCCTGCACAATTCACTTTGGCAGGTTGCTCTGTGTCCTCTGCTGTAGAGCCCATGATCATGGGCAGAAGGGTGCAGCCTGTGGTGGACACAGTAGACCCTGACTGGGGTCTGTGTGAGGAAGGCAGTTTCTGCAGTGCCCTCAGCTGGCGTTTCTCTGAGTACAGGACACAAGAACTATTACCTGCACCAGACTCAGATGCCTTTTCCTGTGTTCCCATAGGTGTGCTAAGTTTGGAGGAGTTCAAGCAGTTGAATATCCGTGATTTCCACAAGTACATGGGAAGCCAGAAAGTGAAGATGAGTGACTTGGTGCGCAACAGCCAGCACACCTGGCTGTACCAGGGCGAGGGGGCACACCAGGTCATGAGAGCCATTCGGCAGAGGTAAGGGCCAGGGAGCTGAGGGGAGCTTGGGTTTGGGTAGGCACAAGCATCACCTGTGTGCTGGGAGAGGCAGTGGCAGACTTGCTAATATTCACACTTCCTAATTGTGTGAAAAGTCCTTGGAGTGTAAAGAGTAATGAACGCAGACACAAAATGGAGAGAGGAGGTTTTCATTAGAAGAAGAATTTGCATTGTCCTGCGGAAAGGGAAAAAGAAAAATCGAGCCTTTCAGCATCTCCATTCACTTTTGGGAACAGCCCTATAAACCAGGAAGATTTGGCAGTATATGAAATCATTCATTCTAATTAGTAACTGAGCTTACTGGGAGAAACTGCCCGTTTCCAATGCTGTCTGGGTGCCAGCAGTTACTGTCATTTGCTTTAGTTACTCATGCATTTCACTGAAATCTGTCTTTGCTGTTCAGAGCTGACTTTTCAAAAAGTCAACTTCACCTTAAATTAGTCAAGTTAGTTTAATCCTCCAAGCACACATATTGTAGGACAGCTCATGGCAGATGGGAGTACCTCTTACCTTTCCCTTCGTCTCAGATTTGGTACTGGGAAGAGCTGAAGCCCAGCATGAAGGCCAAATCATATAGTTGTAGTGAGTTTCAGATAATTGTCTGGAGACTCGCATGTTCTTGTGGTGCTGGTCCTCACCCAGAACGTGGGTGGGTAAAATCTGTCCTGAGGCCTGAAAAACAGCTGTTGGCCACTCCTTTTCTTTAGTGCATTCCAGTGGGAAAATGGGGTCACATATTGCCTTGATTAGAGCAGACTGTGGCTGCCACCTTCTCTGTGCCAGCTAGCCAGCACACACAGGCATCAGGATTCCGCTTGCATGCTCTGCAGTTGGCCACTGTCAGGAGGAGATGAAGACACAGCACTGGAGGAGGCTGTTAGTCCTCCCTGGGACCAGGCAGCACCTGCAGGGGCTTTGCCGTCCTGCCCAGGTGCCACATTGTCCTTGCACCTGCCCCAAGGGCTTTGCTGGTCCGGATTCTCAGAGCTCTGAGTGTTCTTTGGCAGGTCTCAAGACGTACCTGCTTGCCTTGGGGATGATCTCAGATGTAGCAGTGGAAAAATCCCAGAGCAGGAGGGCTCCAGTCTCCTTGATCACTTCCATTGCCCCTCTGCCCTGGGGGAGGCTGCTGAAAAGGCAACAGGGAAAGGTGAGTTAGGTGACAAGACTGTTCCTAGAGCTAGTCTCTCGTTCACTCTCAGCAGGGGTCCTGTGCTTTGCTAACTGTCCCTGAGGTCTGTAGGTGGTGTGCAGGAGTCCAGAGAAGTGATGAGATGGCACATGAAGGCTCCAGGGACATGCACAGAAGGGATCTTGCTGAGCAAGCAAAGTCTTCCTGAGAGCAGTCCTGCTAGAGATGCTTCCTTCAGTTTTGTTTCGTTTTTTTATTAACCTTGACGAAGGTTTTCTGAGCCGATGCTGATGGTCCAACAGATGTGTAAGGACCTGGTTTTCTCTTGGCATGCTTGCTGCAGCCCATCCACCTCTCCGGTCTTTTGGGGAAGGGGGTTCTCTTTCTCTGGGTTTTTTCACTGCTTGGGAGTAGTGGCTGACTAGGGTGAGGGTGGCTTTCCACTCACCTGCTCTGCTCTTCCCCAGGGTAATGCGCCTCACTCGCTTGCCCCCCGAGATCGTGGAGCACAGCGAGCCCCTCCAGGTTGTGCGGTACGACCAAGGAGGGCACTACCACGCCCACATGGACAGTGGCCCCGTGTTCCCTGAGACTGCCTGCAGCCACACAAAGCTTGTTGCCAATGAAAGCGCTCCCTTTGAGACCTCCTGCCGGTAAGCACTGCCCTGAACACGTCAGACAAGGGGTGTGAAGAGCCATTTCACCTCACCTCATCTCGCCTGGGACTCAGTGCTCGGATTGTGGGCTCACAAACCGGCTCAGGACATCACAGGCATGAAAGGATTTTAAAGGGGAGGTGGGCAAATCCCACCTGGGTCCACTCAAGGAAGGTGGAGTGCGTTGGCCTGCCCCAGCAGAGGCTGCAAGCACACTCATTACTCTGGGTAGGGGTTTTCTTTGTTGTCCTTGTGTTACTCTTGGAGAAAAGCTGATGGTGTAAATCATGTGCCGTGTGATGACTTGGAGAAGCCACTGTATTTATGGGGAGCCCCTGTGCATCTTCTCCTGCTCCAGGTGTGTCTCCTGACCGTCTCTTGTCTTGCAGGTATGTGACCGTGCTGTTCTACCTGAACAATGTGACTGGGGGAGGTGAAACAGTCTTTCCTATCGCTGATAACAGGACGTACGAAGAGATGGTAAATGAGCCTTGCCTGCATGTTACCCCTGGGGATTCTGAGTCCCTCTTTGGATGCCTTTATTCCTTGTGGCTGCAGAAGGGTCTGGTGCGTTAGGTTGCTGTGCATTAGCATTTGTAGCCAGAGCATTGGGGAAACCGTGCTCCACTTACAGTCTTTTTCCTCTGAGGACAGGGGAGGAATCACAGAGCTTTGACAGCTCAGCTCTCCCTGCTCAGAGGTGTGAGGTGTCAGGCAAAGTGTTAAGAAATGGCAGTTGCACAGAAACAGGTTATAACCTCCTGGGCCTGAAACTGGCTGCTTCAGGTGGGTTATGGAAGCTCCCACATCAACCTTAAGACATCTTGTGGAACACACAGGCAAGGGTGAGGGGTAGGGGCAACCCAGTGCATTTGCCTTGTTCCAGCCCTGTTTTTGACATCTTCCCTATGGTTTCTCTCCAGTCTTTGATCCAGAATGACATTGACCTGCGAGATACTCGGAAAAACTGTGACAAGGGCAATTTGCGAGTGAAACCTCAGCAAGGCACTGCTGTCTTCTGGTACAACTACCTGTCAGATGGAGAAGGTACAAAACTGGGCTCTTGGGAGGGGTGGGACTACAGTAGGTGACAGCCATCATCTCCTTGCTGCAGCTGGGAGCTCAAAGAACAGCCAAAAAATGGTGGTAGCTGCCTGCTAGTGGGAACTGTAGAGCCTTTTTGTCAGCAGCTGAGTAGGAGCTTCCTGACTCTGAAAGGCCTTTGTTTACAGGCAGTAGGTCAGTGGCTCCTGATGTCTTTGGGGGACAGGACTAGCTAGCAAACAAAGACCTTGGCTGCGCTCGCCATCACCAGCTGCCTTCCATCCCACTGTGCAAGCTGAAACTCCTGCTGGAACTTGGTCTGCAATTCAAAATGTGTCACTGATGTGGTGTTGCCCAAAGGGGTGGGGAGGGGAGGTAGACAAAGGCACGGCCATGAGCTCTGCAGCATGAGGACACATGGGCCACCCCATGCCACGCTTGGGGCCAGTGCCTGCTTTGTAGCTCAGCCGCAGCCCCATGATGTGTCCTTGGGGCTGTTTTTGTCACGAAGCACAGTGTGGTTTTCCCTGACAGGCTGGGAATTAACATCAATCTTTAAGGCTGCTGGTGAGTATGGCTCCAGAGGGTTTCCATGGCAGATTTTGAGCTTTGGTTGGAGGAAGGAGTGTAGCGTCCCAGGTCTCCTGAGAGCAGCCCATGTTTCCATTTCTAGAAAATCCACAGAGGAGGTCACAAGACCAATGTTTGGGCTGTTGGGTGGTAATAGCAAGAACTGTTGCTCTCCTGTCAGAAGAGCCCTGTTGTGTTTTTATGAGCAATTTGTTCCTAAATGGAAAGTGGCTGCTGATGCAAATCTGCCACAGAAAAACGACAGTATTGTTGTAAACAGGTCATTTAGAACTGCTGAAATGCAATCTCTAAAACAGCTGAACGGCTGCAAGCCTCTGGCTTCCACAGGCCTTCTAGTGGCAGTACCCATCTTTTTTATGCCAGCCTTTGTTATTATAAAAGAGCTGAAAAAAGCAGGCTGTGATCTGGATTGTGAGAGCCACTTGTGCTGAGTGGAGAGATGGAGGCAGTGGGCATTTTGCACTCAGGGAGCCTGCCCTGATGAACCCCTTGTAGGCAGTAGGGTGAGATGGCACTAAGAGGGAGGAGTGCCAGGAAAAGTAACTGCTGGAAGATGTATCTGAGCTCAAATCCAAGCAGGTAGTGCAGGCAGGAGGGATGGCATTGGTGTTCGCTGGCCGTGTGTCCCTGTGTGGTCCCAGCTGCCTGCCCTCTTCTGCCACCGTCTAACGAGGCTCTGCTCCGCAGGCTGGGTGGGGGAGCTGGACGACTTCGCTCTGCACGGGGGCTGCCTGGTCACCCAAGGCACTAAGTGGATCGCCAACAACTGGATCAACGTGGACCCCAACCGCCGGCGGCAGCAGCAGTTCCAGCAGGAGATGGAGCGCTTTGCGGGGTCTGAGGCGGGGGCGGGGGCCGGAGCCCCGGGCGAGTGGACAGTGGACAAGGCGTACAGCGGGGTGCACCTGGAGCTGTAGCGCCGGGAATGCTGCCCGTGCGCGCCACCTTTTCCCGCGCGGGGCGGGGGGCGGAACCGCGGGCCGAGCGCGCGGCG
>WBNO01031666.1:0-11268 GCA_013400575.1 Peucedramus taeniatus | reverse complement strand
TGGTTGGGCCCTGCGCCGTCCTGCCCCGCAGCATCCTCCAGTGGAACGTGAGTGCCCGGCGGCGCGGCGGGGGCTGCCGGTCGCCACCGCGCGCGGGGACAGCCCCCTCAGCGGCCGCCGTGTCCCCGCAGGTTGGCTCCCACCGGGACATCTCGCACGAGAGTCTGTCGCTGTTCCGGCTGCTGGAGCCCCAGATAGGTACGGGGGGCAGGAGGGGCGCGGGCCGCCCCCCTTGGGGCTGCTGTCGGGGTGGCTGTGCGGGAGCCATTGGCACCTGCAGGAGGGGCAGGTCTGGGCCGAGGCAGCTCGAATGCTGCCCTGCCCACCCTTCTCTTGCCCTGGTTGCAGAGATCCTGGTGCTGGGCACAGGGGACAGGGTGGAGCGGCTCCACCCTGCCATGCTGAAGCAGATGCGGGAGTGCGGGATTGCTGTGGAGGTGCAGGACACGGTAAGGGTGAGGCAGCGCCCCGTTGAGAGAGAGGGAGGGAGGGGGTCATGCGCCCTGTGGGGAAGGGCCGAGTCTCCTTTCTGAGGGCCGGAGCTTCGCTCACTCCCTTTTCTATTCACAGGCGAATGCATGTGCAACCTTCAACTTCCTGATGAATGAAAGGCGCGTGGTGGCTGCTGGGCTCATCCCCCCGCGGGGCATCTACGGCGTGTAGGCACTGCCTGCCCTGCCCAGGGCTGAGTGGTTCTTGCCCTGCCTGCCTGAAGCCCTCGAGGGTCACTGCTCCCAAACTCTCCATAGTGAACTGTGGTGCTGTCATCTGGGCGATGGCTCTGCACAAAGGAGGGCTGTGAAATACACGAGCTTAGCTCTTCATTGCAGTCCCTGGCTTCTTGGCCTCCCTGCCCAGTCTGGGCTGGGGACTGTGGGGCACAGCACAAGGCTTTGCTGGCAGCACTGCCCCCACAGCCCTGCCAAGGTCATGCCCCCCACCTTGGCAGCAAGAAGCCTCACCTGAGGGAGGGTGAAGGCTGGTGGAGTGAGCTGTACATCCCCAGGCACACCTGGAGCTCCACGAGGAAAATATATGGAAATGGGAAGTACAAGAAATTGTGTGGTGGTTAATGCACATTGAGGCTGTAACAAATTGATGAGGCACGTGCTCACCTTGGGCACTGGGCAGCATGTGTGTGTGGTGGTGGCATGCCATGTGCCAGCAGCTTCCTGAGCACACCCAGCACCAGCAACTAGTGTGTCCCAGCTGGTGCTGGCCTGGCTTAGGCTCTCCAGTGGAGCTTTGTACCACCCCATCACGGATGTCCCTTGGGCAGTGTTTGCCCAAGGATCCTGCACCCTCTCTCTTTGGAGGTTCAAGCTCCAGCAGGGGACTTGGAAAGGGCCCCTGTCCTGAACTGGCTGGTTCATAGTTGGGGATGTCACCCCCAGGGAAGAGAGTGCATGTACCTAATGGAAGCCTCATGCCCTGAACTCTGCCACCTTGGCAGGCAAAGGCAGGGGATGCAGCTGCAAGGTTAGGGTGGCTTTGCTTAGCGAGTGTCCCAATGAGTGTGTGACACTTGACACTGTGGCAGTGTAGTCAAGGCTCTGGTTTTAGTGTTTAAATCAAATTTAACATCCCCAAAACACTGATGGTAAACACACCCTCTTCAGCAGGAGTGATGGGTGGGACATGTACAACTGATACAGGTGTAAAATACTTCTTGGCTCCTGCCATTGCAAGCACAGGTAAACCTGCCAAGCCAGGGAAGTTTGCACTGCTCAAGCCTGCAGAAATGCAGACCAGCTCCTCTATAAACTTGTGCCCCTCCCAGTGCATTGCCCACCTTCCAGCAAACAACTGCTCTGTTGGAGCCTGGGCAGGTAATCCACAGTGAACAGCCCAAGGGCCAGTGAACACCCCAGCCACTGGGCCTGGACATGTGGCAACAAGGTTTAGAGGAAAAATGCAGCTGGACCAGGAATGGGGGCCTGCAGCATCCTGGCTGCTGCCACAGCTGGGTTTGGCAGCTCCCAGCAGGAGATAATGGCCCTGTAAAACGGTTTGCTTTCTTACCCAGCAGTCCAGCCCTTGTTTTCTGCTCGCAGGAGCGATTTTTAAAGAAGCTACACTATGCTACCCACTCAGCCCTGTCTCACAGTCCCTTCTGGGGTTATCAGCTGCCTCTGACAGTGTGGGAAGAAAGGGACAGAGCCAAGGACAGAGAGCAAGGGAGGTAAAGAAGGAAGAGGGGCTCCGGGCTGACACCAACTGCACATCTTTTCATTTTTTTATTGTAAAACATGGCCAACACGTGCAAGGCTCCAGCCCAGGATCACGGCTCCTGGGTGGAAGGCGGGCCCCGCGGGTGGTCAGAAAGCAGCCAAGGGACAGCAGGAGCTCCAGGCAGCCCAGAATAATGGCACTTCTGCAGCAAGAGCAGCCCCCGCGCCGAGCGGCGCAGGGCTGAGTGGCACTGGGACAGGATCTCTTTCAGAAGAGGCGCTTCTCATACCTGCAAGGGAAGCAGCACCAGGGAGCCCCTTTACTGACCCACCTGCACAAAGGTGCAGTATGGAACTGATCCTGCCAGCCCAGGGAGGGGAACAGCCTCAGCACCCTGACAGGCCATGGCTTGGCCCGGCTGTGTGGTGCCAGGGCAAGCCAATGAATGCACACCAAGCCAAGGGCATGGCAGCTGAGGTACAGGGTTCCTCACCCCCCAACACCCCCCCAGGGTGATAAGGATCTGCCAGAAGCACTTACGAGTGGAGGCCGTGCACCCCTCCTTCAACCTGGGCAGATGTTGTCCTCTTCTCAAATTTCAGCTCTCCCGAGTACATCATGGCTCTGAGGGGGAAGGACACCTGTCACAAGCCAGGCAAGAGTCCAGGGAAGACAGTGCTCTGGCACATGCTTAGCTGGAACATCTGGGATGAGGATCACTGGTTCTTCCAGCTGTGGCCAGTATGGCCTTTGCTGTGCTCCCAGGAACCAGACTGGTAACGTAATCCCAACACTTTGAGCCCAGCCAGCTGAATATCCCACAAGAGACCACACTCCTGCATCCCTGGGGCTGGCAGAGCCATTATGCAGTGCCCACTGGAGGGAAGAGAGCTACTAATTATCCAGAACACACCACAGCTTGAGTACAGCTGCTCAGGGACTCCAGACAGCAGCACCATGACCTAACCAGAGCACAGGCATGGGGAAGCACTCACCGGACTTGGGTCAGGCTCTTGGCACCAATATCCTGGCAGGAATGCTGGATCCCAGCAATTAGGTATGGAATGAATTTATGGATAGAGCCCTTGTCTTGCACTGCACCGGAGACCCCCTGGGCCACTTTAATTTTGTCCGTCTCACTGCATGAAAGCACAAATCAAGGGTATTTGTGAAGCAGAGAAACCCCAAAAGCTTGATCTGCTGCCCCAAAGCACCATCTCTTACCTAAAATACCGATTCTGGCTGCCCAAGTTCTTGTCCATGGCATCTAGGGAGCCCATGCCGCGGTATTTCTTCAGCCTGATGCCATCCGAGAAGAAGTACTCGCCTGGGGCCTCCGTGGTGGCAGCCAGGAGAGAGCCCATCATCACTGGCACAAGGTATCACCAGGAACAGCACATCAGCAGCAGTGGCAGTGGCTGCAAAATCCCTCAGGGTTCCTGGGCACAGCACTGACTGCAGCCCCTGTGCCCCCAGCCACCTGCTGGTAAACGCCCTCACACCCAGTGTAATTCCATATGGAAACACCTCCTAGGAGATTCCCTACAATGGTGCTCACCTGTGGAGGCCCCAAGTGCCAGGGCCTTGGCGATGTGCCCAACGGTCTGGATGCCCCCGTCGGCGATCACGGGGACGCCGAACCTCCTGGCGTACTCGGACACCTTGTACACCGCCGTGGCCTGGGGACGGCCGCACGCCAGCACTGCGGGACACGGCACACACAGCGTCAGCCCCGGCCCGCAGCACAGCCCCGTCCCAGCAGGCTCTGTCAGGCTTCCAGCACACACATGCTCCAGCACTCAGAACGCACAAATCCCTGGATGCTCCTTCCCTAGGCTGAATCCAAGAGAAGCAGATGCCCGGGAGATGCCTGCTGAGACGTCCTCACAGCCCTTGGCTCCAAAAAGCTGTGAGTGGCTTCGGGCCTGGGGTCTTTGATTGGATGCCTGTGATCAGACGAGACTCGTGGCTCAGTCCTTGTACACAGCAGACATGTGGGGAGCTTGGGAAGGAAATAAAGCAAACTCCAAAAGCCCCTCTCCAAAGCATCCCTGGCATGTAGCCATGTCCCACTGCTGGCTCTCTCCTGGAGCTGCCAGACCCCTTGTCCATGTACCCAGCATCTGTATGATGTGCCTCTTGAATGGAAAGGCAGTTGGCTGGGAGAGAGCTCATATGCCTGTATATGCTATAGATATAAATATATCTATACATACAGGTTCTGCATATACACACAAACACACATGCAGCAGTGGAAAAGGAAACAGGCAGAATGGTTTGGTAATAATTTATGTTCCTGTCCTGCAATGTAGCAAGGATTCCATCAAGTTTAGCTGCCCCATGAGGACAGAGTTATTAGCTTTGGGTTTACTTGTTCTTCCCAGTCGGTAGCAGTTAAGAAGCTTCCCATTATGTGAGGAAAACCAGCACAAGGCATGTCTTGTAACATGTTTGTCAGCCACAGGCATGCAAGAACACTGAGATAGGCTTCTCTCAGGGAGATGTCCCTTCCCCACCATCAACTGGAAGCCTTTTCTTCAGTCATGGTTAGTCCCATAAACCCGGCAAGATTAAGGCCATACAGTATTAGTACTTTGGAGTGTGAACTCCAGGTGTGGTTCAGCCTGCATGGTGGCAGTGCTGGCAGCACCTCCCTGGCAGAGGCCTGCAGGAGGCTACAGTTTCTCTACTCCCAGCACTCAGCAGCAGCTGCTGAGGGAGGGCAGCCAGACTGCAGGCTGTAATAGTGACAGATCTAAATTTAATCAGACCCCAGCGTTCAGCTCAGGCTCAGCCAGCCAGGGAGAGGCTGCCAGCTTTATCATCAATGCCTTTAAAGAGATGGTCTTGCAGTTCTGCACTGCTGAAGGCCACGGTGCAGCTGCAAAAAGCTGCAGTGGAAGAGCTCTGTGGAGAGAAACACCCATTTCTGAAGGGTTTTGAGTCCAGGGTCTATGGGAGTGTGCCGTAGACAGTGCAGGGCCTGCAGAAACCTCTCAAGCACAACCACAGAGACCAGCCCTTTTAAGGCACAGCTTGGCTCAGGGCCCCTGGGAGCATCATGCCTCTCTGACTGTCCCAGTGCCCAGTGCCACAGCCCCGGAGCACAGGCTTCCCAAGCAGGTTCTGAGCACACACACACAGCACACGGTCAGGGGAAGGGGTTGTCCCTTTTAGTGTATTGGCAAAGGGTGGCCCTACAAAATCATCTGCTAGGGAAAACCTTCCAGGATCTGCAAGAGTAAACCTCTCCCTTTGAGGTGTGTCAGAACTAGGAGAAAGGACAAAGCCTAAGGCTTGCCTTGCAGGGGCTGCTTGGTTAGAACATCAGAGCAGAGAACACTGCACCCTAGGCTGGGCAGGCAAAAGCCCCTTCTCTCCACATGACTTGATGGGGAGAAGATGGAACGCAGCTGCCAAGGTGGCCCTGTGCAGTGAAGTCCCTCTAACTCAGGGGAGCCAGCTCCATGGGAAGCTTGGCCAGTGCACAACTTCCCCAGAACTAGGGCTACATTTTGAGCACGATCGAGAACTGCTCAGGGATCATCTCCCAGTACTGGATCAGCAGGACCATGCCTGGCTAGGGATACAGAAGGTGCAGTCAGGCTCCTAACTGGATTTTGGAGTGGAGAGAGGGCAGGCCTGAGTTCCTTCAGCTTGGACAGTTCAGATTCTGCTTTACGAAATCAGAAAGGCTTCTCAGATTTCATTTCAGATTCAAAACCAGTATCCAAAGCCACAAAACCCCAAGTGCATCTACAGCTAAATTATTCTCAAACAAGCAGTAGGGCCATGTGCAGCCAAATCAGGGTCCTGCTTCAAGACATATAATTAGGGTTGGGAACAGGGCAAGTGACTTACTATAGGTGCCCGTGACAGTAGAAGGGCATTTGGGGCTGTGGGACTTTAGGTCTGGAGGGATCTTTGGAGCAGCTAAACAAAAACAAACACACATATTTTAGAGACAGAAGAACAGCAGCAGAACAAAGGACCCCAGAAGTGACCTGCTACTGGGCAGAGCATACGGTGTGGGACAGAGCTGACTTTGCAGACCCTTCCTAGCCCGAGCCAAGCCAGAGGCCAGATCCAAGGCAGCCAGGCCTGGCTGTGCACAGCGCATGCTCGCCCTACCCCAGCAGCCACCCAGAGAGGTGACCCCTACCCCAAAAAGCCAGAGCTCTTGCCTTTAACAGGGCCAAAAACCCGGGGAGCTGCAGGCAGGAGTTCTGCAACTACATCTCCTGTGAAGTGCCACATTCTATCTCTGCTCTACACCTTCACCAAAACCAGCACCCAACCCCATTCCCAGGGCAGCAGGGGAATTCACCACTCTGCAAATCAGAGCCTTTGCTTTGGAGCCAGGGTAGGACATGTGTGTCCTGGCTCTGCTCTGGCCATGAAGTGTTAGCCCAAGGATACTACTCCCTCCTTAGAAAGCTGACCTGAAACAGATTGCCTTGATTGGGAACCCCCTGCAGCCAGGCAAAGCAGGAGCACAGCACAGGTCCAGGGCTGCTCACAGCCTCCATGCTGGAAAGGGCAGAGCTAATGCAGCTCCTACAGCCAAGCAGCTGCTCACTTGCTGCCTCCTGTGGCACAGACCAAGGACCAAAGCAGTGAGGGGCTGTGCTCATGGACTGCAGCACCTTGCTGCACCACCACTCTGCATCCCACCTGAGGTTCAACACACAAGGACTGAGTCTGTCCTCAAGACAGACTTTCTTCAGGCTCTGGGAGATACCCCTCTTGCCTTTTAGCTAAGGGTGGCACAGCCCCTGCCCCACACAAGTTCTGTCTAACTGCAGAGACAAAAGCAATAAATCCCATTTTGGCCTGGAAATTGCAAAGGCATCGAGCCCAGATCAATACTCAAGCACCACGCACACTGCTGCCAGAAGGAAAGGGAGCACGGACAGCCCAGTGCACTTCACCCATCAGCACTGGGGATCCAGTAAGCCCCTCTCCCTGCAGAGCTGCCTGCCAGCCCCATCCTACACCGAGCCAACAGCTCCCCTCAGGCAAAGCCACCATCTGCCACACCAGCTCTACTCAGTCTCGGTCAGTCCTGGGAAATGCCTTTGCTGCTGCTGCCACCCCAAAGGTTTGAAGCCCTGGACAAAGGGGGTGAAAGACATCTTGCTGTTGGACACTGCCCTCACAATGTCTTGCTGTTGGACATTGCCCTCACAACGGGAGAATTCCATCCCAGCCATGCTGCTTTTCAGCACTGAACTTCTACTGAACACGTGTTTTCAGCCTATTTAGGAGGCTGGCTGATCTCTCTCACCTTCCTGTGTGATGCAGATGGAGCCACTGCCCATCCCGACCCTCAGGGCATCAACCCCCGCGTCAATGAGGTTCTTGGCCTGAGCTGCAGTCACCACTGTGGGGAGCAAAAATCGGTTTGAAAACGGACAAGCACTTTTGCAAACAACACTTCTCTGCCCTGGAGGTTCCCCCACGGCAGCCAACATCCCCCATCCAGGACAACAGCCTGTGCCAGAGCCAGGCCTATCTGGGAGGAGCAGTGACTTTCTGCTCCAGCTGCCACAGTGGCTGAGGTGACACTGCCCCTTTAGGCTATTCTGCAACACATTTCCACCCAAAGGCTGAGGCAGCAGAGGTCATGGCATGGTCCCAAGCACTCTCTGGGCCACAGGAGGTGGGGAGAGCAGAGTACAGGGTAACAGCAGCATCAGGTAAAGACAAGGACCACTGGGCTCTGCTGTCAAGAGGCAGGGAAAATTGCCACTAGATTTCCACATCAAGCAATATTCATTATTAAGCAAAATTTTAAACTGGTGTGTAAAATAATGTGTAATGTGCTACGGAGGACTGTAACAGGCTGTGCTGCAGAACAAAGGTTTCTAAGTATCTGCAGCACTAAGGTACTGCCCTGTGTCTACAGCGCTCTTGCTCCAATCCACAAGTCAGAGGAAACCATTTTAAGTTCATAGAAATTTACCAACATCACCGTTTCATTCACATCCCTGCAGCTCCCTCTGTGTCTAAGAAACAAATGTCATTTAAAGACAAGAGTCTTTAACACACACCTACCGTTTCCACCAATAACTTGTAGGTTGGGATATTTCTCCTTAATGTATTTTATCATATTGATCTGGAAGATGGAATTCCCCTGAGAGGAATCCTGCAAAAGAAAGAAAATCAGTTTCAACCAGAATTTCTGCAGATCACAAATGCAGCTTCAGAAGTTTCAGATCTTCACTCTGTTTCCTGGGGTCTTTGCTGAGTAATGGGCAAAATTACTCCCCAGATTGGGCATGGAACCCCAGGAGAAGCCGTTGCCAAAAAAAGAATGTACCTTCCCTTTACAAGGCAGTTTATTGTAAAGACTTCAGGAATATCCTTCATGTTTAATCCTGTAGCTTCTACAAAAGGCAACAAGCAGAACATCTAGCTGTGGATAAGAACCATCTGGCTCAATCAGCAGGACACTGTCAGCCCTGTCTCAAACTACAGGTGAAATGGAGAATGTTCCTTATGAAACCCATGAGAGCTGGTGGGGGGATGCACCTCCCTACTGTGCAGCAGAGCAGCTCAAATACCAGATGTGGAGCACTGAGCACTCAGTCCCTGCCAGTCTCTGTGACCCAGTCAAATTATGTCTGTTAAACATTTCCCACTGCACAGCTGTGCCCTCAGAGCCCAGCAGATTCACAGTATCACAATCGATGAGAAAACCATGTGCAAATACAGGCAGTGACAACTGTGCTTGAAAGTTTACAGGCCAGAAAGGGAGACCAGCAGAGCAGCTCTGGGCTCACTGATCACTCCTGAACAACAGTAAGAGAGTAACAGAGTAACAAATACCAAAGGGATGAAGGGAAACTAATAAGAAGCCAAATATTCAAAACTAATCAGGAACATTAGAGAGCCTGGTAGCAGAGTGCAAGAGGTATTTGTAGAAGATTCTGTATTGATTGACAATGTTTCTCTTTGCAGCCTTCAGGGCTTCAATGCACCCTACAAACTCCTTCAGGTCACATACATCTCCAGGGAAGAGGAATCCCTTCAATCTCAGGATTCTAACCTGAATGAGACTGAGAGGTCAACCAACCTCCATATTCTAACACAGAAAGGCCCGTGACAAAGACAGTGACATTCAGCCAGCCTGGGGACTCAACCCCAGTGTCCCAGGCTGACACAATGCCCAGGGGTCTCCCTGGGTGCTCACCAGCACGACGGCGTCCACGCCAGCCTGCACCAGCAGGTCCAGCCGGTACTTGTCATCCTCGTGGGTCCCGATGGCGGCACCGCAGAGCAGCTGCTTCTTGGAGTCCTTAGAAGCCAGAGGGTAGTCCCTGTTCTTCTTGAGATCAGTGCGGGCAATGATAGCCACCAGCTCGTCATCCTCATTAACAATTGGCAGCTTGCCTGGAAACACACAGAAAGAACATTACTGCAGATTTCTGCAGGAGACAGACGTGAGCTCAGAGCAGTGCAGCAGATCAGGAGCGGTGGGCAGGCAGAAACTGCTACAAGATGGAGACTCAGGTGTGTTACCAAATCTTGCTTGGCCATGGATGCCAGCACCTCTGGCTCAAGAAACACAGAAAGGAGTTTGTAGGACTGGAGGACTCAGTATTTTTACATCAACCATAGAAAACATGTGCATTTTTTAAATAATTAGATGCACAACACCCTATTAAAAGTCAAACTATTAAAAACCCTAAAAGAGCTGAACTGAGTGCTGAAATGCGAAGGCCAGGCCAGAAAATCAAAGACACGTAGTTGGACACTGGGCTGCCAAGAATCCCTCAATTCCAAACACATTTGAGATGAAGGCATGTGAACTCTGTACCCTGGCAGAGGGCTGTGGGCACTCTGTTCACTGTCATCTCCCATGTTTCACCCACACAGGGACTGTGTGCCCACATTCACCCACTGCTGCCCCAGCCCAGCTCACACAGCTCTCCCTCGAGCCACAGACGGTCACAGGTACCTTTTTTACTCCTTTGCAGAATTTCATTTGCTTCTTTCAACATTACACCAGCTGGGGCCACAACAAGATCCTCCCGCTTTGTCATAATCTAGTGGGTGGGAGAAGATAAAAAGTCTCAAGAACTCCTTCACACTGATCTGAAAATACCAAACCCCCCTGCCCACGTGAAGCGCTCGGCAGCAGCTGAGCGGGAGCGCTCCACAGGAGCCCACAGCAACACGCCTCCAGAAACACACAGGAAAAGCCTCCAGTGTGCTGCCCCCATGGGGGCACTGGCACCAGGAACCAAGCCCATGCGGGCACTGAAAACAGGAGATGGCAGAAGGCCTCAGGAAGACAAGTGAAAACACCTGGAAACAAGGGACAACTCTTAAGATTATCCTTATTTGGGGTATCACCCTAACAGCTCTCCCTTGCAGTGGAGCATATGCAAATAAGGGCTGGACACACCTTCAGAGTCTCATGCTGTTCTGGCAGAAATGGTGCCCTCGGTCTTGTTTTCAGGCAGCATCTCCAGTGCACAGGCCCTGGAAGGGCTCTGCCCTTCCACTGCTGCTGCTGGTAAGGTCAGTGGGGCAAAGGAGTTGCATCAATCTAAATATGCTCACCCACACTATCTGACAAACAAGCACCAAAACACAGGGGAAAGCAAAGGGCAGTGCTGGACAGTGGGGAACATCTGACCTGGTATGGTGGCTTTCACCACAACAGTGGTCTCCCACTGGGAGAGCAGCCCAGAGTAATAATGAAATCTCCATCCTTGGAGATTTAGACACAGCCCCACAAAACCTCCTCCAGCTCAACATGCCTTGAGCAGGTGGCTTGAGAAGAGACCTCCAAGTCCCTTTCTAATCACAGCATTCTGTGATCAAGTCCCTATGAAAGGTTACTTGAGAAGGCTGGGCAAAGCTAAAAGGGAACATTCTCTAACCCTTCAGGAAGGTAGATGAGCTGCATACAAAGAAGGAACATTTTAGTTATTTATACCGTAAGAACAGACATTTTACATCGGAAAGAGGCTGACCATGCCTGCATCTACCCAAAATGCTGTGGCAGAACCCACATATCAAGAGAAGCCTGAGGCATCACAGACATATCACAACCTAGGATCACTAGGCTGGAAGAGACCTTCA
>WBNO01031660.1:0-10506 GCA_013400575.1 Peucedramus taeniatus | reverse complement strand
CAGACCCGGCGAAAGGCCGCCATAAGTAGGCATAGCTACTACTTGTATCCCCTTGGTCGCATAGCAAATGAGTTGCACCAAACAAGTTATCAGGCATGGTAAAAAGATTAGAATTGCTGTAGCATATTAGAGGAAAAAAAGTATTAGCTTAACCCACAGTCTACCAGGTAACCACAAAAACATGTCCCATTCCCATCCTTTCCACATTTGGACCAGTAGATGAATTAACTTTTTTATTCCCTTTGTTATTTGTTTCACCACTTTTCCATTGTCATCTAATTGCAAACAGCAGTTAGTCTAATTTAGTTTTCCATACACTCCCCCTTCTTCTGGTAATAGATAATATAATACCATCCAGTTCTGAAATACCACATTCTTCATCTGAGTCGATTGGTCAACAAGAAGGTCAAGAGTTGTAGCTGACTGGTTGGTTATTATTTCAAAGACAGCTTGTAACTTAATTATCCGATTTAAATTATAAATAGGTTCTCCGGCACCTCTTTCATAGATCACCTTACTCAAACAACAAAAAAATAATACAGTAATAAAGTAACACATCCTCATCTGCTTCAAAACTTAACTTTCACAAACACCAGTAAAAAATACAAACGCATAATTAGTATCTTACCTAATCCACAACCAACCTTACCTCAAATAATAAAAACCTATAACAAAGTAAACACTCCTCAACATGTAACAAAATTCCAAACAAACATCTTAAGAAAACAATTCAAAAAATTTCTAAAAACAACAAATCAAAGACCAAAAAAAACCCTCACAACTCTCCATATAACTCCCCAGCAAAACAATTCCACAGAAATAATAACAAAACTCACCAAAAAAACATGTTTCAAATGTAAAAAATTTAAATATATAACAAATTATTACACGAAGTCTACAGAAAATACAGAAACACCAAAGTATGACCCAAAATACAAAAAAGACACTATACAAATCAATACTATTCCAAATATAATGTAAAAATCTTTTACCATGAAATGTATTTCCCAGCGACTGAAACCAATGTGTAAAAATACAAATATTAATAATAATTCAACTACCCAAAACTTTTCTGAAGACAGAACATTTAAAAAACTTCAATCAAATCCTGTCTACAAGACCATCATTTCCCCAATAATTCAAAGTTTTAAAAATTACTAATAATAAACTTATAACCTCTGTTATTTCTATTTTCTATAAGTAATGCCAATAAATAGTAACTATTACTAATATTACATAAATATTTTAAAAATATTATCTTAACCCCTTCAAACACTTACAACTTGTATATTAATTATATAATGTGAATTCACTAATTTTTGCAATAAAAATTATTTATAAAGTATTATTATAATGTTTACAACCAACTTTCATATGTTCTACCATCTCTTTGTGCAATCACCTATAAAACATGTATCTCTTCAAGATCCTACTTTTTGTTTTCTAACTACTTATACGTCTTCTTTATCCAAACTACTAATGTCATAGCTTTCTTCAGTTATTATTACAAAAGTACTCCAGCAGAGGGTCCAGCTATAACACTAACTTCTCTTCTAAGTTTCATACTAATCAGTCTCTCATTTAGCTACACTTCCTCCACCTTCACACTTTCATTGTCCAAATCCAAACTCATAATCCTACCTATAACCACTTTCAGATCTTTAAAAAAGAAGTTTACTATATTCGAAGAATCTCTGTCCTGAAGAAAACTTCAGAGAGATTCAATTACTAAATAGTTTAATTAGTTTTTAACCCTAAAGTTTTTACTCATAACTACTATTCTTAAGAACCTTGTTTTAAAATGTATTAAGTAACATCCTCTCCTAGGGTGACGTTATGATGCTTGTATCCTCAGTTGTCTGTTCTGTTTATGCTGGATATTATGTTCTGTGCCTTCAAGACTGGGTCTGAAAAGCCAAGTTTTGTTTTGTTATCAGCCTGCTCTCACTCCCACACAGAGGGTGGGACACAGACAGACATAGTGCTGCTTTTGCTTTCTTGCGCTTTGCTTTCATTTTTGCTCTTGCCCTTGCTCTTGCTTCTGCTTTTTCTCTTGCTTTTGCTTTTGCTTGTTAGTTAGTTTAACTAGGCAGTCCATAATTTCCCTGGACTGTGTTTTTTTTTTGCTTTTCTTGGAACCATTATAACCTGCTCTGGACTGGGACCTGGGAAACACGGAGAGTCTGCACTTTGTGGCCTGCAGCAGCCATTCCCAGCTCCGGAGGGACCGATAACAGAGCGACCACTCCCAGGAGAGACTTTCTGAATTTGTAATCGCTTCAGAGCGGTGAAAGAGTTTTGTCATCCGGTATTGTTCATTTTTTGTGCTGGGGAGGTGCGTTGCCTGTTAAATAAACAGGTTCTTTCCACTTCTCTCTGAGGAATCCTTCCTGAACCAGTTGGGGGGAGGGGCCGTGTGGGTTTGTTTTCTGAAGGAGCCCCCTTTGGGGTTTTCTCCCAAATTTGCCCTAAACCAGGACAAGTATTGGAGAAAATCCCAGGGTCGTGGGTTCGAGCCCCACATTGGGCACCACAGAACATAATATCCAGCATAAACAGAACAGACTGGGGATACAAGCATCATAACGTCACCCTAGGACACATCCACCAATTAGAGTTCGGGCTCTAACCAAGCCCTAACTCTACCTAGATAAAATAGTTAACAACAAACCCAAATGTTTTCTACATCAAAAAATATTCAAGTAATTTCAACTTAACAATTTAACCCTCTATATATAACAACTAAACCTACTTTTAAAGTAAGCTTCAAAAACCATTATCCAAACATAATTTTCCAATTCTCTGCTAATTTAAAGTTTATCAACCTTTACAGACTCTAAAATAACAGTTTAATATTATAGCTTTCAATAATTATATAATTTCACATATGTTGTTAATTATGTATATTATCTAATTCCTAATTGCTGTTAGTTTCTTCTTCACTATATACATTGTTTTTACTCTAATGTTTCCTCATACTCATAACTAAAAATGTTAATTATAACAACTTATGTTATCTTACATATCTCTACACAGTTTTACAAAACAAAATTAATCAATATTTTATTTCTCATATCAGAACCCATTCTTCACTTCCAAGATTGTGAGAAAATCCTCCAGTCCTTGCGAGGACATAAATTTACTTGTATTTTAGCAAATACAAAGTTTAAGTAAATTTCAATTAAAAATGTAAAACTCTATCAAGTACAAAAAACCACGAACCACTCCACAAACAGAAAAGAAAACACACAAACATAAATTACACAGAAATTCCAACCCTTATATTTCACCCACAAAAGATTATAAACTTTAAATTTCTTTATAAGTGTAAGAATCAATAATATTATAGAATTTTTGTTAGATAATAACTTAAGTAAAATATAGAGTTCAGTCAAATGTGTGTCCAACAGATAGTTAACAAAGTTATCAATACAGTGTTCATAATTCAAACAAGAAGAGGAGGTGTTGGAACCCTAGATGGTGAGAATTTTAAACTCCCTGTGCTGAAAGGCACAGACCCACAAGAGAATGCTATATTTGACTTAAAGCTGTGGAGAAAGCTTCCAAAACTGATTGATAGCACTAAGATTACGAGTGTGCAGTTTGAATAAGTGTGTAATATCACAGGATAGAAAACTTAAAATTTAAAGTTTTAGAATATAACAATATATATAGAGCTTGATAGAAGTTTTACAGCAGCAACTAGTCCTTCACCTCCTTTCTCACCTTCCTCTTCACGGATTTTGGTGGTATTTTGTAATTAAACAAAAAAGTCCACACCAGTGACTCCCTTCATGGAGTTGTTTTAATATTTGTAAGGCCAGAAGTTTTGCTAACTACTGTTTACCATCCCTTGTAAACCAATTATCCCTTCTTTCCTCTGTTCCACTCTTTTTAAGTATCTCAAGCTCCTCTGGCACAAAAGACAGCTTCTCTGGCAGTGGTGGGGTTACTGGGAGCAAGGGGAGTGTGGATGTGACAGTCTGGTCAGAGAGAGAGAAAGCTAGATAAGTTTTCCCATGAATTGGTCTGGGAAGCTTTAGGGAGCTGGAGAGAAACAATGATAGTCAAATATTAACAATCTGCAGGTGTTTTTTAACAAGCTGTTTTTCTCATAAAGTTGTTTACAGATGGGTGTCTTCTTAATTAGCCAACTATGTGAAATGTATTGATTAAATGACCAATCAGGTCCACCTGTAGCAAACTAAGGTATAAAAAGGAGAGGATGGAATAAACAGGGCTTTTGCCCTTTGCCTTCTGATCTGACTCTGTGTCATCTCTGACTCAGTGGTGGCAGGGGAGGATCACAGAGATTTCTGGCAACAATGCAGCTTTCTGAGCTTCTTCATCAGCCAGATGGTTACCAATTGCCTCCTCTGAGCACCCTGCCTGGTGTCCCCTAACATGTATTATTGCCACTCCTTTTGATAAATTCACCTACTCCAATAGGCGAGAAATTAAGCTCTCATTACCTAACGCTTTTCCCCTGCGTTTTAATAAACCTCTTTCCTCCCATAATTTCCCAAATGCATGTATCACCCCATATGCGTATTTAGAATCAATAAAAATATTCACTGTCTTGTTCTGATATAATTCACATGCTTTCACAAGCGCATAAAGCTCCGCTGTCTGAGCTGACCATGTGGGTGTCAATCTCCCCCCTCCTTTAATTGCCTTCCATTAATGATGGCATATCCTGTAAATCGCTTCCATTCTACCACCCTTGAAGACCCATCAATAAACACATTTTCTCCCTGAGGCCAGGAAGTGTCTTGTAAATCTTCCCTAGCCCAGGTCTGGAGATCTATCACTTGAATGCAGTCATGGGTTTCTTCCCGGCCCCCCTCTTCAGGGCAGTTCAGACAGGATGAAACCCTTCCCCACTTCTCAATTCTAAGTCCTCCTGTTCCATTAAACATGATTTATTCTGCAATAACCAAGTGCTGGTCATCTACTCAAAGGTTCTTTTGGTTAACAAAGCTTCAAATTGATGCAAAACTTTAACCATCAGATATCCTCCTATGACACCACGCCTTGATCTCAGGATGGGAGGGGGGCGAATCCAGAAGCTGGCTAGCTCCAGCCCCCTCCTTCCCTCGGCATGCGTCATGAGTGACCCCCCCTCCCCGCCTCTGCCCTCGTCAGGCAATAGGGTGCCAGTTCGGCCGAACTCGGCGGGGTCCAGGCCAGCCGATATGGCCAATGTCCGTGGACCCACATCGCTGATAGGGATAAAGGAAATGAGGGAGGGCTCTCTCTTACATGGTTTTCCAAGCTGCTTTATTTCCTGCGCCGGGAGCAGGGCTGTGCCGATCTGTGGCCATTGCCGGGCAACGCTGCCACGAGGGAGAAGGCCCGCACCTGATCCATAACAGTTACAAGCCACCGGAAGCGGTAGGAACAGTCCAGAGTGCCGTGGCACAGTCCGGGGTGAAGCCGCGCGGTGGTCTGGTGTCAAGGGTGGTGGCGGGAGCTCGGCAGGCAGTGGGTTCAGAGTGCGGCATGGTGTAGCGCCGCTGGGGCCTCCAGCATCTGCGCAGTGATGGGAGCAGGGAGAAGCCACGCACTCGCTCTGGTGGGGGTGCAGACCACGTCAGGAACGGGGCCAGCTGTGCCCAGAGGTGGTGCAGGCATGGCAGGATCGGCAGCGCTGCACGGGGAGGGTCCGAGCTCAGGTGATGGTACAGGTGCAGTATTGGCAGCAGTGCTGCGCCGACCTGGAGCGGGGCCGGCAGGCTTCGGCGATTTGAAGCGCCCGGAGGTGGTGCAGGCTCGATATCGGCACACAGTGCGCTGACCCGGAGCGGGGGGGGAACAGCAGCAAGAGCAAACCACAAGGTAAGAGCGAGAACAAAGGAGGAGCGGACCCTTTAAAACGTCCACCCTACAGGCAGCCCGCCCGCCCCGCTGCAAATCGGGACTAGCTGGGAGGAGGGTGTCGGAGGGTGAAGCCAATTGGAAATGAAACTGTAAACATGCATCCCAATAAGTGAGGGGAAATATCATAACCGGCAGAGAATATTCTCGGTTATGGGTGTGACCTGGCACAGACAGACAGTTTTCAGGGGCTGATTTTCAGTTATGGACATAGAAAAGCCAGGAATTCTCAGGAGCTAGCTTTCGGGAGAGACCATTATGAGGGACCAAACAGGGGTGAACAGGAACAAACCATTGTAACATTTTGAACACTTTTTCTAAGCAGTTAAACCTTCTAACCCCCCTGCCACACTCCTATTGTCAGTTTCTGGGCCTCAGTTGCCATCAAAGTGGTGGCTGCACAGTTCTGCAGACAATGAGGCCAGCCACTGGGTCTAACAGCTTAGAAAAGTAAGCAACAGGCTGCCATGTTCCCCCATGCTCTTGTACCAGAAATTCCTTTAGCATGGGCCTATTTAACATTCACATATAACTCAAATTCCTTTTCTGAGTCTGGAAGAGCTAAGACTGGGGCATTAACCAATTTGTCTTTTAATTTTCTAATGCTTCACTCTCCTTCTGGTGTCCATACCAAAACATTAGGACTGCCTTGGGTTAAAAAGTCATAGAAAGGTCTGGCTAAACCAGAAAAATCCTCAATCCATGCTCTGCAGTACCCCACCAACCCTAAAAACTGACATAACTTTTTTAATCTGGGGTAATGGTACTTGTAAAATTCCTTGTATTCTTTCTGAATCAATACACCGTAAACCTCCTGTCAAAATGTGTCCGAAATGTTATAGATGAGCAATATCATAGTTGGGTCACGTAATTAAGAGATAGATGTTATGTAGATGTTAAAATGTATAGTGATGTTAATGTAATATGTCCCCACATAGTCCTCTTTCCCTTCCCCCTTGTAATAGCCTCAGTAGTCAAGGCATTTAGAGAAGGCCAGCTTATTATCAAGAGGCGCAGCGTAACAATACAGCGGGGGAGGAGGCAGGCGGGGTTTCCCAACCTGCCACAGTGGTTTCTCCGACCCACCGGCACAAAGGAAGCTAGGGGGCGGGTCTACATGGAGTGGTGCTTGTGGCCACGCTTGGCGCAGCAAGTTTCCAGTGCACGCTGAGCCAACGAGGGTGGGGGGAGGTCGTGGAGGCCTGGTGCGCTGACCGAGATTACACACAGTGTTGCTGGCAGTTAGGGACCAGCCGGGCAGTGCAGGTGTCCCCGGACGGGGGTGTGGAGCCGCAGCGACAACTCATAGGACCCACCAGCGTAGAGCCGTGAGACCAAGGCGCCACGTGAGTGGCGGTGCCCGAAGGCGGTGGAGGGCCACGGGCGGTGTGGGGGCTGCCGGCGGCAAGTGGGGCAGCTTTTGCCAAGTGCAGGGGTGCCCAGCGGGGCGGGCCCAGTTGCACGGGGTTTCCAGGCCAGGGATCGCGTGAGTCCGCATGGGTGGTAGTTGGCCAGGGGCGCCCGGCGCGGTGACTTTCAGAGGTGCCGACCCGACTGAGGGTGACCGCGGCAGTCAGAAGCCCTGGAGCCCAGAACGGCTGGTCCGCCAGTACGGGGCTGCTGGTGGTGGGGACTGCGCTCGTGGACTGGGGGGAGTTTGGAGGTGCAGAGCCGCAGGCAGTGGGAGCTGCAGATGACAGGGGCCACTGGCAGCGAGGGGCTGCTGCTGGGTACAGCAACTCAGGGCTCATGGGGCGTGGTTTGTGCTCAGCGCTGCCGGGGGGGGGGTCGAGAGCTATCTCTGTTGTGCAGGGGTCTTGGGGGCCTACATGTGTGGCTTTCAGCAGTTGCTCCGCACTAGTAAATCGGGAAGCACCAGAGAACCAGAACATGGCAGTGAGCAGCAGAGCCTACCCAGTAGTACAAGAGTCCCTGAATCGCAAGCGAGNTTTTTTTTTTGTTTGTTTGTTTTTGGTTTTGCTTTTCGGGAAGAAAGTAAAGGGATTTTTCCTTTCCTTTCTTCCTCTTTTTTCCTTCTTCACTTGTTTTCTTTCTTTCTCCTTCTAGCTAAATAGGAAAGTGAGCCTTACTGAAAGGACCTGTAGTTTGCTATTTAAAAATCCCCAGGAGAAGGAGGATCCTCTTCCCTCTTCTCTTGCCCTCGTCTGGCCTGCTAAACCTCTAGGCTTTTCTTTTTCCTTAGTCTTCAGGCTTTTCATCTAGTAGTTGCTAAGCACATTAAGAAAGAGTGCACTGACAAGTGAGTTTTAGAAACTGGAGTGTGCCTGTCATTTCCTGCCATAGTTTAAACCCCTGTTGCCTCTCAGCCACTGACCACCTTCTGGTTGGGGCTGCTGGGGAGCACTACACAAGCTCTTTCAGTTACACAAGCATTTACAGAGTATAAACCGCTAGTTTCATCTTTGTGGCTGCCTTCCCATTATTCCAAACTGGTGCAACCCCATTTCTGTGAGGCAGGGGGAGTGTGAAATGCCCAAACCAGACTGCTTGCCCTGCTTTACTCTCTGCGCCCATATATGGTGATTTCCTGTCTTGATCCGCTCCTAAGAGTTTTTCTTCAGCTGAAGGCTGTGTCCTGAAAGCTTCACTATGCTTCTCCTTCCAGGCTCTTCTCCCACAGACAAGAATAAACACTCTTAAGAGTGGCAGAGCTACAGAGGGTCATGGCATGAAACTGTGAGACGGGCACAATTTCAGATCTGTACCTGCATCTAGGACCTATTGTGCTAGGCATTTACTGTGTAGTCTCCTGCTGTCTCCTGCTCCAGTGGCTGCAGGAAAGTCTTGCCTTGTGTCGGCACTTGTGGCAGAGTGAGAAAGTTAAGGAGCTGCCAGCACGCGGGTGTGCTTCCTCCTTCTAGCAGAGATGCTCAAGGAAGAGGAGAAAGAAATGCGAGATTTTCCTGGTTTGTGTCTCACTGCACATTGCAGACTCCTAGTGCAGTGACATTTTCCCTTTGTAGTTTCCCCTGTTGTTTTAGGGTTGAGAGGGTAGCTGGCTCCTGGCAGACCCTTTTTGTAGTTTGTAGCCCCCTCTCCCCTGTGGTTTGATGCCTCCGTCATCACTCAACTCATCTGCTGTGTTCTTTTCCTTCCATGAAGCTTTTCCTGCTTCCCTACAACATTGCCAAGTGTTGGAAAGAGCAAGAACGGCCTCCAACAAAGCCCTGTGCCTGTAATGAACACTGGCAAAGTATTACTTCTCTTTCAGGTTAAGAGTAGAGCTTCTGTCAGACTTAGATGCATGACATATACTTTTCCCTCCATCAGTCCGAGATGACAGGCCTGTCTGTTCCCACCCCAAAGTCACAGAAGGTACTCTTTAAACTGTGCCACAATGTCCCACCCACACTCCCCTCTCCTATCCCCATCCTCACCATGACATGAGAGACCAACAGGGGCATCAGGGCCAGGAGAGCTCTGACAGTGCTATACACATGTGTACCAGTGTGTACAGCTCTGTGTGCACATGTGTGCTCAGATGTGTGTATACACATCCTACTTTACACAGTGTACATGTGTATTAGTGTGCACAGCACTAATCACACACTATCAAGTGTTTGTGCACAGCTCTGCGCTTGTGAGCATGCACAAGTTCTGCAAGTGTGAGCATAACTGTGTGAGACATGCATGTATTAATATGTATAAGTGCACACATTGGTGTGCTCAAACTACATACAAGCAAGTCTTGTGCTTGTAGGCACGTGTGCATCAGTAAAGACTGTACATAAGCGAGTGTCTGTATAACATGCTAGTGTAGCAAGTTGAGTGTACAAAAGTGTGTGCTGCTAAAAAGTACCGTAGCACACAAGAGCCCTGTACAGGTGAGCAGGTACATGTGTGTACATGCACTAGCTCTGCACATGTCCATGTGTGCACACACGGGCTGGGCACGCCCAGGGACATAGCTCTAGATACACAGCTCTGTGCATCCAACTGCTGTCCCACCTAGAAAAACAGACGTGTGTGTATATATGTATGTATGTGTGTGTCACTACCTAGCTCTCTGTTTATACCCTGTTCTTATAAAGAGAAAAATATGCCTCTAGGTATAAGTTTGCCAAAGTTTATGTAAAGTTGTATACAGTGATTTCCATCAGATTTAATAATGTTTAAGTTTCCATTTAATCTCTATAAATAGGAACATCTGCAATTGCTGTGACCCACTGCTATTCTAACCCACGTTCCCTAGAAACTACATGTAGCACTGGTGGCATGGTGGGTGGAAGGAACCTTGTCTTTGAACATCCACCCCAGCACTGGTAGTCAGGGTGCCAGGAGTTGTGCTTCTGTACTAATCACCTCTAGGCAGCTTGGAGTCCTTCATAGGTAGCTAAGATTTTTTTTCTCTGTTGGAGTGTAGTTGGCTTCAGGGCCTCTAGTTTTGACTCCAAAATCCTAGTGGTTGACTCCAAGTTTCTCCAGGCACCTTCTGCCAAAGGCTCCAGGACAAACCATGGTTCCCGGCTGCAGAGTAGAGCATGTTCTTCACATCTGGTCCTGTCCTGACTGGGCCAAGGACTACTGCATGAGCGATTTCCTGCTTAATTTGGGCAAAAGCTTGTTGCTGCTTAGGGCCCTAATGGAAATCCTTCTTCTTGCAGGTGA